>CM068305.1:80079422-80679422 GCA_034768735.1 Schistosoma mekongi
CAAGGTTTATTCCTAACCAGATGAAAACTACTATTTATAATGAATCTTGTTAAGCCCTTTCGGTTAACTGTAACAGTCTATAACAATAAAAACAATGGTGACAAATCAATAGTAAGTCTGGTACTTGAACTCCATGATAGTGATTTCGAAACACTCTTAGGTCTTTCGGAATTCTTATGTATTTTAAGCCCTGAAAAGATGAGAAACGGCGAAAAATGTGAAAAATGTCATACATGTAGACAACACAGGGATAATTATTGTTAATTTGCTTAGAAGTTATTAATTGACTATGCCACAAAAAGAAGCTTGTGTTTATCGGATCAAGATATGACGCGTTGATTTTTCTTAAGTTACTTTTTGAACACTAATCAGGTGAATTTGCTATTGGTTTGCTTCTTAGGATTGGAATGGCTTCCTGACAAAAGGTTTGTGAAAGGTGGCTTCCAACAATATGGCATTATATTTATTTTTGATAAAACTTCTAGTTGGCTAAGATAATTGACTGGGGCTTATTGTTGTTTAAAATCCTGTTGTATCAAAGAACATTATGCGACGTCTATCAAATTTAAGTGAACGTTAAAACAAAACGTAGTTTTTAATAGATCTATATATACATACATAGTCTTTGTAATCATAGAAATCGGTCACCATATATCTTAATTTTATTCAGACTATCAAAACACTACTTGTGCATGAAAGCTTCAATAAACCTGAATAAAATATCCTAACGGCAAAGAAAAAAATCTGATATTTTCACTCCTTATCTAATATTACAGTACAATGCATATCTATATATATGCACATATTAATGATACTAAGTATAATAACACCAACTTCTGTAGTTTAAATCTTATAAAACTTTAATTCTATGCAAATTTAAATGAAAGAATATTCATAAAATTTTTACAAAAAGTGAATTAAATATTCTTAGTAATTATTATGTAAATGATAAGAAAGATTATTATTGATGTATTTGAATTACAAAGAACTAAGTACCTACGTGTGTATATTTATTCATGCCTTGAATTGCATAGATAGTATTTAAAATTCATATTAACAGTTATGTTATTTTATTTGAAATGTAAGTTGCATTTTATATTTTATACGCTTCCTTCTAAACTCATCACTGTAACTTGTATTATTTGAAAAAATAGTTCCACGAACTACTTGACAATACGTTGTAGATTTATTACATAGTTTAGATATTTGGTTAACATGATCATATCAGTGAGTTGATAAATCTAGAGAAAATAGTAAGTTTAGCTTCTGTAAGTTAAAACGACAAAGCGATAATCTGTGGTAGAAATCAGTATTCATTGATTTACAATTAACATACTAAGAAGATATTATTATATCTAAGATATGGATTTGTAATGAGAACGCGAAAATGACATAGTGGCTAATTTCCAACCGTGTGTATTATATTACGTAAACTTACAAAGATTTAACAGAATATGGTGTATTACTCTATAAAGTCTTACAAGTTTTAAATAATTGAGGCGTTAATGTAAATATTATATTGATGAAACACACATAGTACTTTCCTAGATTTTTTTAAATAATGATTGGAATCCGTCAACAAAATTACTACGTTATCAATATTTCAACTAACGCGCCGTTGCCTACACTAATTTGATATTAGATAGTTGGATATAACTGACAGGAATCCTTGGACCCAAGATTCGTTTTGGATGGTATTTGTCATGAAGATATATCTAAAATATTATGAGAAGTAATTTTTTTGATTTGAACCCTCGTGACCTATTTCCATAATCTGTTATCATAAACAATGCGCTAACTATTTCGTGACAGCATAGTTTAATAAAAGATTGCTTGTAATTCGATACTTAAGTCAAACCTTAGTTCATGACATTAGGATCTGATTATAATATTTTTAGAATTGGTAATTAATTTAACCTAACAATTTATTCTCTACCCCCCCTTTCCTTATTTACGAAAGATTTAATAACCAGTGTATTTTATTGTATAACGAAATACTTAGACTTTGGTGTAAAGATTCGATGTTCAGTTAAATATACTGAAATTTAAGAGTATGAAGGGTTGTATACAACCAAAGTCAAACAGAGTGAATAGTATATACCGATCTTAACTTTAAAAACAACTGCTTTAATACCAGTAAAGTTAATGAATTATTTCCCCCCCCCTATCCAAAAAAGAAACAATTTGAACACTACCAGTGAAATTATTGTAGCATTATAATTGTATTCACCCCGAATAATTAATTAAATTATAGTTTGTTGTTTGTGTTATTTACAAATCGATCTCAGTTGGGTACCTGGTTTTCAGTAGTATCCAAAGAAGATCAAACTTTGAGGAATACGAACAACAGAATTAAATACCAATATTTATAAAACCGCCTCTAATTAATTTACATCATGGTTAGTGTAATTGATTAATATTTTAAGTTCACTTAATCTCTTGGGTACAATTATTATTCCATTATGTTCATTATTGATGAAATACCAAATTCAAGCATAAATAATAATTATCTCAAATGATCGAAAGATAATTACAAATCCTTAAACCCTAAAACATTTCTATTTTTAATTTAAGAAATCTCCCGATAATGTACATCATCATTGCCTATTGAGGAAAATATTTTGTCAATTTACAAGCCTTTAAGTGATTGACGGAGTCCAGTCTCAATCAATTTATTACACAATAAGACAGTATTGTAGTTCCCTTTTAGAAAACAGTCACCTCCACTTTTACTTTGAAAATAGTGTCTTTATATGTGACTCTTTGTCATATGTAATAATATTGTTCCAGTGAATGCTTTTAATAGTAATTCATTTCTAGAAAAATATAAAATCCTGAGTCAGTTTATGTTCAATTAATGCGGCTGAAAATTTTGCTCATCTGTTGAATGATATGAAACTTTTACACAAGTAATTGTATACGAAAACAAACAAGAGAAATCCTCGATGTCATTCATTTTAAAAATTTGAATTAAAGAGGCTCTGTATAGATATGCACAGTTTTTAGTGAATTAGAGTGATTTTCTTAAATCAAGAAGCCGTTTTCTATAAAATTTCAGGTCAGTACGAATGTAGTCTCAGATATAGTATAGCATAAACTGTAGATACCCAATCTCTTTTTCTACACATGCAATGTCATGGTTGATTTTAGTTTCCATATATCATTTATTGTTTGTCTTTGAATAATAGATAAAATGCAACAGATGATAATAAAATAGTGAAAACGTTTTTTAAATTAAATCATTGCATCCATATTCAACTAAACACGATTAAGTTAGTAACTTTGTCGTATCAATCGAATGTTTTGAAATTTGATAAACTTATAGAATTGATGAAACGCGCGTCCTGAATCCCACTTGCCAGCTACAATCTAACTCAAATAATACTTGTAGACTATCACTACATCGAAGCAATTTGCTCAGAATGCACATATAGCAACAGAGACCGATTAACCTGAGTTCATAAAAACTCAATAGGAAAATCCAAATGCATTCTAATTATATCATACTATGTTTCTGAAATGACTTTTAGATATCTTTTTTTATAAAAAGCACACTTTATCTTGAGATTAACCCTTAATCTTAGTTATGCGAACGTATTGAAATTACTCCCACCCGAGATTTCCCTGATATTTATTATTTTACTTTAAAAGCAAATTACTTAGTAAAATTAATAAAGGATCGAGAATTTGTATATTTCCTATAGATTAAGTGAATGTGAATCGCCATAATGCTCAGTAAAAGTGACTGTAAAATGAATCACATAGGTCCGCATTTCTCTTACTTTATTATCATTGAGTTACTGTCGATTTGTACACTGCCTTCTTTGTTGAAGTTTGGAAAAAATTTGATAACCATAATCTGACTTTTACTTGCTTTTACTAAATAGGATCCAAATGAAACTTTTGAAAAGCTGAGAGAAGATCTACGATCTGCTGGATTTACTGTAGATACAAATAGCCCATATTCGAGTACAACAAAATCAAAGGACAATAAGCAGTCTACATACAGTTATAAAGAAATCAAAAAGGTACGTTTGGTTATAAAAATACGTAATCAATCTTGTTATCAGTTCTTAGATAGCAAAGAGTGATCTACATAAGATATAAGTAAATAAAAGGCATATAGTTTGTTGTTTGTGTTATTTACAAATCGATCTCAGTTGGGTACCTGGTTTTCAGTAGTATCCAAAGAAGATCAAACTTTGAGGAATACGAACAACAGAATTAAATACCAATATTTATAAAACCGCCTCTAATTAATTTACATCATGGTTAGTGTAATTGATTAATATTTTAAGTTCACTTAATCTCTTGGGTACAATTATTATTCCATTATGTTCATTATTGATGAAATACCAAATTCAAGCATAAATAATAATTATCTCAAATGATCGAAAGATAATTACAAATCCTTAAACCCTAAAACATTTCTATTTTTAATTTAAGAAATCTCCCGATAATGTACATCATCATTGCCTATTGAGGAAAATATTTTGTCAATTTACAAGCCTTTAAGTGATTGACGGAGTCCAGTCTCAATCAATTTATTACACAATAAGACAGTATTGTAGTTCCCTTTTAGAAAACAAGCTGAGGAGAAGATCTACGATCTGCTGGATTTACTGTAGATACAAATAGCCCATATTCGAGTACAACAAAATCAAAGGACAATAAGCAGTCTACATACAGTTATAAAGAAATCAAAAAGGTACGTTTGGTTATAAAAATACGTAATCAATCTTGTTATCAGTTCTTAGATAGCAAAGAGTGATCTACATAAGATATAAGTAAATAAAAGGCATATAGTTTTGTTTGGCATAAAATGTCTTAAAAAACTCTTAAATATTGCTATTGACTAGGCATAATCATATTTACTTAGTGTATAAACCTATATCGACTATATAAATTATGATAATTTATTTAGATTTTCGTTAGATTATTTAAACCATACCATCAGAATGTGGTTCTCTCTTTGAAATTGGATATCTGTTTGATCTCACCTTTGAAAACTTTATAGATGTTTTCACTACCACAGTCGTTAATTTGTTATTAATCCTTAAAACTAACATCGATGACTACAATCTAAAATTGGTATATCAAGTGCTTACATGAATCGCTATTTTGCGTATCATTTGTAATTATATTTATACGTTTGTAAATGATGAAGAATCATGATACGTAATCAAGATTAGCATAGTTATGAGAAAAGTAATATCATTAATAATTAGTATTCTAATTTCCGATGAGAACTGAATATTTGCGAAGACATGCATTTATAGTGCAAGGCAGTAAACAGTACAAGATCCTTTTCTTTTGGTTTGTTATCGCGAAAGAAATATGTTGCGAAATATTTATTCCTGGTTTCTTGGAAGAAAGGAAACTACAACTATTAAGTAACTTTCTTGGACGCAAATCATCACTGTAGAAAGAAAAATGTATCAGCATGGATTTAGTGATTCGTTACTTGTTTGCAGTTTCCTTCACTATTTCCATTTGCTTTGGATTCACTCAAACAATAACCATTTATTTATTTCAACAAGTTTTTATTTCTGATGACTACCTACTTTTCTCTTGATTTCAATTCTATCTTACTGAGTTTTACTTTTGCTATGGTACAACAAAATGAACTACTTCGCTAAGTATTACTCTATAAGCAACAGTCAGCTAAAATATGAAATTCGAGGTAGAAGTTAGAAGAACACTATCATGTGTCGATCTCTAAACATGGTTGTGACAGCATGAGTAAAAGGTCTGTAACAATAATCTTTGTGGTGATAAGTGATTCACAGTAGTAATGGTCATTTTAACTTAGTGGAGATTATGTTAGTGCTTAAGACAAATGCGGTCAGAACTGAATTCTCATAAATATGAAAGTAGAAGTATTAAGAAAATGTCGCCTTCCCTTGTCTAGACCTATAGTTCAGAAATCTACGGGGATTTAGAACAAAGTAAATGGTAAAAGTGACGTAGTAATATTTTACAAGCAAATACGATATTTTATCTGTAGGTAACAAGAATTTCTGTATTAGATATACTAATAAACCTTCGAATGAACACAATCTCAAATTCTAGATAGTTTAAAATCGTATTAGACTGTAATAAATATTGAATTAGAAATCAATTTAGTAAAAACTAATCTTAGTTGAAAATCCGTGGTGTTTAGCATAGAGGAACACATTTTGGATTTTCAATAACTGGATATATACTTACGATATGTTAAGCAAAACTATAAATCTATGACAAACAGTCTTACTAAATTACTTGACACTGCGAAACCATTGATATATGTTGCCCGATAACTTATATTACATTGACTAATAACAAGCAGACCTAAAATGGCATTAACTGCTCGGACAAATATTTAATTATTATAGTTTATGGAATTCATCACGGACTGATGCTGGTAGGGCACCATTGAAAAACAGGAAGCACTGGACGGCTCTATTGTCCTAGTATGAAATTCCTCAACAATTTACTTTTAAATACTTAAAAATAAAATTCATTTTTACATGCTTCATACATGAATGGTTAGGTGGGAGACGAAACTCACTTGCAAAGCAAACCTAAACGAACAGATGTAACAAGTGATCGATTAATATCTTCTCAACACAGTAGCTTGATAACTAGTAGTCCCATCTCTACTGCTACCACTACTCCTGCTACTGCTGCTCCAACTATTACAACTACTGACACAGTTCCAAGTCAACTAATAAAACCCACTACGACAGAAGAATCGAAACTGGCCAGTTGTACAGAAAATGTGGATATTTCAAATCTCATTCCAACATTTGAATTGGTGTCAAGTTAGTTCTTATGACCATAAATATTTTGGATTGCTGGCATTATAAATAAATTAAAATGTAAAATTACCTTTAAATAACAGGCTCGTTTGTTATTTGAATCCGTCACAGACTGATCTAAGGCAGATACTTTTAAAAACCAGAGAGCATTAGACAGATGTTTCGTCCTGGTTGACCACCATTGAGCTGATAATTATATTTAGGTTAAATGAGTTTCTTAAAGACTGGCTTTAATCTATTGTTTGTATTTGTTCTAGATTGATCTTGGTTGGATACTATGGAAAAATCAAAGATTCTGGTGGTGATATTTATGCATTTTGCCATATGATTATAGATAACTGATGTATTCGTGGGTGTTCTCTTTTGAGGAATTCCATACCAGAACAAAACAACTATCTAGTATTGTTTATTTTTTAATAGTTTATAATAAAAACAAGTCTGTGACGAGTACAACGACTGCAACAAATTAAAATTAGTCTCCATAAAAAAAATTCAAATAAACTATATGTTTATTGCTTTGACTAAGAAGCGTTTAAAAAAGGCTATATAATCAGAGTTGATCTGAATAGAATATATCCTCTTGAAAAGATTGGTTATGAACTGTTAGGAAAATCCTTAGTTTTAACAAAACTATCATTTGCTTTTACATATACATCATATTTATTTCTTTACTCATATAAGCTTTTTTGTGGCATAAGAAGAAAAAGAGTAGTTTGTTTAATTACAGAACACCGAAAACTACTTATCGTGCCAAGTATACTGAATACTGAATAAACCACTTAATATTTTTATTAATAATAATTTAATTCCCAATTAATACTGCTTATTGTTACCTGTCCATCTGATATCCCCAATCGGTCAACTAATCTTATAATAAAAACGTTTTTACATAAAATAAGACAAAATTGATAGCCATATGTGAATTTAGTACATGGTTCTAATCTTCCTTTCCATAGAAGACATAATAGTAATTCAGTAATAAATAACTGAAGTAAATTAAAAAAGTCGACTATAAGAAGCAACTTTAAGTAATCTGTTGGTAATGGTTTCTGATTATTGACCATTAGGTAGTTTCTGGCTATCACACATTACTTGAGTTTATATGATGAGGTGTGTTGATGTACTCACTACGTCCAGTCAACCTGAGTCCTTAAATATTAAGGAGGCAATAAAATCAATTTACAAAACACTTTTGCTACGTATCAAAACTTTTAAATCCAGACTCGTTTTTTAGATTCTCTCTGAACTTAGAGGAGTGAGAAAATGATATTTTTGCATTATTCACACTGGCAATCAATGAATTGGCGACAAACATGGTTGTGACCCGCCCTACTGCTACGAAATTTTATATCACATAGAATTTCAAATGACGATGATCATACAGTGTTTGTCTGTAACTGATATTTAGAAAAATATATCACTACAAACATACATTCCACTGTATTCGAATGAAGTATATAATGTGTCTATGTTAGTAAATTATAGTTCGATTAATCTGGAAATGCTAGATAAAGGATTAATTAATTATTTTCTGTAATAAGATATTTGTAATTGGATGGAACCTCATATCACTGTTCATTAAAAATGTATGACATAACTTTCAGACATATCTAATGTTTTGGTTTTCTTCAATCCTGTAACTAATTTTCATCTTGTATGTTTTAGGCGTACACTTACATACTCCCATATACTTAGATTCTGAATCCGAAGAAGAAATAATTACAAATGGAAAATGTACAAACACTGAGAAATTTGTTGAAGGATCAGTCACAAAAGAATCGAAGGCTTTTAAAAAACAAGTTGAAGAGTGGATAGAGAAAAGCCAGGCGGCATGCACTAAAGACGAGGCGTCAAAAGATACGGATATCCAAATATCACAAAAGGAAGATGATCATCATGTAGAAATAAACGATGTGATTGATTTAGATCTTGACCACAGTGCTGAAGTCAAACCACATTTATCAGCTAAACATCCGCAAGCTGATGTAAACCATCATTCTCCCAGATCTCATTCTCCATCACTTCCTCTTTCATGTCATTCAGTTGAACCAGGGAGTACAGATCTGTCATTTTGTTCTAACTTATCAACTTCTGGAAGTTCATACTCAATGCTATCTGGTTATGATTACACTATAAGTACAAACTGTTCATGTGAACGTTTTCAAAAGCATGGTTACGGTGACTTTGTTTTATCTTCTTGTACATCTTCATCTTGTGAATATTCTCATCATGCACACAGATCTCATCATAGTCGACCTAGCTCATCTCGAAAACATTATTCCCATTATCGTCACCAACCCTGTAGCTGTCATTATTGTTCCATTAGATTAAGAAATAGCCATTATAAACGCCATGCATCAGAACACCAAGATCACCGGCGTAAACATCCTGAGCGCCATCGCTCTCATCACTCGGATCATCATCGCTATCATAGTTATAGTCGCCATTCGTCTGGTAAACGTTCATCGGCTTATTATCCTCATCATCGTGATCATCATCACCATCATCATAAATCAGAAAAAATTCATAAACATTATCATTCAAATGAATTTAGTGATGGTAAATATGAATCTACAACATCGAGTAGTAAATCTTTAGACGAAATTTCACTAGACGAAAATGTTCTTTTAAAATCTCAATTAGATTATTCATCATCTGTGATATCACCTGAAAAGCTAAAAGATGTTAAAAACTCACAGAAAGAACTTTTATCAAACTTAAAATCACAAGAACGTAAATTAAAACAAGAACTGGCTAAACATCGTGCATTAACAGAAAAATTAGTCAAAGTTAAACGCTATAATGAAAAATTGTTAACTATTGAAAATATTAGCTTATCGAATCCTATTTTAAATACAGAAAAATCTAAGGGAAATTATGTCGTCGCTGATGATGAACATGAAGTTGGTGTTAGCACTACTGCAGTTATTTGTAATAACACCACCACAAATGGAAATCCTCCAATAACCACACCATCAGCAATAGATCAAGGAACACGCCTGCCGAAAGAAGATAAATTAAGTAATAATGAAAAGGAAGAATCACGTCGTCTTTCACAGCATCGTAAAACACTGTCAAGATCATCATCACATAAAAAGTCAAGATCTCGATCTGGTCATAGAAGTACTAGTAGACGTAGGTTACAGGAGCAAACAGAACATGATCAAGAACAATCAACTGACATTCGCGAAGCTACTCAAGCTTCAAAAATCAAATCTCGTCAAATATTAGATACAAGTACGAATAAAGAGTAAGTCTACTTACATATTTGTTTAAAATCGGATTAGTCTAGTAATACATTCAACTTTGAATAATTTGCAAATCTCATAATTATCTAATCCTTTTCTATCAATCCATTTAAAACTTTACTCAACTGTAGAAACAAGTTATGAAGCTGGCGAAATGATATCCTACGAGTAAATAGTAGATGGTTTATCATTTATCCAGTTAATTGCAACTTTTAAATTTAGTTTATCGTTCGAATATTTTACAACGTTTTCTAGCGGTTTCACAATTTAGAATAAAACGAAAAAATGTCACATTTATAAAAAGCTAAATATGGAGATGAATCAAATAAACTTAAGTCAATAGATAATTGAATCACAAATTAGTTTAGGTTAGTTTGTTAAGGATTACTGTATGCAGTCAAGTAAATTTTTAAATTGACAAAAGTATCTCAACCCATGTTTTCGTATTAAGTAAATAAAACAAAAATAACTTGGTAATAGAAATCTTTTTACGAGTGACTGATGTTCTTTGGAAGTTTATATAAGAACATTCGTTAAACGTTCCGGGTAACCAAAGTCACGGATGTCGCAGTAAGCATAATTAACAGACCATACTTTTCTGATAGCAATAAAGTATATGTTTTCTGTGAAAAATAATCAAAGCATGACCATAGTAAACGACTGCATTATGCTAAGTTGAATAATTTCAATAGACTTATAATTATTAATTTTCATTTTCATGAACAATTATTCCTAAATGATGTAGTGAAATATTTAATATTTTATAAATTTGCTACTCGTTTTAACAAATTATCAGACCCGAAGAATCAGCGAGTGATGGAATAAATTCTGTGAAACCAGGATCAAGCCCATCTCATAAAAAGAAGAAAAGAAAAGATGTAAAGGAACAAGAACATCGGAAACATCATTCGAAGCATGTAACACTATACAAGCATCATCATGACCATCATCGACATAAACACAGTGAGCTTTATGGATCAAATGAAAAGACATCCGTCACTGACAAAGCAACCAAAGTGTTGAGTGAATTACAAAAATCTGGTCACATAAAAACTGAACAGTCAAGTCTATCCACTGCTACTAAAGACAATAAAGAACCAAATATAACTGGTTGGTTAATACATTCTTCCATTTGTAAATACCGTTGTTTTTGCTATGAGACTCGAAAGCACGGCTACGCTCTTGTTAGTAACATCGCTTAATTTAAATAAAGCTTTATCCAGTTAGGTTAATTTGTATATACTTTCATCGTATAATAAGTGTTGATACTAGGAAATAATCATTTATTTAGCATGATCATAAAAATCCGTGTGATATGTCGCTGAATGTAGTTAACACTTGTGGATTATGAACTAAGATGTAATATTTGCTGAATTTATTCAAAGATTAATCAGATACAACATTATGTTGCAAGATAAGTGAATATTTTCTTCAAAGCATGTTGTACAATAAACGTTTACTCGAACTCCTATCTTATTATATAACGTCATTCCTAGACCTCAGTAGAGGATAAGACTATCAATTAGAAAATTATCTTGCAAAATTTAAATTGACTTTATAACTTATGGCCCTAAACATCATCAATTAAAATCTTCATCCAATTTCATAATCTAATCTAAAGTAGTTCACTTTTATTTTTACTAATTCCTTATCCGGTTTAAACATTGCTAAGCAACATGAAGTAAGTCCACAAAAGATAGCAACCCGTTTGTTTTTAATTTCTCGATTTACTTAATAGCGTCGTTGTGGAAGTGACTTTCTATTATGTGCTTCAAAACAAAGTATCATAATAATTTGTTAAAAAAACAAACAATAGGACGACGTGGTTTCGTGAAAACTGGTTAAAATGTTATTCGTTTTAGTCGTAAATTGACTAAAATGAAAATTCCACAATTAGGCTTAACAGTATTGATGCTTAAACATACGATGCTAGACGTATATGTCCTATATTTGATATTTAGTGTGAGTTTCGGTCTATAAAATCTAGGAGTTCCATACTAAGGCTTGTCTAGTGCAGTATGGTTATCAGTACTATCCAACTAACAATAAATAACACAAAATAAAACATGTTCTGGATTCATTTTACTAGACTGGATTTTTGATTAGCTTGTTTGTCTGTATCACTTATCCATCTGTCCTTTTCTCATTTTATAGTTTACTGTAGTATGTACGTTTAACACCTGATGACAGTCGTTCCATGTCTGGATTAGAAATAACATTGATTTTTGTCATAAGCATAATTCATCTGAGTAAAAGTAGTTGCAACTAGTATTTATGTTTACAAGACCGTAGTCTCCTTGTAGATAAATAGAATATTATTTGGGTTTTATTTGTGCATACAGATTGCCTTTAAAGAAACATATTTCGAACATTTCTCAAGAGTGAATCGAATCCAAATAACTTGTCAGAAATGAATAACATAACTAAATTTGCTGAACACATTCGCTGATAAACTTGAGTAAACCAAGACAAAGGGTATATAATATATAAAAAGATTCATGAAATTGTCTTTAAACAGCAATTAACATATCAGAACTAGTAGTGTAATGCAAGCCTCTAAACTGAATTAAGTGGAGAGAAATAAGAATCCAAACCCCAGTGGTCGAAAGTGGAACCGGAAAATTCAAACCGTTCCAGTAATCTACCAATACATATTTCTTTCCCCTATTCTAGTTAGGTATTCAATAATATCGGCTTTTATACGAAATTATATTGGAATAAGCGTTTTTATGCTAATTAATTAATCTGGTAGCATTTAATATCTCCTTAAGGTTAAATATATCATCAGACTATATTACATAGATGATGCTTAGCCAAGAAATAAACGATTTTGCATGTGAGTGTAACTCCATAATTTAAATTTACTTAATGCTTTATTACCATCTAAACCAGAGGTTTTCGTCGCCAATTACTGTTCTTTAAATAAGTGACCGGTTGGAATGCGCACAAGCCATTCAAACTCAGAAATGTTCTCCCCCTTGTTATATTAAGCATCGAAAATTGCTAAGTAGTGAAGTGTCTGGATCGGTTTATTATATTTTATTATGATTTACTAATTAAATTAATTATATATATAAATATCAACGTCTTTTCTACTGGGAGATTCGTATTTACGACTTTCAAAGTAAGATAGTGATACTACACATTTGATAAAGCCATCATTGAGGTTCAATCCTGCGACACAGTATCTGAATGTCAGATGATTTAAACACTGAACTAGAACTCCGTTACAGTTAAAAAATTTTAATAAATCCTCTTTTACCTATATTGTATAGGTTGTGGCAAATGGATCTTAGATTAATCACAATACATCGTTAATCGTCTTTTCAAAATTATAGTAACTTACTTTATTTTACTAACACATGGCATTTTAGATAATCTTCTGATCATAACCAACAAAGCAGCATTAGATTATCAAGATAATGAACAATCACCAATGCATAAGCAATCTGACATTATGCTAATTCCAAAATCATCTGTAACTACCTCTTTGATTTCAATGATAAATCAATCTGGAAAACAAATACACCAGTCTACACCGTCACATTCAACAGATTCAGTAGATACAACTATGGTCAAATGTAATTTAGAAGTAATCAATGAAAAACAGGATAATGAGCAATCATCTAGTTCCCAATCATTGTATAACGACAACGATAAACAAATGACAATAAGAACTCACGTAGGTGTATGTAACATTTTTTTTTAAATTTAAATATTCAGTTGATGATTTATTATGTTAAAGAGCTGGCCACATTTTGCTTGCTATTGTCATATTTAAAGTGGCAAAACAGAAGTTGTTTCCGATCACCTGGTGTCAGTTGAAGTATCGTTGGAAGCCGAATTCTACTAGCCAACTATTTTATTCTCTTTTTCTAGAATAGCATAATAGTATGCATCCTTGACTTCACATAAAAGCAATCTTAAACCATTAAGGTTATTGTCACAAACATGACTCACTAAGAAATTTGGGCTGAAAACAGATTATTCACATTTCCTGTATCTGTAAGTCACAGGGAATTTATGTACCAATCCTTAAAGAAAAAGTAGTCTAGGTTCGTCATCATTTTATTTTTACATCTCTGCCAGTTACGTAATTTTCGATTTGATGGGATTACTTCTGGATTCTTTTTTCTATTTTTACGAAAAGTAAGAACTTGATGATAGCCGATAATAAGGCAAAGGCACAGTAACGGGTGTAAACATATAAAAATAAAACAATATTTCATTTACTAGGGCGCATCGTTGAAGAATAAATGTATTATACTTTATTTCTTTATACAAATTTATCCTACCTTTCAGAGTACTAACAATTATGAGAATCTTGACGTTTCTACAAATGAATGCAAAGAAGAAGATAAGTCGCTACAATTAGTTAGTGATAAAACAGACGAAATACCTCCAATTCCACCAACATGTCCACCTCCAATTGTCTATACAATTCCACCCGTCACCGATCGAATTGATGAGTCAGCCGACATTATGGTTAAGCAAGCAATAGATCTATTGGACGAGGTTAGTTTAAAATAAATATTAAATTTTTAAATCAAGAGCAAACACGTTTGAAATACATCATGTCTCATGATTTACACAAAATGCTCTTTGCATTATAACTGATAGTTTAGTGAATACTGTATTCCAAAAATAAATATCGGTAAGATCATGAATAATCAGTTTCTGAGCATTAGCCAATATATTTAGAAGCGGTCAAGTTTAAGCTTGTAATTTGACTTTTAGTCCAGATGTTCTGTAGACCATGAAAATTGTGTAAAGCTTTATATAGTTGAAAGAAATTGATATAAAGATGTAGACTCATGTTGACTACTGGTTCATTTACATCAATACGATTTGCAACAGTTGAATTGCCATCAATAATTGACATCATCATAAAACTTAGATATTTGATCTGCCTTCACGAATCATATTTGCCATACAAATGTATCAAACAGAACAAAACTAATGTCCAATGTTATTCGTTTATCACCTTCATTATATCATTCCTAGTGGTAATGTCAATTTTTTGTCTATTGTTCACTTTTATTCTGTGAAAAGTTTCAATCACTTATATGTAGTATATGAAACATGATATTTACGTTTCCTACACTTTAATTAACTGATTACTTTTCACATCATTTTATAACTATTCCTTCTGACTTTATTAGACCTAATTCTAAATTAAGTTATCTGGTTTTCATTTATAGATGATTAGTATCACTTAATTAATATTATTATTCATTTAATTCAGAAGAAATTCTAAATTATAGTAATTAGTTAATTGATTCAGTAAAGTTCGATCCAGTTGGAAAAACTGTTATGATCAAACATAATGACACCGTTTACTATCTAGTTCCCTGTTACTTTACTTATTTCATTTTTATAAGGATCCAATTAAGACAGCTATGTGTTCTATAGTGATCCTTGTAGCTTAGGCATCGTATGAAATGTGCACAAACTTCTCAAAGTAGATGTCTCACTAGGACTTCAAAATAACTGAAATCTAGCCCATTATTTTTCGTTACTTCTAAATTTATTTGACATAGATTTGAAATGTATAGACTTTAATTTAGTTTTAATATAAAATGTATAAATTAATTTCATTCATTAACGACACTGGAAGTAGTTTGGTTAGCAATAATAAAATATTTAACCTTATAGTTATTTTATGCATACTTACACTTTGTCAGATATTTTGAACAGAATTTCTTTACGAAGATTTCAAATAGGCATGGACATACATTTCAATGGACTACCATATATTCATTTTATTTTGTCCGGGTTCTTTTCAGCTGCTTGCGACCTATAAGTTTTTTTTAAAAACCATAATCATGAAACGGTTTGAACATACAGAAACGAATTCATTCAGAAATTTTTAGTGACTTCTGACAATAGCCTAATGTAAAAAAGAAATGAGTAAGGTTCAGTGACCATGTACATGGTCTGTATGGAGAACCAATTTTATTTCAGCATTTTATTTTAAACACAGAGTAATTCGTCTTGTAAAAATATGTAGTTCATCACGCAGCAATGATTAACTTTCCAACATCATAACGTCTTACACGGCTTCTATTCATGATCTGTAGTAAGCGTTTAAAAATTCAAGAAGTTCTTTATGTAAGTCTTACATTCTAGGAGCTCCAAAGATTCTGAATTAGTTAAATAAAAAACGTTTTGATTTTGATACGGGTCAAGGAAAGTAACTGTTTCTCATTAAACCATTCAGTAGACTTTTAATGTTGGATTTTTAATAATATCGTAACTATGAATGATGTCGCCTGGCTAATAATAAACAATATCTCATGATATATTGACTTAATATTCGTTTTCAACTACTAATCATTAGAGCTTTTTAATGTAGCTTGTTTCTTCCACTTCTAGGTTGTTGCTGAATCAACACGGTGTATCGATGATAATGCTCAAAGTCGAACACTTTCTTCAATAAATAGATGTCTTGAATATAGTTCATCGGAACAAGTTATGTTAGGTGATGATAATGAATATAATGGAACAAGAATTCCAAATATTCTAGATAATGATGAAAATCAGTCTAACACTGTTGCTACTATTGATATCAATTTACATAATGGCACATTGACACGATTTCTTAAAGAGGAAAATAAAAATGATGTAAGCGACAGACCGTGTTCACCTTGTGAATCCACAACATCAGCAAGTGAAGGCAGTGAAGACATAGAACCCTTTCCTCCTCCACCACCTGCTGAAGTTTTGGCTAAAGTCATTGAAGAAGAGCCTAGTCCTAATATAGACGTGGTTGAGGAAGAAGATGAAGAAGAAAACGACGAAGACGATGGTGAGGAGAGACGGAAATCAAGTTCTGTTTCTACTGTTATAGAAGTTTCTTTACCTGTAACTACAGTTGTTTCTTCAATACAAACTTATTGTGGTTATGAAACAACTGCAAATAAACTAGGACCTTCAAACGAACAAGTAGTAGAACATTCGCACACCGCTGATGAACCTAAAGATGACGATACAACGATATCAGAATCCGTAAGAAGTGTCGATAATGACGAATCTAATAATGAGTTATGTAAGTAAATGGAACAAACTTGAGTTGTAGGTTATATTTAGCTATTTTCATGATTACGGTTTTGCGTATATTGAGAATAATAATTAAGCGTACATACATGTTATAGTACATGTTATTGCCAGTAAATATAGCTAAAATCAATAGAACGGCCCTGGTTTCTTGCTTTGAAGTGGACCGGGGTAATTTAACTGTAACCTACAGTCTTCAACGAAGTGAAAGGTGAAAACATTTTAAAATGCCTAGTCAGTTTAATTAGTGATCAAATATTCTTCTTAAAATCTCACTTTGTATCTATTAAAATATTAAATTAGAGTAACTAACAAAAAAAACGACGTTTCTACTTAGGATTCGAAAGCACTTGTATCTTCCTGTTGATATTGTTATGGACTGAAAGTGATCAGTTTCTATGCCTGAGCGAATTACCCCAAAAAAGCAATCGTTCACCAGTATGGTTACCACTCTCAATCCAAATTTCTTCAACTTTCTAGTAGTTAAAATTGTGGTAGTTGTAAATTCCTCTCTGTTGAAAACATTTAAGTTTCACTAACCAGTCCAAATAAATGCGAATTTCACGTGTTATTTGCTCTTGAATTGGATAACAAAACATTCATGGCATTTCATTAATGTATTGTATGTCATATTCTGTAGGTAGTCAGTTAACGAATGTTACAATCAATGAACACGGCATAACTGCATGACAACATGACACTTGGATATTATTGATGTTATCTAAGTATTTTAAAACGGATTCTTTACTGAAATGTACCAATACTTACATGTTCTGATAAATGTCATGTTATTTGATATAAAACCAACACCACAGTTAAAAAGAAAGGAATAAGATGGCTATTTATACTGCTAGGAAAAAAGGTATATCAACAACTAACAACGAGAGAGAATTTAAATGCATCGAAAAATTCTTATCCATCCTCTTTGTATTCGTTCTCAACATGCATATGTATAGATGCCTCGTTGATCAACAGATTTTGAATGCTTAAATGTTTGGAACTGAGATGAAGGACATGCAAGGAGTTGTAGGGTATTTAAAATTCATGCATGTGAAACAAATATATTATTTTCAATGGATTTTTTTTAGGTGAGCTGGATAGATAATTTCATTTTTAATCTGCTTTTATCAGCCTATTTCATTAGATTATCTTTAATACAGTAAGTTTATTCTGTTGTATGTAAATAAACTGTAAGTTATGTACACTGATAGATATCTAACGCCTCCACCTTGGACTGCATGCAATATGCTTTAAATATGAAAGATCATTAACTATTCAAATAAAGCAAGAACGACAAATGGCGTAGAATAGTATGAACCCATTCTCATTTCTTTAGTTCTCATAGGCGATACTACAACCGTAGATTCCTAATTAATTATAACATTATAATAGGTAATGGGAAAGAAAGTGAGGTGATATGGAATACTCATTCACTAGGTATCTAAGTGGAAATGTTTATGTAAGATCATTTTAAAGGTGGTGGGGTCTGATTAGAATTCTAAAACTAATGAGACGAATTACATAATGATTGCTGACATAACTATGTATTTACTTACGCAACAACTTGTTGCGTAACACTGAATGTATAATTTGACAGTTATGTTGTGTGACATTTTTAAACTAACTGACGGAAAGATGTAACTTTTTTGTTAATGTTAAATGTTGAATTTTTTCAGCTGCTGAAATAACTCCATCTCCAGATTGTGAAAAGTCAACAATAACAGTAACCGATGAGTCGGCATTGTTGGACAAAACCTCAAAATCTGATTTACCACCAGAAAAATAATAATATTTATGATTTCATCATATAATCACATCAATAACTTCCAGATTTCATAAAATGCGTATGTATATCGATGAGATGAGAATGTGTGGAGCAAAAACACACGCCTACGTAATACACGTTTTCTACTGGTTTCTGCATTACATTTCAGTTTTACTTATTACAAAGAGTCGTAATATCTTACCCAAAATTAATTTCGAAGTGTTTGCATACTTTCTTCTCTGCAAACCGTTGTCTTAATTCAAAGTTGAAAACGATATTTGTTTTAAGTTTCCATATAAGCGTATTTTCATATATTTTCTTATTTCAGTAAGTTCCCATAAGACATTTATACTTAGAATGTCATTATTGTTACTGCTGAAGCCATTACAAATACCAATTCCTAAAAACTTTTACCTTCAATACTGATGAGAATACTGCATTTTGATAAACATGATTCTGTTTTCAGTGATATATACTATTAATAATGACTATAGTAGTAGTAAATGAAAACTGATTCCATATTATATATACACATATGTAGAGTAGATTTGATTTTGTCATTTTTATTTCATGCTATTTGCTGTGTACCTCTCGTTCGAAGCTACTGTTCAGTAATTTTAGCTGCCTACTCTATTGTTTATTCCACAATGTAAACTGTACTGTTGACTTTCAGTTTAATACATTTATTTTGAAAAGAAGTGTAACGTGTTCGTTATCATCCTCTTTCTAAACTGACTACTACAACTTCATTGTTTATGTTTTCATTGTGTATATTCAATGTAGAAAAGTTATTAATAATTTTACAAAATAAATAGTGAATAATACACATACAATATAACTAAAATAAAAAGTAACTACAACGAACTAAGACAATCGTTTCATCTTGCCTACTTTAAATTTTCTCTTTGAATCAATCATTTGTATTTGTTTTGCTTTCTATTCATAGTTTGTTTATTCTTTTTAGTTCAATTGGGATGGTTATTCTTTTTAAGTGAAAAATGATTATCATGAGTGTTTTTACCTAGATTAGAAATAATGTTACTTAATTTAGAGAAAAAAAGAAAGAAATACTAACTAGGATGAAATTGTTAGTGTTTATTTTCACTGACAATCACATTTTCTTCATTCTCTACCTCCAATTTATTTTGATGATAGTTTATCTACACTGATTTTCTTCTCTTAGCTTATTGTTTATTTCTAATCATTTAATTGTTTGTTTGTCTAATATTCTAATAACATCTAGTGTATATCAAAGTAATAATGTTAGTAATGATACTTAGTGTATTTTTAAGTGTTATTTGTTACTTAGTAGACGAAAACATCATACATAATACAATTGAGGCTTGTTTACAAATGGTACATACATTCAAATGGCATGTGACTTATAAACATGTATCTTTTACACATTGTGTTTAAAAAGATAGTAATGTTTTTGTAAATATTGATAGTAATGATAACTATGAAATTTAATGTTTCATTCATTGTCTTCAGTCTTTTTTCTTTTATAATTCGTATTGGTATACATATAATCAACCTGTTTAAACTAATCTTAACATCGATTACATTTGTGAAGTTTCATGCGAACCTCCTAAATATTTGAATAATGCTAGGCTATGTAAACGAGCACCGATAGATATAGGAGAAGTTATATGTTTCTCACAAGTAATTAGTTTGAGTCAACATTTAAAATGTTTGCTACATTACATGCTGAAAATGAACATAAATAGAAATGTAACCATTGTTGTGGTTACATTGTCAACATAAAACACTGAAATCAATGTAGAAAACAGTTTAATCACTGAAATTTCAATAGAATTATTGACGGCTTCCTTTATAATTTTTTGATCACAGAGTATGACCAGTTTTGAAAATTATCATTATGTTTACATAAGTATTATCTTTCTCATAGATGTGTATCAAATATTCAGGCGATACACTGATAAATATCAACTTCGCCAAATGATATTTTAAGTATGAATCATAATCATAAGTTCAAGCATGATAACCAACTACTTCATGACTTTCCTTTGTGTATTTATTGCTTGTGCTTAATATCTTTTAGGCTTTTTGATCCATTTCTTGAATCCATAAAGGTGAATTTAATGATTGTTTTTCATTCAGGTATTTTAATGAATAATACTATTAATATAAACAAATGGGTAGTGAAAATAATTGCGTAGTTGTGGCACGAAACAAATGCGTTTAAATTATTCTATCATTATACATGATTAGACTAAGTGATAAGTATATTTAATTGATTGTATATCCCATCAAATCAAAAATATCTCTTTTCCAAAAACGACAATAAATGGATAAATTACGTTGTAATGAATTTTGATAATCTCGTTTCGTTACGGCAGAGAGTTTGCTTTCATTAGCGAGTAACATATATGTTACAGGGTTGGATGTAGTTGACAATGAAACTGTAGCCTAGGTTTTGTGATAAATAGAACTCATTATCAAAGATGATGTCAATCTTTATCAAAATTGATGCTTCGTATTGGATTTTTCAAACAAGCTGAGCTCAAATGACCTGTGGAAATGTGACACAGATTGATTGAATGTTGATCAGTAATAAAAGTTGTGTTTGTCTAATCCTTAGTGTTGATCACATTTTGCCAGTTGAATTGCACTGTTGTCAGTTATTTCACTAATCTGTCACTAATTTCAGATACACTTAGCTGAAGTATACCAGCTAGTACGAATCCTCAGTCCTTGTTTTCCACACTATTTCCACCATTCATTTAACAACAAAATATATTACATACGATGTAGAGTCATTGAAATTTATAGCCATGTTATTGACAGAATTTGATCAGAAGTAAAAAATAAGCAAATACAAAATTAATTCCTACTGGCTGACCACACAGTATGTGAACATACAAATATACAGAATATACTGTTGTTTCAAGCTATTCATTAGTTTTATTGTACAATTACCAATTACACGTCTATGAACTGCATTGTTTAACATTTTCAAGTGGTTAACAATACATTTTGTTATTGTGAAACGTGTTTGTGGCATCGTTGAAAGATTCTAAAAGTTATTTTGAGGTAAGTTTGTCTAATGAGAGAACGATGTATGTGAACTATAAGCTTGTTACTAATAAGAAGTAAAAACAAGAAAATGGGAAGAAATCAAAGTGAATATATTCAATTTACATGATTAATGAATTTTTCTAGGTTATCATGGATTATTAAAGTAAGGGCGATATAGAAACTCGTCTATATAACTGTGCAATATTCTCTAGTGTGATTCACAGTATTGTCTTTCGTACTACCATAATCTATCCTACTTTCTTTCGACATCGTTTGTATGCAGCCCAGTAATTAAATCAACGAAATAACAATGGCAAATGATTACATGCTGTTCATATAACTGACACTAAAGATACCTGTATGATTTCCAGTTGTCTGTATATTTTAGTATACTAGATAATATGTATCTTCTGTTTATTAGCAGCAAGGTTATAACCTTCCTGTCCAGAGAACTTTTAAAATGCCTTATTGCTAAGGATTAGCAAATTAGGAAAACACCACGATATTTGTTAACGAACGTATGACCAGTAACACAACAAGTAAGCTAATCTATTTACAGCGACGAGCCCAGCTAACAAGAGGATGAAGTCTAACGTCAGTAAGAAGTGTTTAATTCAACAGGCAGCCTGGCGGACGGAATACAAACAATCAACTTATACGTATGTTTACAAAATATTTGTATACCTATAGTGATTATTCATCAAATTGAAATTATCAACATTTTTAATAACAATTAAATGTTGTCAAACGTGCTTGGGAGTATGATTCACATTAACTCACATAAATGTGATGACAGTTTACAGTCAATCAATCAATAAATACCTGTTACTCCATGTGGAGCATAGGCCACCCACCAGCATTCTCAAACCAAATCTGTCCTGGGTTTTCCTTTTCAGCTCTTTCCAAGTGCTCTTCATTCTCTTCATGTCTGTCTTCGATTCCTGACGCATTGTGTTCATGGGTCTTTCTCTTCTCCCTTTACCTTCATGATTCCAAGTTAGTACTTGTCTTGTAACACAGTTTGATAGTTTCCTCAATGTGTGTCCAATTCACCTCCAGCATCTTTTCCTAATTTCTTCCTCGGCTGGAAGTTGATTAGCTTACTGCCACAACAGGTTGTTGTTGATGGTATCTGGTCAACGAATCTGAAGTATTTTACGCAGACAGTTGTTTATAAATACTCGAATCTTCTCTAGGATGTTTTTCGTAGTTCTCCAAGTTTCAGCTCCATACAGCAGAACTGTCTTCACATTTGTATTGAAAATTTTGACTTTAATGTCGACTGACATTAATTTAAGTTCCAGATGTTTTTCAGTTGTAGAATTGCTGCACTTGCCCTCTTTGTTTGTCGATGATGCTGCCAGTTTACAATCAAGATTACAAAAAAATCAATACAACTTGACTAAATGAACAATTGTATTTTTAGGGATTTTTAACGCATAACACCTCCCCTTTTTCAATAGCGGACGTTTCTCGGGTTCACTTGCATTCTGACACCATGACGTCGTCGTCTGAGTGACCGTTTACCCTGGCACGTATGTCGACTGACTTTTGGTTTGTTTCATCCACTGGCGATGGAGGGTAGGTTAAAAGTATCTAGAAGGACTTCAAGCGGGAAGTTTTGGTTTGATTAGGGTCGATCTGCGACTGCTCGCTTGAGCATCTGATTTCTGTTTTGAGTCCATCTCTCCACCATTACATAACATGGGCCCGTCTTTCTACCACACGAGCTCCTGCCCAGGGACTGCGATTGGCTCTGTAATCACGAGCATACACCGAACTCCCAACCTTATATCCCCGCTTCTTCTTGGTTAGTGCGCGTGTGGTGCTGCTTGGCAGCATTAGGTCATGGATTGTCCTCAGTTTTCTACCAAAATGACTGGAGACATTTGCCCTAGTGGCACATAGTTTGGAGTCGTTAGATAATCGAATAAGAAGTTTTGTAATGACTCGATGGGCGTCTTCTCTTCTTGTGACTTAATTAGCACCCTCTTAAAAGTATCCACACTTCTATCTGTCTGACCAGTGGACTGCGGGTGATAAAGTGGAAAGTGTTAGTGTGTGATGGCTAGCCGTAGATAGAAATCTTGAAATTGGCTTGAGGTAAATTGAACCCATTGTCTGAAACAACCATGTCCTGCAGGCCGTTCATGGTAAAATTCTCTGTCAGGATCTGTAGCGTCTTCTTGGTAGATGGTGGAACCACGGGCAAAATCTCTGGCCATTTTGAGAAAGTATCCACTGCAGCCAAGTGGATGACTCCGTTGACTGAGCCAGCAAAGTCGAAATGTATTCATGACCATGCGCACTCAGGCTGAGCCCAGAGGATCGGTGGCGGTTTAAAGTTTAACTTTCTGGAACTCTTCGTCGTGCAGTTTTCTGACTCTGGAATCTGCCGTACTAGTCGACGTGCCGTACTTAACGAGACGTCAGTTAAATGCAGCTGATCAAAGCAATCTTATCCCACCAAATTTAAATCAGTTGTAGCATAACCTACCCCAGTAAAAGTCATATCCCGGAAGGATAAAACACACTCTAAATATCCTAACATGCGTAAATAATTACCACATGCCGTGTGCGCCTTCTGTGTAGTTGGCTTAATGCGTAGCCTGACCATTCTAATCCTGAACTTTGGGAAATAATTGTAATTGTCCGAAGCAGTATCTACTTGCAATCTAAACGGATACCCAATAATATAGAGAGTAGTAGTTTTTTTACCTTGAGTAAAGCTTTGACAGGAAGCTAGCAGACTCAGTAAATTTGTGCTGGGTTGAGAAACAGGCTTTCTGATGATTTGTGACAGACACTGGTTGCTGTAGCTTCTAGCGTTTGCAAAACCCATCCTTCTGGCCAATGGATTTACAGTTCCTGCAACAATGGTGCTTGTACGGACTGATTATTGCAAAATGCTATGTCCCACAATGTCAGCATGGAGTAGGAGGCTTCGTTTTTTGATGATAGTACTGGGCTTGAATGTGATAAGCTAGATGCAGCAGCCTGAGGTGTGTCACGACATGTTGACTGTCGCTTACTGTATGGACTTCAGAGTTGTCTTTGCCACCAGATTGGATCATATTAGTGCTGTGCTCGAGGTTAATTAAGCGTTGATATTCACTAGCAATGTCACTTATCGTTAACTTAGGGTCTCGATCAAGTCGACATGGTTGCCGTGTTCTGACATCGCCAAACTTCTGAGATTGCAGACTGAAGATAAGAATTAGGGATTTAAACTGGTCTTCTGTAAGAGACTTGAGTCGAAAATGTTCACATTCGCGGTTGACAATACCAATGTGTGTAAGAAAATCACTCTCTTCATTCATAATCAGTTTAAGGCAGCGGTATTGAGTATCGAATACGGAAGAATTGTCTGATACTTCCGTTACCCAGTAGACCACTAAGTACTTAATTTTTTTTATAGTCATCTTAGATTTGCTTAAAAATGACCTCGTTTTAATTGACTTTTTGAAGTCTTTATAAGGAACATTAAAAATATCTATATATCATGCTTCCTGTCGTATATAACACACAACTGCAATGCACTTTTATATCTCACAGATAAGTTATTATCACCTCATTTAAGTTCCGAAGCATACACTCCAGCAACAACATCACTGCTTCAACTATGCTCCGCAACCTTGAAAATGTTTTTGTAAATCTCATTGTTCTGTCACAATAGCTTAGTCCTACTAACATGTTCGCAAGTGCAAAGCCACAATGAAATAATAACTGAAAAGAAAGGATTCATTTCAAAACTGTTGTCACTCGAAATCTCCGAACGAAATTCCTAACTTTAAGCAAGCAGAACTCATTTTCAACTATTACTTTGTTATTAATTGCGTTACTAAAAACCCTGCAGGTCAGTTGGTGGTGATAGCAAATCTGTTGTATGCCTAATGTATCGAAAGTTGATTCAGTTATTTGTGTAAAGTTTACCCAGGACTTCTGAACCTGATGTTACCCTTCACTGTTTATTTACTAATCTGTAGATGACTAAAATATAATAGACGTTCATTGTTTTTAAACAGCTGATAATATTTGTTCTGGTTTTAAATCTTTTCAGATGAAACTATTGTCTTATAAAAATGGTTTGCATGAACAATTATTTAGTCAGCAAGCTGAGAATTATATACATAAATGAGTCAAAGTAGTCATGTAGAGATCGGTATTTACTTTTGCTTTTTGGCATCATAACAAACTAGTAATCTTTGGGTACTGAAAAGCTAACCTGTCAGAGTATGGGACACTAATAGAGTGCATCCTTGATCCTCCCGGGCAATCGAGTGTGTAACTATCTAAACCACTGGACCAACAGTTGTCCAATCTTGAAGCTCACACTTCAATTAATTTATGATAAATTGCGACAATTAGTCAATGTCATTTGTGATAACAGTCTCATCTCCGATATGTTATGTATTGAAAAAAAATACAAAATGCCCTAGATAATTGCTAATCAGTATACAGTCACGTCTGCCCGCGACTACCAGTCCCCAAAGCCGGAATAATAGAAACAACGATTTATGAGCCAAAAAAACAAAAACCATTCCAATTCAGTGCAATCCAGTCCAGTCATATTTTATTTCAATCATGCCTTTATATATACAATAATTCAGACCTCACAGCAAACCAATTAGGGATTTTACATTAATACGATTCAGAAGAGATTGTGGCAGTGAATGAGGGTAACTTGTACACAACTATTTAACTGTAGTTAGTAGTAAGAGACAATATATATTAACAGCAAATATACTAAAAGGTAGGATAGGATAAGAGGAACGTAACAATAATAGAAATGTAATGATTACATTACTGACGACCAGAATAAATGAATTAGTTCTCTAAAACATAGTTCTGGAAGTTTTACAACTTTCTTTAGTAGTCTGACATAACATAATATTTCTAAGCTCTAATAGTCACTACTTTTCACTAGAACACCAGGAACTATTCTGACGCTATTTACTAGTAAACTAACTACTTCTAGGATTATTGGATATCTGTTTCTTTCAAGTGTAAGTCTCTTCGGCAGTAAACACTTTCCATTCCACTAGGGAATCAAAGCAAATGCCATAAGGTCTCATGGCGAACCCCGAAGCTACTAACTGGTGGAATTCGGACATGTTGAAAAGTTAAACAGTTATCATGAATGACGTCATTTCATTGTCGCACAATATCACAAATTGATAATTACAGTATTCTAGCAATGGACACGGTTGATCAAGTGGTACAAATAGTTAAGCGTTCTCTGTTTGACCTGAAGTCCTAATTTTTAATTTCCTGGTGGAATCCAGTGGGTGAACTGTCGAAGAGCCGCATACACGAACAAGCTGGCTGTTCAGTACCCTTTAGTTTTCACTATTACTAAACAGAGATCAATCTGTGACTACTGCAAACCAAGAAATTCTACTAGCCAATGAATTGTATTTGTTAATCCCAAATTCATAACAGTTTTAATAGTTACTAATCAATACAAAAAGGTATTCCTAGATGTACTTGTTATAAACATAGTTATTTGTAATCGTCTACACTGACTGCTTGATTTTATACTGTATATATATGAAATTTAAAGATTCATTTTTCTGTTGTTTACATTTTTGTCAGAAATCGATAAGATTTACGAAAAAAGAAGGTCTGAATGAATGAATGAATGAATATTGGTGTTTGTTCCAGAAAATAAATCAATCACAAGAGTTATAATTTAAAATATAAATCATTTAAACTATAAAACACTAATTTCACTTCGATTTTATTCGATCATACAAATCATAATATATTGAGAGAAAAAAGAATGATAACACTGCTTTTATGTAATTAGTTAACATAGGCTATGTGCTAAGTGGACCTCATCCCTAAACACTTGTGAATGTTTGCTATTGTGATTTAGAATATGAAACACTACATCGATTATTTGTATTAGCCTTTTTCATTAGGTATATATTGAATGCCACATCAAGGTAGCAGCCTTCTCCAATTTTATCATTTCCTGAGTGGTTTACCAAATGACGAAGATTATGCCTGATCTACTTAATCGAAGCCTTCTGGATCAATCACAAGAAACTTAATCTGTGTATCTATAAGAGGTCTAAATCTATAATACAATTCGCGATTGGATCAGTATATGTATAGGTTATGTATTATGAACTTTCCCCCCCTATCTCCACTATATGTTAACTTTTGCCCTGCTTCATTCCGAATCACACATTCTTCTTTCACAGTACATATGAATTTCTAATGATCTTACGAAGATAACTATGACAATATTTCACGTGTTACGTAATATATATTTATACAACTTATTACTATTATTGACCCAACATGATATTTCTAATAATAGGTTTCCTATTCACATGATTTACTTTATTATAGTGAATGTAGCTAAACTCTGTACATTTTAATCTACTACACTTGGAATAATCTGCTAAATGTACATATGACATTTTGAACACATTTAAGCTGTAGTTAATTGATATGAAGTATAGGCCAGACATGTCATATATCAACCTCCGGATGTCTGCCAGCTGGATGATCTAATGGTTAAGCGTTAGCTCCAGAACCTCGGAGTCTTGGGCTAGATTCCTTGGTGCTGTAGTGGATGCATATCGCGGTGGAGACAAATACTTAAACAAAATGACTGTCCACTGAAGAAATACTTAATTCTCTGCTTTATTTATCCGTATGACGATATAAAATGACTAATTTCCAAATGAGATTTTATCTTTTTTTTATTTTGAAATTTTAATATCTTTGATATGCTAACTATGTTATCCATCTTTTTTAAGAAAATATAATTAATTCTGAGGTGATTGAATTATGACTTCATTAAACTCCAAAGTTCTTTGTAAATCTCTATACTACGAATACTCATGTCTGATAGATCCCAAAATAATTAAAAACGTAATGATTCAAACAGCAGGTGAACTTCAACGTTAATCTATGTATAAAGGCAAACGTCATGTTTATGTTAGCAAATTATCCCAAGATTTTGAAGATTTCTGGAATAGATCGTGTCTAAGTAGACTAAGTAAATAATTGTGTTAAGCTGATCACTCTATTAGAGTTAATAACCAGTTTCATATTGTGTTGGATAATACTATACTGTAATGTGAGGCTAAAAAAAATATTAATTAAAGATATTTGCAACTTTCCCTTGGTTTGATATGAACAGGATTTGATCAGTCTTTTTGTCATGCGTGCATCCTAAAGGGATTGGCTAAATACAGTAGTAATTTATAAATATGAGTTAAGTTTCTACAGTAGTTGACAACTGAAATCGATGACATGTGTTTTATCCTAATCAAGATTCACCATCTTGATTTTCCTGGATCCCAGTACTGATGTTCACGCCACGACGCAAACTCAATCCATTTAGTATCAAATGTCACCGAATTCATCTGGAAGATCCAAATACCTTTCATTTTTGTGTACATGCCTATTGCACAAGTGTAACAGTCTATACTTAGCAGCTTAGTGGTGAAAGCGGTATCGTTCAACAGGAACGGCTTAAGTTAGATTTTCTCTGTGAACATCAACACTATTATACAAGTACTTCCAGTTGACAAATCCAAAATAGGACGTAACACCTATGATGAATTTCACTTACGATCAGCAATCCTAATTAAAAATAAAGTTATCAGTTGATTAGTTTCAACTGTCAAATTTTTACCTAAATACTGGTTTAATAAGCATTACTCGACAAATTATTATTTTGAGTAGGTGTATGTAATAATCTATTACATAATCAACCATCCAATCTTAATAGAATAATTTCTAATATTAATCTTTGATGAATCAATAAATCCTACAAGGTAAATGAAATTCAATTACAACATAAAGGGTAAACCAAATCCATTAGTCAATCAAAAAGTGTATAGTATACTTAATATCTAAGCTATCCAACTATTCATAGAAATCCTATTGTTTATCATCCACAAAACGATGTAATGAATAAAAATTTTCATTGTACTAATAACTTTTACATCCTTTGATATAAAACAAAAAACACTAGCACAATTACACTTGACGGAGAAATTCTGGGAGTTGTAGAAACTTGTACATACTTGGGCAGCATCATCGATAAATAAGGAGGGTCTGATGAGGATGTGATTACGCGGATTGGAAAGGTATGGGCAGTATGTCTACGACTGGAAAACATCTCGAACTCAAACCAATTGTCAGTCAATATTAAAGTCAAAATTTTCAATACAAATGTGAAGACAGTTCTGTTGTATGGAGCTGAAACTTGGAGAACTACGAAAAACATCCTAAAGAAGATACGAGTATTTATAAACAACTGTCTGCGTAAAATACTTCGGATTCGTTGACCAGATACCATCAACAACAACCTGTTGTGGCAGTGAGCTAATCAACTTCCTGCCGAGGAAGAAATTAGGAAAAGATGCTGGAGGTGAATTGGACACACATTGAGGAAACGATCAAACTATGTCACAAGACAAGTACTAACTTGGAATCATGAAGGTAAAGGGAGAAGAGGAAGACCCATGAACACAATGCGTCAGGAATCGAAGACAGACATGAAGAGAATGAAGAGCACTTTGGAAGAGCTGGAAAGAAAGGCCTTTGACAGTGTTGGTTGGAGAATGCTGTTTGGCAGCCTATGGGGTAACAGGCATTGATTTGATTGATTCAATAACTCCTACAAAATGAAGTTAAAATAAATTTCCACAATTAGTTACATAGTCATATGCTTATAATGAAAGAAATTTATAATGTCGTTTAGGAAGAAAATAAGTCATTTCATAGAAGATTTTATTTTCGACGCATTAATGTAACCTTGTGTACCATTTCAATTCATTTGTCAATCGTTTTGTTGTCAGCATTCTTCCATTTTTTGGCATTGTAACAAGGGTTATTTTTGTAAGTTGATCAAAAAACTCTATTGAATATTTGTTTGTATGTTCGATGTTTACGTCATATGACTCTTTATGATTATTATTCTACTCATATTGGACTATGTACTTCTATTCAGTCGATAAGCATTCATTCATGAATGACTAACTTCAGGTTATTGCTGAAGTTCTAGTAAGAATTTGTAGCTGGATGAGTCCAGACATATCAGTAGTGAAAGAATTACAGCTATTGATAATGGATGATCATTGGTTTATACCACAAGTTGAATAAGAGGAAAATTTTACGAATGAATGTAAACCCATTGGTGTAGATGGTTGAATGTTTACTATGAAATGCAAAGGCATTTATAAGTCCTACTTCAAAATGAAACATATATGCAATGCTCCTTTATTTTCATTGGTACCCAACTGACATCAATCTGTGATGAATTCAAATAACTGATGTTAATAACTATCTTCACGAAACCTTATCAGTTCAAATTAAAATGCATCCTTATAAACCTAACTATATACCTGATTGTTGAAAACTATACTTTATAAAAACAAATCTAAGAAAAATAATGATTTTGATTTTACAAACATTTTACTTCTTACTTGCTGTTTTTAGCAGGCATAAGTAAATATGCAACTGATTTGACGTGGTTTTTATGGAAATTGGTATTACGTTTAGTTGTTCGTATACATTATGGATTGTTGCTGTTTGGGCACCATTGAAAACCAAAAAGGCACTGGATAGCTGTTTTGTTCTAGTATAAAACACTGAGAATATACATTCAAAAGTTTCAACTTCATAGTGACTATTGATCGTAATAAAAATCATTATTACTGCGCCATTTATCATTATTATTTCTATTGAAGACATTTTTTTTATCAATGCTGCTGTTAAAACGAAATCAAAACAAAAAGAAACAATGAAAATGTAACGCAACGAAGAAAGGGAACAACAATTGAATCTTCATAATCATCAAATTTATTTAGTTTTGAATAGGGATAGAAATGGAAGTTTATGTTTTATATACAAAAAAATGAATTCAGTTACATTGTGGAAAACAAAATAGTATTAATGTCAAGGGAAATCGATTGCAAATTATCAATATTATTATTATTAGTCGTAGTAGTGATAGTACTAACAGTAGTTAGTAGTATAGTAGTATAGTAGTAATAATAATAGTAATAATAGTAGCATTAATAATAGAAGTATATTAAATAAGTTGAATAGTAAAACTCTGATAATGCTAATAATATCAAACTTTTGCATCAACTACTACTTATATACTTGTAAAATATTATGTAAAGTATAAGCTATAAACCTTATAATATGAAGTGAATTCATTTCATTTCTTCAGTATATTCATAGTTTCCAATAAAACATTTTATAAAAGAGAACGCCAATTTTAGCGAAACGATTTCTTTATGAAACTGTACATTCGTTTTTGTATATATGAAATTTCTTCTAAAAGTAATCCCATGAGAAATACCATTAGCAAAATATACTAGGAATATTAAGTTGTATAGAATAAGATGAATAAGATGTTTACGTTACAGGAATAATTAGAAGTATTACATAGATTCAATGAACCAATGTCTAAAATAATTATACGTGAAATTTAATGTAGTAGTTGTGAAGGTGGGGGGGGGAAGGCAGAGGAATATTCTCCAATGAACAGTCATCCAGATAAAATTACTAATAAGAATGACATTATTAATATAAATAATAACCTTAATCCATGATAAGAAACAAAGATAGGAAATACTTCATTTTGTGTACAAAGTTACAGTTTCATTTCATGAATAGCCCATGATTCTACTGTTTTAAAGGGTCAGATACTTAGAAATCTACTTAGATTGAAACGATTCTATAAACAGTTTTGAAATTGATACACAGGTTAGTTGAGTGATCATAATTAATTAAATTTTCAAGGATGGAACTTCGAATTGCTTTACTTTCACATTTTCAGAGCAAAGCTAGGATACGTTCTTGTATTCATGAGTAGTAGTAGTAGTAGTAGTAGTAGTAGTAGTAGTAGTAGTAGTAGTAGTAGTAGTAGTAGTAGTAGTAGTAGTAGTAGTAGTAGTAGTAGTAGTAGTAGTAGTAGTAGTAGTAGTAGTAGTAGTAGTAGTAGTAGTAGTAGTAGTAGTAGTAGTAGTAGTAGTAGTAGTAGTAGTAGTAGTAGTAGTAGTAGTAGTAGTAGTAGTAGTAGTAGTAGTAGTAGTAGTAGTAGTAGTAGTAGTAGTAGTAGTAGTAGTAGTAGTAGTAGTAGTAGTAGTAGTAGTAGTAGTAGTAGTAGTAGTAGTAGTAGTAGTAGTAGTAGTAGTAGTAGTAGTAGTAGTAGTAGTAGTAGTAGTAGTAGTAGTAGTAGTAGTAGTAGTAGTAGTAGTAGTAGTAGTAGTAGTAGTAGTAGTAGTAGTAGTAGTAGTAGTAGTAGTAGTAGTAGTAGTAGTAGTAGTAGTAGTAGTAGTAGTAGTAGTAGTAGTAGTAGTAGTAGTAGTAGTAGTAGTAGTAGTAGTAGTAGTAGTAGTAGTAGTAGTAGTAGTAGTAGTAGTAGTAGTAGTAGTAGTAGTAGTAGTAGTAGTAGTAGTAGTAGTAGTAGTAGTAGTAGTAGTAGTAGTAGTAGTAGTAGTAGTAGTAGTAGTAGTAGTAGTAGTAGTAGTAGTAGTAGTAGTAGTAGTAGTAGTAGTAGTAGTAGTAGTAGTAGTAGTAGTAGTAGTAGTAGTAGTAGTAGTAGTAGTAGTAGTAGTAGTAGTAGTAGTAGTAGTAGTAGTAGTAGTAGTAGTAGTAGTAGTAGTAGTAGTAGTAGTAGTAGTAGTAGTAGTAGTAGTAGTAGTAGTAGTAGTAGTAGTAGTAGTAGTAGTAGTAGTAGTAGTAGTAGTAGTAGTAGTAGTAGTAGTAGTAGTAGTAGTAGTAGTAGTAGTAGTAGTAGTAGTAGTAGTAGTAGTAGTAGTAGTAGTAGTAGTAGTAGTAGTAGTAGTAGTAGTAGTAGTAGTAGTAGTAGTAGTAGTAGTAGTAGTAGTAGTAGTAGTAGTAGTAGTAGTAGTAGTAGTAGTAGTAGTAGTAGTAGTAGTAGTAGTAGTAGTAGTAGTAGTAGTAGTAGTAGTAGTAGTAGTAGTAGTAGTAGTAGTAGTAGTAGTAGTAGTAGTAGTAGTAGTAGTAGTAGTAGTAGTAGTAGTAGTAGTAGTAGTAGTAGTAGTAGTAGTAGTAGTAGTAGTAGTAGTAGTAGTAGTAGTAGTAGTAGTAGTAGTAGTAGTAGTAGTAGTAGTAGTAGTAGTAGTAGTAGTAGTAGTAGTAGTAGTAGTAGTAGTAGTAGTAGTAGTAGTAGTAGTAGTAGTAGTAGTAGTAGTAGTAGTAGTAGTAGTAGTAGTAGTAGTAGTAGTAGTAGTAGTAGTAGTAGTAGTAGTAGTAGTAGTAGTAGTAGTAGTAGTAGTAGTAGTAGTAGTAGTAGTAGTAGTAGTAGTAGTAGTAGTAGTAGTAGTAGTAGTAGTAGTAGTAGTAGTAGTAGTAGTAGTAGTAGTAGTAGTAGTAGTAGTAGTAGTAGTAGTAGTAGTAGTAGTAGTAGTAGTAGTAGTAGTAGTAGTAGTAGTAGTAGTAGTAGTAGTAGTAGTAGTAGTAGTAGTAGTAGTAGTAGTAGTAGTAGTAGTAGTAGTAGTAGTAGTAGTAGTAGTAGTAGTAGTAGTAGTAGTAGTAGTAGTAGTAGTAGTAGTAGTAGTAGTAGTAGTAGTAGTAGTAGTAGTAGTAGTAGTAGTAGTAGTAGTAGTAGTAGTAGTAGTAGTAGTAGTAGTAGTAGTAGTAGTAGTAGTAGTAGTAGTAGTAGTAGTAGTAGTAGTAGTAGTAGTAGTAGTAGTAGTAGTAGTAGTAGTAGTAGTAGTAGTAGTAGTAGTAGTAGTAGTAGTAGTAGTAGTAGTAGTAGTAGTAGTAGTAGTAGTAGTAGTAGTAGTAGTAGTAGTAGTAGTAGTAGTAGTAGTAGTAGTAGTAGTAGTAGTAGTAGTAGTAGTAATAAGAATGACATTATAATAAATAATAACATTAATCCATGATAAGAAACAAGATAGGAAAATTATTTGGTACAAAGTTACAGTTCATTCAGAATAGCCATGATTTACTGTTTAAAGGTCAGATACTTAGAAATTACTTAGATGAAACATTCATAAACAGTTTGAAATGATACACAGGTAGTTGATGATCATAATATTAAATTTTCAAGGATGGAACTCGAATGCTTACTTCAAATTTTCAGAGAAAGTGGATCGTTATTGTATTCATGATGAAAGTAAACGCTAGCTGCATCCACAACGCAGGTATACCAAATGTGAAAATGTATGTTTTTTCTGATGCTAAGATGAATTTCTTGATGATGTAAGTTACATGCATTTTAGCAGACATCTTTTTGGTTTATTTGGACAAGCGGCTTCTAAATACATCGAAAGCTTTGTTTTCATTAACTTCTAAATTTATAAAGAGATACATCTTAGGAACAAAACTAACTGACTTTATCCTAGGCGGTAGTACGTATGTTGGAAGAACATTGAGAGATGTTATCTAGAATTTATACCAAATGAGCATACCAAATGAACATACGTCCCGATGTTGCCTTACAAATAATAAGCGAACACAATCACGCCTGATTTCTATATTATGCAGAAATAGCTGTTATTTGTGTTATAAATTCGAATTTGTGTATACAGGTAGAATTCGGTATCCACATGACGTTACCAAAGTATGTGACCTCTTGTAACCTTATTTTTCTCTTCCGTGTTTCCTTGTTGTTCTTTTTTGACTTTTAAATAACATGAATACAACCGTTGTTCTTTGTTTTATTTATTCGTTATGTTGTTTTTGTAAATACTTCCATCTTTTATTACAACTGTTGAGTAATCATGACAAGAAGTTTAGTTTGGGTATATTATCTTCTATGTAGTATTTACTAACACATTTGGCCTGCTATCAATTTGGCACTTCATGTTTATCATCATCACCATTATTGTTTGTTATAGCCAGTAACTATTATCAAATTTTGTCGTTTGTTTACTTTAAGTATTAACAGTTAATAAATGTCTCGCATATCAGATTACGTCATGACCTTCCACTCTCTCAGTTATCCCATTCGTTCATAAGTTAAACCCCTTATTATAAGTTTCATTCACTATTGAAATTAAATGATCACCTGTAATCTAAATTCAACATTACACTCGTAAAATAGTTAACTTAGGTGATTTTACATGAAGTTAATTTACTTTATCCCTCAATGTTTATTGTTCTCTTTTGATAAAAATTCAGTACCAGTTAGTAAATTTGTCAGTTGTGAAGTTGAAATTTCATTTAAAAGGAAGGGATGGGGTAGTCAGGAAAAAATATTTTTTTCAAAGTGTTGAGTTACTTTTAATAACATAATCAACAAATTAAAGCATATGAATATATAAATATGTTATAAGCCAAGTTGTATTTTGGATTGATTATGTTAATAGGAATAATAACATAATGGTGTTATTGCATTCTGTTTAGATGATTATGATAGTAAGTAACTGCTTCTAATTGACATAGATGGATGTAAAATTAAGAATAGATGATGATAGAGAAAAAAAAGAAAAGATGTATGTAAAGAGAAAGTTTATAACAGTTAACTTATTATTTAAACCAAAGTATACAGAGAGATTGAACGTACATTTTTCGGAGTAAGGCGTTTAATTATTTAAGATTTATCTTAGTGACTTCAGCTGTGTATGGGAGCGGATAATCTTTCTTATTTAGGTAAATTAACCACAACATGATACGAAGCGGATAATACATCTTCAACTCTAATTTGATGCACACCATCTACCAAATAAGATATTATGATGTAATTAATATAGTTTGTTATTCCGTTTCCTAATCATACTGGTACATGCTCATGAATATATAACTGTAAAGATCGCTGTGTATAGATAATGCTATTAGCTACATACAAGTTATTAAATTGGTACACATATATTGAAGCACTTATCTTAACGTTGGCGAACAGTATAAATGAATATTGAAGGGGGTGTTTAATCTGTGACTGACAAATAAAAAACAATTTTTATCACGGTTATCATTTAATACTTTAACTTTCACCATATTATTACTGTTAATCCAACGATTCGGGCTGTACTATACTAATATATTCATAGCAAACAACTGAGGATGATAACATCCACTTCAAAATTTTAGTTCGACATAAACTAATATGTAGCACTAATTCATTTAATAAACAAAACGTTAACCGAAATTACTGAATACAACTCACTTGATGAACACTGAAAATGTTCCATATAACTTTAATCTGCATAAATAAGGTACCAGTATTAAACTAAGCTACAGTTAGGGTGAACTTTTATCGACATGTACATTCGGACGATGAGTCCCAAATAGGACGAAATGTGCTTCCTGGATTCCAACTGATAGTCACAATCCAACTTAAACATAAGTTACAGTTACTTATGAGTAAAATTAAGCAAACTCTTTAAGATATGCATACAAAGCTAACATAAGTTCCTAATTTAATATTTGTAAACATGTAAGTTACATTGGCACCTAGATTGTTGAAATTATTAAATCAGTGATAAAATTTAAAAATAAAATATCTGTTTTATCCTATGACAGGTTTCTTAAGAGGTGTACACTCATCTATAGTCTACATAATACTCAGTCTGAATTCACTAGAGACTAACTTTAAGTGGTAATTACATAGTTTCAGACGCAAGATACCACCAATAGAAATGTAGTAGCTACTTATCAGTGACAAGAAATAAGTTAGTTCATTTTGTTGTGGCTTTACTAAAGCTATTGTTATCAACTACTAAGTGTCAGCTCAATTATCTATGGATTAGACGAACGTCGTCAAGTCAGATTTTCTATTCATTTTCCTATAATTACATGAGTGTATACTGTTGAAGAAACGTACTTTAAAAGACTAAATCAATTATAAAATGTAACAAGTAAAAGTATCATCATTTAAAGTTTCATATAATCAGATTTCTTCCACAGTCATTCATTTACCTGGGAGTTAATATCACTTCCAATGAAAGTACATATTGATAAGTAAAATATAGAGGAAGTATTAATTGCTTTTGTTGTATTGATCTTCTTGGTGCCTTGACATTCATTATATCTACCTATAATGTTCCTATCAGTGGGCTATACATACCATTAGGAAAAAGTTGATATGGAAAACTATTCAGATTATTGACATAAGTACCTAAGTTGTTTATTGCCAAGTTAGTCAATACTACATACATTGGAATGAAAAAAATCAACATTTATAACTTTCATTCCAAATAATTCAATTTAGTGATCGTTACCTTGAGGATCAAGACATTCTATTTCAGATTAGTTACTTTTTACTAAGTAGGCCTATCAACCTTAAACTGTTGTATACTTAACAAAATGAGAAATCGCAATCTTTTAGAAGAGCTTAATTCTATAAATTGCACATTCTTTTTAAAGTGACTCCGTGATAATTGGTATTTAATATGTTGTTTGTTTTATTCACAAACCAATCTAGGCTGGATACCACTGAAAATTCAAAAACACAGTGATAATCTGCATCCTCGACACCACGACTAGTGAATAAAACACTTTCAATGAGTATCTAATCCCATGATAAATGTATAATTTCACTGCCAAATAACATACACTGATCTTTTAAACAATCTGAACTGGTTAGCAAATGACAAATAGTATCAGCTGGTAGGAAAATGGTAGTGACTGAATTAAAGATTTGGTATTTAACGGGAAGTATTCTACACATTATGACTGACTTACGTTAGATTGCGATTGGTAAGCGGTATCCAGGAAGCACGTTTCGTCCCAATGTTGGTGTTCACACTCGGATTCAAACTCAGTTCGCTTCATGCCAAGCGCCACCACCTGGTTACTGAGTCTAACTTAAACACCACTTGTGATTAGTACCTATATCGAGGCAATCCGCTTAGGATGCCCATATATCAACAGAGGCTGACCAGTTTCAGTCCATAACCAAGCAACAGAAAGATACTAACTCAACTTGATTGTGACTGACTACTGATACTTTTAAAAGTAGGCTACAGAAAATAACAAAAATTCACTCATTTTGTTATGAGATTGCTTTTTAATTTTCAATTGTATAACATGTATTTATAATATTTGACTATACTGATTGAGAAATAACAAGACAATACACTGTTTTTATTTTTAATTTCATATTATTAGCAAACAAATCAAGGTACTGGATATGTATTTGGTTAATATGTGTTTTAATTTGAATATTTGTTATGATATCAAAGTGATTAATATCTGACTTCATAATCTATAACTTTTGCCAGTGTACATCAGAAATTCATGGATTTATAATTTGTGATTGGATTATGATCAGAAAATTGTCACTGTAAGTATATAATTGGCACTGTATACTGAACGTACTTCTAACACTCGTGGTCCTTGCAAAAATATTTTATGTGATACTTCATTGACACGTATGATTTAGAAAAAAAACGTTTGATATCAATCACCAAAGTAAATAGCATGCAAAAATATGTGTATCTGTACTATCTTAATGATTTGTTAATTCTAAAAAGTAACGACAACAACTGTTGTCAGATGGAATGAGATTTTTTATTGATTAAATATTCACAACCGTTTTCAACCGCTTACATTCGTATCAATCAGTTACTAATAAAGATTAAAGATATTCTACATATTCCGAAAATTCCACATCTAATGGTCTTTCTAGAAATCCTTCATAAGGTTAATACGTAAGTGGACATTCCTGTCAGCGAACAGACATACATTTTTCTGAATAATGAATATTTTTTTTTTGAGTCGGGGTGGGAGAGGGTATTTTGTATTTTTTATTCAACTTGATTCGTATTTAAGTAAGGGAGAAAATTGAGAAGGTAATGATACTATACTCCTAAATTAATTACAGAATCCGCACCAAATTACAAGCCTGTCCAGGTTACTAAAAATATAAGCATACATTTTGTATGTATCATTACCATGGTTAAACTTGATAATGTCAAATAAATTAAGCAATGGATAGGTTATTTATAATAAATGAGTAGATGCAATTCTTTTCTTACATGTTAGATTGTGTTGATTGTGATGCCTTCTGTATTGGGGAGTCTTCTTGGGAGATCATAACTTGTGACAAAGAAAACAAAAGCTACACTAAATAACCTTATAATAATCATGATGAATTAGAATAACAATGAATCAAATCAGCAACAGATGCACATGTTAACTACCACAATCATAAAATCAATATTTAAAATATCAAATTATCCAAAAAGGCTTTTCCAGTTATGAAGAAAGAATAATAACTGAAGCGCTTCACATACTGTAAAACCCATCTACGTTTACCTGATAGAGAAAACTTACCATTCATGCAACATGAACTTTCCATCTAAGCAACAATAGTTAATGTATAGCAAATTTCATTCATGTTAATATATATACAGTTTTATCTTTGTTTCATACATTTTCCACATCCATTTACAGCCCATTAACTTATACAAGTATGTTTCATTTAAAATCACCTTGATCCGAATGGCTTGACACAATCCAACTTTTTGTTTGATTGTGATTGATTGATTTTGATTCGTTCTATTGTGTTATTCCAACCTGTGTTAATTAAATTTACTTATTCATTTTTCTCTGAAGAAGTAACTTGCATTAGGCCATGCAACGTTAGATATTTCACTTTCTACCAACTGGAATATTGCAAATATGCATTACTCTTTTGTATAAGGGTGTGTTATTTAAAAAAGCAACAGTCGTTAATTATTTCAAATGAACTTTAAATTCAAAGTAGTTGAAAAAGCATAGAAGGAAAAGATATTAACAAAATGCATAGTTACCAGTGATTGCATACTGTTTACATTATTATTATTATCATCATCTGAAACAGTCTTATTGATGCATGAAATGTCTATGTTAACACGCGTTAGGTAGTCTAAGTTTTCAGAGAGAAAATAGCAGAGGTACATGATTACAAGAGGTTTTTTAAAATACACTACACATTGACAATATAAAAGAACATAATCACGATTAGTTGATTGGTTCGTTAGTATTCGACAAGAAAAGAATGTTCAAAGTGTATTTTTGACAATATTCAGCTCAATTACACACATAAGAAATCATTATCGATACACTCTTATTAAACAGAACCTAATTAAACGTAATTGTAGATTATATTTTACCTTACTATTTTATAGTGAATGCTTTATCATCGCTTTATTCATTATAGAGGCTACATCAAGTAAGTTATTTTTATTTCTTAAAATATATCTTAAGTTGAATTAGTCAACATTGTTGGAACTCTACAACGCAAAATGTGATTTATAAACTGATAGATAATCTCTCTTTCGATTATTTTATACTGAGTATATAACTTGATATTAAGAAGACACTTTTATTTGTTACACTTATCAGATTCGTTCTGATTACACATAAAATTGTTGTCAAGAGACATAAATATATTCAGTTAGTTAACAACAACCTGTCATTGATAATGTATGTATGCATGTTATTTATTTTCATAATCAAGAAAAATTCACATTGATAACTAGTGATAGATATATCAATATCAATATTACCTTCATTGATAATATCTGATTTGTGATTATCGATAACTTTTTGTTACTTACCGAAATCAACTGCCAACTTTAAGATATTATGTTAAACTTGTTCACGTTGTTTATTACCCTATCTTTACTTGTAATTTTGTCTTGTCTTACAATCAATGACTAACTTGTGATGTATTAGACCGTTAGCCAATGTAGGTGGTAATTAGACTGATTGAAAATGAAAACTATGTTATTTGGATATAGTTTGTAAAATATATCTGTGTATGTAGATTAAAAGACTAAGATAGAAATATGTTATGATTATGTTATAGTAAATTATTTAATAGGATTATTTCAATTACTTTTATGTATGTAACTAAGAATCATTATAAAGTAGATATTTGTAAAATTGTAACTACGGAACATGTTTTTGGAACACCGTCAAGTATCTCTTTAAGTGCTTCATGTAGACTGTTACATCACATTAGTTAAATATCAATCTACTCAAGTACTTAGTTCTAATTACATAATAGTGACATTTAATTTCAAATGTAGAGATAACAAGTGATAAAATCACTTGTCACATTGACGTGAATAAGAAATTCAGATTCAGGGAAAAACTGTCAAATGAATGTAGATTATTGATTACAATGACAAGACAAATAATCAAAATGAAATTAAAAGTGGCATTTGTCCATTTTTATACCATCGATAAGTTTTATGAACGAAAGGCTTGAACAAGAATACTGAGAATAAAATGTATTTCGAGAAAATAAAGCTAAGACAATGGATTTTATAAGAAGAAACCTTCTAAAGAGGGTTGTATGAGACCATTAAGTTTTTAAGTTTTACTTAAGGGACTTAGATTATCCAGGTATTGAACAGATGATAATGATAAATTTCTCAAACTGCATCTCCGACCATTGCCTTACTCGCCTTTTTTAAAAGAATTGGATAGGTCTGTTAGTTTCTCATTCTTTGAGTATCCTGTCAATTCTCGCCATGTTGCGCCACCAGAATCCTCTTCTTCAGTCGAAAGAACTGGTTCATAGGGGAGACGAACTAGAAAGAAGAGGAGACCCTAAAAATTTTTATTTTCAAGCCTGATTGTAGTGTAAAATATCACTATTGTCAACCTTTTATTCTACCGTGGCCCAAGCTCCCTTCGATTTCCCAATACTCAATTATTATCAAGCTGTTGTTCTTCCCTATTTCATAGTTATTATCAACAGTCATTACTATTATAACAGCAATTATGTTCTTCATACTTAATTGTGTCTCACCTTTTCACAAAAGATTTGTTAGTGATATAATGCTTTTCTCAGTGCTGATTTTCCAAATAATTTTGTCTACTGCACAACCTTCTGTTCATGATTGTTACTTCCAAGCTAATAGATCTTCGTCGACTGTTGAACATTATCTTGCTTAAAACTAACTATTCTCTCATATTGTTTCTGAAACATCCAACGTTTGTTGGTGTTATATTCTTGTATATAACTTTTCAATCTATTTTATGCACCATTTGTATGATAACAATAGTCAAGTTAATAAGGACCTTATGGTCTACTACAATTTTAAAGAGGGAGCGATTCGAGTTGTAATACATTAGTAGTATATTTCTCCTTTCTCAATATACTAACTGAATACTATATAAATTTACTTACTTCACTGTATTATTCTTAATAAATTCTTCAACATTGAAATAATAACCCTCTTTTTTATTTCTTACCAAACATACTACTCATTATAATGATATTTAGTAAACTAATATTTTGTTGCTTTCAATAATTCATTACTAAATACTTGTGTTCAAAAGACACATTTCTGGATACTTCATCTCTTAAGCATTCACTTATTGATTGAATACGCATTCAACAAATACATATCAGTAACAAGAGATTTATAATACTTAAAATATTTCAGTAGTAAATTATCATTAAAACTTTGAAATTCATTCCATATCTTATTCACATGAAATCAAAATAAAAAAAATTAAAAAACAAACAGAAAAGTAAAAGCAAAAAAAAAACGAATAATTAAGATTTCCAAAAATGAAAATACCTAATTTAAAATGATTTACTTATTGATTACTATTCAGTAAATATGCACATTGTTGATTATAGTGATTAGCACTATTGAGTAGTATCATAGTAACAATAGTAAAAGGATACTATCAACAATATTATTAACAGTATTCTTATAATAATTATATTAGTTGTGTATACATAGTTTGTATACTATTTAATATACACTCAATTTTATAATTTTACATTGTATGTAAACTTGTATATGTGTATCTATTTGTTACTGTGTACAGATGACATAGATACAAAAGGTAGTAAATCTGTGTTTTAACTTTGAATAAAAAATCAATATTTATTGATTTAAGTTTTACAGTTATTATTTGAAAGTAATTTGTCTATCTAGTCGGTAAACAGACGACAACAATTAAAGCATATGACTTAATTAAATTAATTATTTGTGCCATTTCATTTGAATTCAATTAAACTATGCAACATAGAAAATCTAAAGAAATACTAAGGTAACAACAGTAATAATAATGTGATTATAGTAATTGATTATACATAAATAGTAATATGTGAATATTTGTATTGTTGATATTATGAAAGACAGATTACATACAAATTCATCTTAACATAGTAGAGAAGATCTACAGTGTAATAAGATGATTTAAGTTATGTTGATTTATTTTTGGTTGGATTGTTTAATTGCATAGTTTTCATTGTTGTTCTGAATGATTTTGTTTAGTGGAAATTAATAGAAGTTAAATTGATCCATCATACAGATATCAAATGTTCCGTAAGTAGCTGTAATCAAATTTTACTGAAAAAAACTTATAAAGAAAGATAAATTTAGTCAATCCACTCAGGATGTAATCTTTAATATTGGAGATGGGGGGAGGATATAAAGCATATGGTATACTTACATATTCGTGATACAGTTTTGTAACTGTCTGAAAAAATGAAGTTAAATGGATAACAAGTTGACCTACCTACTGAAAAATACTAGATTTAAGTCTTAGTGTGTAAATCAAAGTTTACTTGCTAGTAAGTCCAGTAAAAGTTTACCAGCTAAAAACAAAAGATGCCATTCACATAAAACTGATAGACAAAACCTAACACAAACGAAGAGTAATCTGTAACAGTTATAGTAGCCACATCTGTAATACCTTAGCTTTTATTCATCGTCGTAACAAAATTTCTGATTGATTATCGAAAATAAACAGTAGTTAGCTATATCGAATGTCAGCATTTTCTGTATTAATTATGAACAACAACTGACTGTAGTATGGAATGCATTAATTAGCACTTCTACAAATAACACACTGATACTTAAGTTACTTCTCAATGGTGTTATTAGTAATAACAACAACCAAAATAAAAGATTCTACAATCAGTTATTGTGTGCATATTACTCTTTATTATACGTTCAGCAGTAGTAAAGCAATGTTTAAAAATGCTTCGATTTCCATTAAACTGAATAACCTCTAGTCTCCTATTGTTAACACTATCTTCTTCCTTCTCTACTCGGAGTCAAATATAATCAATTAAAAACCATCTCTTCTTCCTCTCCCGCTTAGGGTACATGTACCAACTACAATATAAACCTAATATCAGCTATATAACGTAGTACAAATGACTATTAAATATGTATTACTCCATCTTATAAATATAGTGAATACTCTACCCACCATTTTAACATATACAAAAACCTAGACAATGTTGGAAGAAGGAAAACCTATGGAAGCGGAATTCCAATTAGGATGCAAAATATCGTGAACTTAGATTTTCATGTTTCATAAAACTTATAAACCCAATCAGCGTATAACTAAAATGTAACAGATTTATTCATCACAGGTTTCAAAATAGAAAAATTAAAAAACAAACAGAAAAGTAAAAGCAAAAAAAAAACGAATAATTAAGATTTCCAAAAATGAAAATACCTAATTTAAAATGATTTACTTATTGATTACTATTCAGTAAATATGCACATTGTTGATTATAGTGATTAGCACTATTGAGTAGTATCATAGTAACAATAGTAAAAGGATACTATCAACAATATTATTAACAGTATTCTTATAATAATTATATTAGTTGTGTATACATAGTTTGTATACTATTTAATATACACTCAATTTTATAATTTTACATTGTATGTAAACTTGTATATGTGTATCTATTTGTTACTGTGTACAGATGACATAGATACAAAAGGTAGTAAATCTGTGTTTTAACTTTGAATAAAAAATCAATATTTATTGATTTAAGTTTTACAGTTATTATTTGAAAGTAATTTGTCTATCTAGTCGGTAAACAGACGACAACAATTAAAGCATATGACTTAATTAAATTAATTATTTGTGCCATTTCATTTGAATTCAATTAAACTATGCAACATAGAAAATCTAAAGAAATACTAAGGTAACAACAGTAATAATAATGTGATTATAGTAATTGATTATACATAAATAGTAATATGTGAATATTTGTATTGTTGATATTATGAAAGACAGATTACATACAAATTCATCTTAACATAGTAGAGAAGATCTACAGTGTAATAAGATGATTTAAGTTATGTTGATTTATTTTTGGTTGGATTGTTTAATTGCATAGTTTTCATTGTTGTTCTGAATGATTTTGTTTAGTGGAAATTAATAGAAGTTAAATTGATCCATCATACAGATATCAAATGTTCCGTAAGTAGCTGTAATCAAATTTTACTGAAAAAAACTTATAAAGAAAGATAAATTTAGTCAATCCACTCAGGATGTAATCTTTAATATTGGAGATGGGGGGAGGATATAAAGCATATGGTATACTTACATATTCGTGATACAGTTTTGTAACTGTCTGAAAAAATGAAGTTAAATGGATAACAAGTTGACCTACCTACTGAAAAATACTAGATTTAAGTCTTAGTGTGTAAATCAAAGTTTACTTGCTAGTAAGTCCAGTAAAAGTTTACCAGCTAAAAACAAAAGATGCCATTCACATAAAACTGATAGACAAAACCTAACACAAACGAAGAGTAATCTGTAACAGTTATAGTAGCCACATCTGTAATACCTTAGCTTTTATTCATCGTCGTAACAAAATTTCTGATTGATTATCGAAAATAAACAGTAGTTAGCTATATCGAATGTCAGCATTTTCTGTATTAATTATGAACAACAACTGACTGTAGTATGGAATGCATTAATTAGCACTTCTACAAATAACACACTGATACTTAAGTTACTTCTCAATGGTGTTATTAGTAATAACAACAACCAAAATAAAAGATTCTACAATCAGTTATTGTGTGCATATTACTCTTTATTATACGTTCAGCAGTAGTAAAGCAATGTTTAAAAATGCTTCGATTTCCATTAAACTGAATAACCTCTAGTCTCCTATTGTTAACACTATCTTCTTCCTTCTCTACTCGGAGTCAAATATAATCAATTAAAAACCATCTCTTCTTCCTCTCCCGCTTAGGGTACATGTACCAACTACAATATAAACCTAATATCAGCTATATAACGTAGTACAAATGACTATTAAATATGTATTACTCCATCTTATAAATATAGTGAATACTCTACCCACCATTTTAACATATACAAAAACCTAGACAATGTTGGAAGAAGGAAAACCTATGGAAGCGGAATTCCAATTAGGATGCAAAATATCGTGAACTTAGATTTTCATGTTTCATAAAACTTATAAACCCAATCAGCGTATAACTAAAATGTAACAGATTTATTCATCACAGGTTTCAAAATAGAAAAATTAAAAACTAAGTAATTACATATATATGCCCGTCTCACAAGTGTGACTGTCTGGACACAGTAGCCTAGTGGTGAACGCGGTGGCATTTGGCACAAAGCGGACTGCGTTTATACCCCAGTGTGAACATCAACATTGGGATACAAGTAAATCCAGCCGATGAGTCCCAAATAGGACGAAACGCGCGTCCTGAATTCCGCTTGCCAGTCACAATCCAACTTAAATATATAACTAAATAAGTTGAATTTCAGTAAGGTTACTTCAAGCGTATATTACTCCTTTCCTTCCACTTTTAATTTAAAACATACTATTCCTCGGTATTTTTAACAATAAGTAGTTCGATAACCTAAAGAAACTTACTAATAATAAGGCTTTTTCTCGGTAGATTAATAACTAAAGTTATAAATTTTTAGTTTAAAAGATATTTGAATAATACAACTGGAATATTATTGCTAAATATGAGAAATGTAACATTCCTAGTTATTGTTATATGTTGAATGATACCAAGTAATTAGTTGAAATCTACAGTTTACTTACTCATTAGAATTGCCCATTTAGACAGTTCATAAAATACACAGACAATTTATGTAGCAGACTATTTTATAGATTAAATATACCAAGTTAAAACGAATATTACACTCTAAAATATGCGGTACTAATCTTTGTTGTTTGTATTTTTAACATATTAGTCTTATTTGGGTACCAATGGAAACCAAAGAGCATTAGACAGCTGTTTCAACTTAGCATGGAACTCCTTAGTAGTGTGTACCCTGGATTCAGTCAGGAAACCTAACCCCAGGGCCTTCTAGTATCATAGTGGACGCTTATCCATCTATGTCAATGGACTACCTGACATCCAGTGGTAGAACTTACATCAATTTGGGATATGACAAGATGATCACCCACTGTCACTGATGATAAATGTCTTCATCAACGTATAAAAGATAAATTATTAATACTGTGTATATTCGAAAATTAATATTGCACTTTGAGAAACTACAAATTTCCTGTCGCTTATGCTTCATATTACTGTAAGACTTATATGACGTTGTTGAAGGCTAACTCAAACTTTGTTCGTGAGTTTCATTGTTTTGTTCACCCGTAAGCCTTGTAGACTGATCACTTCTGATCCCAGGACTGCTTGCATCGGTTGCAGATTGAATGTTTATGAATAACACCAATTCAACTCAGCTTTACATTACTAATATCTCTGTGATAAATGTTTAGTCAAAATAATTTGTGAAACGTACTTCCTTTATAGTGTACTCTTAGTTTTTAGTTGTTGTCCTCCTATTGAATGAATCTCTCTTTATGTTTGCATATTTGTACTCTGTATTTTCATAACATATTATATACACCATAATATACTATATCAAATAGATTAGGAGTAATATCCTACCTAATCAAATTTATTTGGAACTGTATATTTGATTATCTATGATTATCGCATGCTTTCTCAGGAAAATGTATTGGTAAAATATTCTTTATTGGCCTGGTGTGCATAATTTGCAGTGTCCTGATCATAAAATATTGCCATGTAACTTTCAATTTTCTCTTTATTGGAAGACAACTGTAAACATTCATATACGCATTCTACAAATCTATTAATAATGATAATAATAATAATAATAAAAGCTTTATTCAATAGTATGTTTGGTGCATTATGAATTATCAGCATACAGTGACGCAACAAGTTACTCTATCTCCATGTACATAACTGAAAAATAACACATCATATATATATATATATATATACGTATAATGTTAACAACAAAAATACAATAAAGGCAATATGTGTTTATGCGTGAAATTTAGATTACGGTAACCTAAGGAACGGGGGTCTTTGCATTACGTAATAATCCGTATTTTAAGAGCAAAGATTTCTAATTAGATCGGCTCTTGCAAATTTTTCATCACACAGAACATGAGCTAAATTCGGAATAGTGAAGCATTTATACTTTTCCTTACATGCTTCAATCCTAATATAGCAGCCTCGCGTTCTGCCAGAGGATATACAAGGTGAAAGACGAGGATGAAGATGGTGGCATATATCAGACAGAATAGCACCAGGTAGATGTCTGCTGGATTTCAAATATCTGTCTACAATCGTGCTCATAATGACATCAAAGTTCTCACTACACTTTACTAACAGCTTACGGTACTCTAAGCAACACGATATAATGTTTTCTCAAACGTCTGGGGAAAAATAATGGGGAATAATACAACATAATCGGTTATATACAGTGACCAACAAGTTATTAACAAAATTAAGTGCTTGGTGATACCAAAACTACGTAATTGCTTCAAATAATATGTTAAACAAAAACTCTATTTGATGTTTGCAAAACATGTAAAGATCAAGATACATCAGAAGTAAAATTTATACGAAGATATGTAACATCCAATGTAGGCTTAATTATAGAGTCTGCAATTTTACAAACAACCTGCGAATTTTTCACGTTTTAGGTTGAAACTGACTGTTTTACATTTGGAGAGATTAAGTTAAAAACCATTCGAACTAGACTATCGTTCAACATTTGCTAAGAAACAGTTCATTTCACAACAATTTAAGGAAGAAGAAACAGGTGTACTGATAATAAGATCACCTTAACAAAGGTATTATTCGTAGTAAAAGACAAGTCATTCAAAAAAAATGGGAAGAGAAATGGGGAAGGAACAGCACCTTAAGGTACGTTCAATGAACCTTTACAACAATACCTATTTAAAATTAGTTAGTACAACAACTTTTGCTATGAAAAAATTGCTAAGTATTCATAAGGTGAAAAACCATACATCTTACATGAAGCTATTTTCTCAATATATGCAGTTAAATACATTACTTTATACAAATCCCACCATGTATTCAGTTAATAGTGTACCTAGTTGTCACCTTATTTACTGTACCCTCTATATGTCTTCATACAGCAAAAGAGAAGCTGAATGTCACAATGAAATTGATCCTTCAGTTAAAAAATAACAATTAAATAAAATATACCTTTAAATAAAACTAGGTAATCTATCAAGATTGAGATGCAGGTACACCCAGCAGATGAGTCCCAAATAGAACAAAACGCACGTCTTGGACTCCACTTGCCTGTCACAAACCAACTTAAATACGTAATCTATCCATTGCATATATTTCCAATTGTATTCTAAGTAACATATCCACCTTAAAAATTCTTTATTAATTTTCATACATTTGATTTACTTAATAAACTTGAATGGAGACGGGACAAATATTTGAGTAGAACAATATTTGGATACATTTTGTGCCATTTGCCTCTCATTAGATACAACTTGTAATTTTACAAAATCAAAATCATAAGAAAGAAATTTAAAACAACTTATGTAATGAAGTTATCTTTAAGTAAGCACATATGTAGGATGATGAATAGATGTAAGTAAAGTTTATAGAACACAATAATAATGACTGTTGAAATTAAAGAAAATTTATGGATTAACAGAAAAAGATGGTGAAATGCAGGATCAGTGATTTTAACTGGTTGTTTAACCGAAAGCTGAACACAAATGATTAGTGGACTGAGATCGGTTAATTTCATAATCGAGAATGTGATGTTCAAAGAATTTTAAGATGACACAATCGAAATAAATGAAATATTTATAAAGAAAATGCAACTAAATAATGCAATCGAATAAAAATAATGTTATCACTGACTCTTTTTAAATATAGAGGTTTACTTTTTAGTGTTTGATGCCTATGGATTTTGCTAATTTTAGAAGAGTTGGACTTAGTTGCTTATTAATTACATTGATGGATTTCAAACTATCAGTCACATAATCAATGTAAATGGGCTGTCTTCAGATAAGACTATAGGATGATTTTGAACCCTTCAGTAGAAGCTTCGTTGGATTATATTCTTGGAACTAAATGCAAACTCGTCTTTCTGTCCCGAGATGTAACTAATTTAGATAACAAACTTAGATTTATAGATCCAATTGGAAGTGACATAATAAAGACACTTATCATCTTCGACGATGGTAACGAACATACTGGTTTGTATGCTATGATCAGTTACGCTGCGTTACGTACTACTTAGTATTACTTTTAGGTTTCAGTTGACTATCAAAGAGGTGTCGTCACTTTTAAATCAGAGTTAAAGGAAGATAGTTTTCTTGATAAGTGTAGTCTTTAGTTTTTCATCGCTCAAATTTTCATATTCCACAATAAACTTCTGTGGATACGCATTGTCTATAAGGTGTTTTGACTAATATTAGGTCGTCATTTAGTTCATCAGTATTACATATCGTTACCGTGCCGTGGATTAGTACTTTGACCATTGGTCTTCTTCTAATTAATCGGATAAAAGCTACTAAAATTCAAGTTAGCTCCATTTCATGCTTTTTTTTCGATAAACTGAACTTTAAAACGTCCCATTCTCTCTTCGGTACATCAAGAAAGTGGAATCTACCATCTTTTTAATGTTCTGTGGTAAAACGGATGTTTTTATGGACAATGTTTAAAGTTTTTTGCAAGTAAGTTGAATACTGTTAATTTCTACGTTTGAGAAAATTATCGTCAACGTATATCAAATAATGTCCTTTAAATTTGATATTTTTAGGGTTTAATATGACTTAGTGAACTTTCTATTATTACATCATCCGCTGGTCGCATATGATGCTGTTAAACTGAAGTTGTACATAAATGATTCAGCCAAGTAATAACATAACAGTATTTGCAATATGGCAAGGAATTAATTTAATAGAACATTAAATTATCTAATGTATTTGAACAAAAGTTCTGATAACTGTACAATGTAAAATGTTATTGTATTTTCACTTAATAATGTTACATAACAGATTAATTGTTAGACCCAGTTCAAACTTTTCTCAATTAATTACATTTTGCAGTTTAGATTATACAAAGTACTTATAAGTAAAGTTCTTATCTAAATGATTAACTGTATTCCTCTGTATTGTGTTTTATGTTTTATTTATGTAAGTATGTATGTTTATGATATGTTGTGTTTCAGTGTAAACTGGTAATAAAGTAGCTTTGTTTAACTAACTAAAATTCAATATTCTTTCTTTATTTTTTCATAGTTAAATTAGTTTAAAGCCACCGGTGTTTTGATTTTAATCAAACTACAAACAAACAGTGATATTTACAATATGTATATATCTGTATGTAGTTACATAAAGTGAAATATTTACTCTCTCTCACTCTCTCTCATTCTCTCCCTCTCTCTCATCTATATATATACATGCACACGCATATGTACTTATGTACTATATTCACTTTTGTCATATACAAATTTATTCCTACTCACATTCAATTACGAATACTTGAGTAGCATGTTAGTAACAATAACATTGTTAATGATGTTGATGATGATGATGATGATAATCATGATGATGAAGATGATGATAATGTTGATCAAAATGACCTAGACCTATTTTAAATATGATTGGTTGGCATATATTATGATGAGTTGATAAGAATGTGATTATATATATATATATATATATAAATTAAATGATGTCTAATAATTTATTGATAGAGAAGAATTCTTCAATATTCAATTCTATTTTATATTCATTATGTTTAAATGAATGAATTAATGTTATACACTATTCGTACTAAATTAAAATTATATTCACTTACATTTAAATGATATGAATTCATTTCATAAGTAAATAAAATAACTTTAAAGTTTGTTTTTGTTTAATGATTACTAACATCATTGAAATTACGTTATTCTTAACTTACTTCATCAACTACATAAGAATTTTATTCTGTTAATAATAAACATTTATAATACTACTTATTGAACAAGATTTAAAAGAGAAAATAGTGATAATAATGAATAGAATTACAATATTCTTGTCAATATTAATTGTTATATTCAATTTAACTTATGTAATACAACATTATCATCATAAAGTACAATATGAACAAGATGAAAAAGAAGAAAAACGTGAGAATAAACTTAAAAGGATGCATATAATGAATAGAACACATGTTGGAACATTACAAGTAAATCGGCCACATGTATATAATGTACAACCAAAAATGATTAACTTAAATGTAAATCAATCTGATGAAGAAATAAAAAATGCTACAAAAGATGTTATACGTTTGATAACAGGAAATAATAATAATAATAATAATAATGATGATGATGATAGTGATACAGAAACTAGTATAATTGATGAAGAGAAAGACATGGAGTCAATTGATGAATTGAAAGAGTATATGTAAGTTTGAAATGATTTTTTAATTGTTTCTTAGGTACAATTAGTTCTATCCTTCGACAATTGATTTCATTATTTTGTAGTGAGATGATACATGACGAGAAAATGCCATACATTTAATTAGTTATTCCCTGTTTTATGTTTATATACAAGTAGACTTGTACTAGTCAGCATATGTTAACTAAACTCGTTAATTTAATTGATAATGAAGTACTACAAAATTAAAATAAATTACTTTTTGATGAATCGTTCCTATAAATAGATTAATATCTAACGTAATTAAGGTCACTTGGTAACTCATTAAACTGTGTTACTGTACTGAATAAAAAAGCTATGAACTATAAGTTCGATCATTCATGACTCTGTGACTGTATACTGTTTAGAATTTCGAAACTACACATTGTTAACCTATTGATGTTTCCTGTATTTTGATAAATTGACAATGGGCTAGGTAGTTGTTATTGTAAAACATTTCTGATAATTAAACTACATCATCATCATTATCATTTTCGATTTCATTCCACTATATGAACATCATACAACTAGGTAATTAACTGTTGTTAGGTGAGCGGCACTATTGGCTTAACACAAAGTTACTGAGTAAAATTCATTTACTAATGATATAAGTGGTATAATTTACGCTTGATTACAACTATTCATGAATGTATGCTATGAATTTTTATACTTATAGGAAATTACTAAGTTATATTTCAAAATGTAATTGATGGAAGTGGGAATTCTACCACTGGATGCCAACCCAGTGGTGCAGATGGTTAAGCGTTCGCCGTCATCCTGAAGTCCCTGGTACGGAATCTGGGGTGTGCACTGCTGAGGAGTTCCACACTAGAACGAAACATCTGTTCAGTGCTCCCTGGTTTTTAATGGTACCTTGCCAATATCAATCTGTGACATATTCAATCAAATAAAATGTAATTTGTTAGAAAAACCTTAAAAAATGCATTATATGAGCCATTGAACGTTTAATTGCCTTTAACTACATACCTATTCATAGTGTATATATTCATATACAAGGTGATTATACAAGTACTGTTAATTGCATTTTGATGATCATCATTATGAAACACATAAAAAGTGACATAAATCTGTCTAACAATTTATCAATTATACTTATCTATATCTAACAGCTATAGAACGTATGAAAATAGCCACTTGCCTATTAACGACTTACTTCAATGCTGTATCCTTGTATATCTAACAGAAAGCGTTACTTGTTGAAGTTATTCAAGTGGAGGGTAAAATAATAATTCACCGACGACAATAATCAGCATCAAATAACCAACTAATTAATATTGTAGATTATAAGGTTCAGAACTATTGTTTAGATGATATTGTTCTAACCGGTTTAGTCCTATGCGAAAGCGCATTTCAAAAGAACATGAAGCCAATGTACAATGATCATTATTTACTTAATTCGAGCAATCATATTGTTACGTTTTGAAAATAAAAGTTTATAGTAGGATTAATGTGCTTCACTTGACTGAACTCGTTGTAGATTGATGTTGGTTGGGTACCACTGAAAACCATGGAGCGCTAGACAGCTGTTACGTCCTAGTTCAGACTTTTGAGAGTGATAAAGGTAACACCGATGATAATGGATGATCGTCACACCATATCACAAATTGATAACAGTGGGAATTCCACCTATAAACGCCTACTGGAAGGCTGTGCGTTCAACTCTTCTGACAGAATCGATGGTATGCACTGCCTAAAACTTGAATATAGACTTTGGATTGTAAATTTGAGCTTACAAATGTAGAATCTGATGACACTTTATCGAAATGAGTAGTCATCTTTTACAAAAGCTTCGTTTTGGTATAAATGGAAATCTTTAGACAAGAAAGAAGTTATAGATCAACGTCACACTCTGTACTTAATCCCATCGCATTTGAAAGATTTGTGTCCGAGATAATTTGTACTGATAAGTGTGCATGGGACTTAGGCCAGCAACATACAACATACTAGAGATCTGAATTTTCGACCAAAAAAGTTGTGAACGAATTTTTTTAGTCTGTTGAAAATATAAGCACGCTTATATCGATTAACATACGTGTTATCATACGTGATAACATTGGTGTTTCTTCAGATCTAGTCAGCCTCGAGCCACGTTGATTACAGAAGTAATCCCCTCACTATGAAACTAAGTGATCCATTATAGAATCCAACAATAAATATCATTTCCCTGTGGATTGCAGAAACGTATTTTTATCGAGTGTGACATACCACGAAATGAAGGTCTAAAGCTATCTGAAGACTGGCTAAAATCAATTCGCTTCTCGGACATTGTATGTCCCTCATGAATTTCGAAAATACACTTCATATAATTTTGTAAATTCAATCTTAAAACATAAAGAAATCGGTCGCGTAAATGCAGACATTATTAGCAATACACTTATACTTATTCTCCTAAGTCTGAATAGATTAGTAGATAATTAGCTTTTAAGAGGATTGATTTGTATGTCAAGATATACTTACTTACTTACTTACTTACTTATGCCCGTTACTCCTCGCTGAGAAGCATAGGCCGCTCACCAGGGTTCTCCATTTAACTCTGTCCTGAGCAATCCTTTCAAATTGTTTCCAGTTGCTGTTCATCCTTTTAATATCTGCTTCAAATTCTCGACGAAGTGTGTTCTTTGGCCTTCCTCTTTTTCGTTTCCAAACAGGATTCCATGTTAATGCTTGTCTCGTGATGCAGTCTGATGGTTTGCGTAATGTATGTCCTATCCATTTCCAACGTCTTTTACTAATTTCCTCTTCGGCTGAAAGTTGGTTTGTCCTCTCCCATAGTAAGCCGTTGCTGAAGATTTCCGGCCAACGGACATTCAGTATCTTGCGTAGGCAGTTGTTTATAAATACTTGTATCCGTCTGATGATGTTTGCAGTAATTCTCCAAGTTTCAGCTCCATACAGCAAGACTGTCTTCACGTTCGAATATGTCAAGAAATATAACACTATAATTGAAAAAAGCCTGTAAAACCCATACCTGATATTAACCAATGTAGTAGGCTTTACTCCTATTATTTAGCGAAATATAATACACCGATTAATCAAATTGGTGGTAGTAATTTTTTTATTTTAACAGAAAGACAATGAATTATCCTTTACGCTTATTGAAAGTTACATTTAATACAAACTGTATCTTCTACTTTCAAAATTTCAAATAGATTTTAATCATTTCTATCTAACTTAATTACATCATTAGCATTAAATATAAATTATTCACACCAGTTACTTCGTTAGGTGTATGTAACACTACATAGCACATCCAAGATGTAAGTAAAGTAATTTAATGGCATTAGCCTACAATTAAGTAAAGTTAATTAACACGAAAGGTATATACAATTATTTGTACTTGTTATTTAGTAACATAAAATACCTAAACAAAATATGATATCATCGATTCATCAACATAAGTAATCACGTTTACTTTATACTTCGTAATGTTAAGTTCTCTAAACTGGATGGCTCTATTGGATAGCATCATTAAAGCGTAATTTATGCATTACATCTGGTTAAAATAGTCTATGATGATGTTGTTCAGTAAGAAAATAAAAGTTTAACGAATGAATTATTCAGACTAGAGTAGTTGACATAAACATGAATATTCCACAACACAACCCCTCAACCCCTATTTCTACCCTACCTACAATTACTTTACAATTTGACTAATTCACTAATACATTTCAGATATTAATGTGAAACGTTTTTTACAATGTGATGAACTCATATTTCCGAACTACTTTTCTCCCCTTTCTGCTAAATTTCTAGATATTTTGGTAATCTATCTCTATATCAAGATCAATTTACTTCAATGAACCAGGCAATTCATGTAGTTGATAATACTGTTCTCTTAGCATTTCTTTAGTATAAGTGTATGCATACATATACTTGTCTACTTTATTTCCTTAGAACGGATTTTATTCTCCTAGTAAATTGGTTCATATCGATATATACAAACTACACCCTTTTAATTAAATCTCATTAGAAATGAAATTTCAAAAAGAAAAAAAAAGCACATTTAAGTTAGCAAATGAAGAAAACATTTAATAGACCACTTATATGCTTATAATAAGTAGTATATAATGAATTTGTTTCTTTCATTCAATATTTGCATGTGGCAATAATTTAAATATTCAGTATAAGAATATAAGTTAATAGTATAGAAATGAAGTTAAATAAGAATAACTATTCACTGGTCTAATTGTTAATAACCCTATAACTTTAAATTGCCTGTTAAAATTAATTTACAACATAATTAATGCATTCAGTAAACGAAATATATAAAAAGGTAATTGTCATAGTTACGTAAACAGATATGATACATATTCGAAAATGATTATCAACAGTTTTATTATTCTGTTATTGATGTTGTTATGGTCTGTGATTGATTCATTTCTATTGTAATATGTATGCTGAATGAATTACCTCTAGACAAAAGCTGTTTGTAAATATGATTATAGTTACATTGTAGTTGACAAGTGTAATCCACGAAATTCATTTTGTTCTACTTGGAATTGGTCATCTAGAGGTATGTTCATCCAAGTGTTAAATATTTACACAGTTAATCAAACTCAATTCACTTCTATCAAGAATTTCACCGTAATGCAAAGGATCTAGTTAATGGGCTACAAATGACACAATACAGTAGTCACAGATTGTATTTAAAAAAAACTGATGAATTTCAGTCGACAAGAACATTAATGGGAAGATGTAATTACTTCAAAATTATATGTACACACTCGTTGAACATGTGTCTGTCTAAGCTCAGTAGCTCAGTGTTGAACTCTGTGATGTTTGATACGAATAGATTAAAATGAGTAATATATCTTTGTAAAATTCCAATGAATGGAAACTGAAATTTCTGACGTTTCGCTGCTTATTGCAAGTCGCTTCTTCAGAGAAATGAATAACCGATTTGAGTTAATACACTATTAAATAATACAATGGAACAAATCAAAAACAAACTAAGTTCAAACAATCAAAATGCGAGTTTGATCGTGTCATGTCATCATTTGAGTCAAGGTGATTTGAAATGAGACATGTATGCATATGTTAGTATGATGCGAAAGAAAAATATGTGATGTCGGTTATTCATTTCTTCGAAGAAGCAACTTGCACTAAGCCACGAAACGTCATAAATTTTAATTTCTGCTAATTGGATTTTTACTAATACACGTGTATCACTCATTTTTATAAACAATCTATCCAATGCTCAATTTATTCGAAATTATCAAAGTCAACTTCGGTAATGTTATAAACGAACAGATTAAGTTGCATTTCTTTAGTGATTATCAACGTTGTGTTGCAAGCATTTCCAGTTGACAGGTGCAGAATAGAATAAAACGAAGTTTATAATTTAACTTCAACTATAGTCAAAATCTTGTTACAACAGGTAGATATGATTAGTTTTCTTGATAAATATCTTATCTGTGATACTAATTTTTCATCCAATTATATATTCAATTCAACTTTAATCATATCAACAACTTTGTTTACAAGTATACACTACTTTAACTTCATATTTTATATCACTTTAATAGTCTATGAAGCGTCTTCATTTTAAATGATGAGCTGGAAACAAAATTCAATTGACTCTATGGAAACACTGAGAAAACTATTTATTTACCAGAAATAGAAATTGTAGAAATAAATCATTTGTAATTACAAATCTTTCGTAAAATAAACAATGAAGTATAACTGTTTGATCAAAGATTTGGAAAGGGGTGTATTGATTGCATCGATAAATTGTAATCGTTGAATTGAACATAACTTAATGATATCTTATTGTCTGAGTGGTATCATAAGATCCATGTTACGTAGATGCAGAAATTTTATTATTTGATAAATTTACCGAAATAATTAGGATCCCAGTGTGAACATTAACATTGAGATGCAGGTACATCTAGCCGATGAATTCCAAATAGGACAAAATGCGCATCCTGGATTCCACTTAAATATTACCGAATTAATGTTGAAAAACTTAAAGTTTTACAAAAGCTTTACACAAATACAGAAATAAAACTGACTATTACTCGAAGTGCTAACTTCATTAGATACCAGTGACAAGTAAATAACAAAATATCAAATTTTATACTACAAAACTTCATTCGTCATTGTAGTTGTTTGTTATATAATTATTCAAAAATGAACGACAAAACTACAAGTTCATTCAAACCCATGATGCACGAATCTTAACAGTGTAGAATTCGAAAGATAGAACTATCTGATAACCGACTAAATACGTGTATATATAGTTAAGGCAATCACTTGAGCAGTAATTCAGGTGCAAAATACGTACCACTAGTCAGACATCAGTAAATAAATGAACTTTTATTACATAAATTTCAAATCATGTCGTTCTGAATATTTTGTTTGTGACTAATTTTCTAAGTGGCCTTTTTTTATCATCACTTATTGTTATTTACCTGTTGTATGCGTTAACTTAGTAAGAATAAGTCCTTATGATAGCCAGTTATATTTTATTTAAATATCTGTCCATTTAGGGTGCATTTTGTTATAATATAGAATTAATTCTTCCATTCTACCTATCACACTTTGATACCTTATCCACAGTCACTAAGACAATATTCCACCATTACACGATAAAGATAGATTGTTATAACAGTCCTATAAGAAATAGGATATCCTCTAGAAAAATAACATCTTAATAAGTCTCATTAAAAGATAATCTGATGATGATTAAAACGGCATAGAATTATGGTTCGTTCTTGTATAAACTGAGCAATCAAACAGCGTGGCTCAGTGTTATCACTAACCCACTGGTAAGTATAACTTATGACCTAAAATTCAAAATAGTGTACTGTCAGTATATATTCTGAGGGTAAAAGTAAAACACGCCACTGCTGTCTGATGTTCACTTCATAAATCTACTTTTGCTTCTCATCCTGTATGACTGAAAGCTCATTATAAATGTGGATTTCATGTTACAACTAAAATTAGTCATCAAGAAAACATTTTAAATGACATATTTAGGTAGCATGAGTAGAAAATGTTTTACTGTCTTTTTTTTCAATATACTTGATTCTATAGTACATGTATCACTCTCGTTTGAGACTTTAATTGCCAATACATACATACCTATGCATATAAATGACTGTACACTTGAGTGTGTATACGGTACGTGAAAACTGATGCTATCGATCTGTTGTTTCTATGCATACAGCTATCTTGAAATAATTCATGAACTAATTAACATCCAAGATGTTCAGTGAGCACTGATGTAAAAAAATATATTGGTGTCAATTAATCATAAAGAATATAAGTAGAAATCTCAACTGTAGATCACTTTATCCAAAATACAGACGCAAATGTATGCATATATATATATGACATTTGATAAGTAGAAACTTATTACTTGAACTGAATCTATAGTTCATCATTGGCAAAGTAATTGAAATCTTCTATGTGTACCTGTAGTGTTGGCTACGACTAGAGCTAAGTTGTTTTTCATGCAAATAAAGTGGTACTGAATTCAAAAGTCTGCAATAATTCAAATGAATTCAATTCCCAAGAGTATATGACTACAAGTTATGAACATTTAAAGGATCAGATTTCAGCCTAGTTTTGAATTAAATGAGTTATCAAATAATCTATGAATCTTAAATACATTTAGTTTACACTGAGCTTTCTAGAAGACAGTATCGAATAACAAGGTGTTACTAAGCCTATAGAGAAGGTTTTGGTATGAATTATCTCATAATTCAAATTGATGGATGTCCTCATCACGATCCACGTAGTCAACTTCTGGTAAATAAGACAATCGGCGGGAAGACACTTTTTATTATTAATGCATAGTAATGAGACCAATCCAAATATAAATACTTTTATCAATCACCTTTGAATATGAAACTGTAAAACGTTGAATACTTTAACAGAAACGAATAAATGAAGATTTCATGATATTTAGATTAATTTCGCAATGCTTAGTTCTAATATTTGCCTATGAATAGGTCAATCGCAACGGAAATGGATCAACGGTAACATTTCAGACCATAACACGTGGTAAGGGTTCCCACTCCACAGAGTGAATTAACTTTAAGTAAGCTTTCTGAATTGCATCCTCTTGCGATAAATTTTAGTCTTTGATATTCCTTTTGAATTGTTCTAAATATTTTAACATGCTGAGTAAATTAGACTGCATGTCCCATTGCAATTTGTTCCATAGAATTCAATCAGTATTAAGGACTAGATATACATAACCTACATTATCAATCGCTGAATATCTAATATTTTGTGTTGTATATATTATGATCCATTTTCGATCTAAACTATAAAAAATGAGACTATTTAAATAAACAATTCAATGACTCCAATCCACCTTCCACAAAAGTATTCTCATGCAGGGATTAAATTGTTTAAAGGTTCAGTTAAAAATTTTCTGTAGATATAAAAGCCTTAGGGAAAAATTATGGTACTTTCAACCATACTTAGCATAAAACCAGACTGAATTTAGACTTCGTCATTTCTGTATTGAGCATATATGTACCATTCACCAGGTCTTATTAGAGCATAAACATAATATTGTGCATTTGATTTCCAAGTGGCATTTGACTCTTCAAACTGAGAGATTCTTTATCAGTCTACCAATGAACAGTGTGCTCCAAAAGTAGGTAAACCTTGTGTAGGCACTTTACTGGAGCACTATTAGTCGAATCAAAGCGTATAGTGAACAGTTCTCTGAAATTGTAACCTAAAATTGTATCAGTCAAGACAACCTACCTTCCTGAATTCTGTTTAATTTTATAATAGATTTACCTCTGGAAATGACTCTATCATTGTCTAAATTTTAAAGAATCGATCTTCTACTAGGAAGACTAATAGTTGATGTAGAATACACAGATGACAGTCCTATTTGGTGGAGACGCTGATAAAATACAGAGCCTTTTGATATCATAGATGTTTGGGACGCTCTTCTCCTCCTCTAAATGCAAACTGTTGCTCCAGGGTCGGTCTGCGTCAACATCTGGACTAAATATAGGGAGTGAAGCAATTGGGTTCATTGATCACTCCACTTTTCTTGTGTGCCTGATCAGCCATGATGTGTTAGTGTCTGAAGAAATCTCAGTTTGGATTCAGAAAACTCGTTCAAGTTTTTATAACTTACGTCACATATGGCATAAGCGAGATATCCGCCTCTCAAGGAAAGATCGATTATGCTGTACAACAGCTTGTTTTATCTTACTGTTGAACGTGTCCACCAAGAGTAAACGATGTCTAGTGGTTACTGATATTCGATCATTGATGTCTTGAAAATGTTGTTTGAGTTTCCTAGAATCACTGGATAAGTAATAGTGAAATTAGACACCGAATGTTGGGGAAAGATGGTAAGTCGGTTGATCAGTTTCTGAATCTTCATCGACAGAGGTGGTTGAGATATGTATTATGAAACCCAACCTACCTTACGTAGGCAAAAATAGTTGACCGGTGTTAAAGTAAGATTGGAGAAAGCTACGGTCAGCTAAAACAAAACGAGGTACCAGTCCATGAACTCACTGACTACTGATCCAGCCGGAGTTAGTTGATGCAGACTATCCATTTGGAGTTCTCTAGAATGTCACAACCAATAACTGGAGGATGTCAGACAGTATGGCTCAGGTGTACTTACTCTTTACCTTCCCTTAAATCGTTCATATTTTCTTGTCGTTACCACCAAAGTAACTAATACTTCTTCTAATTTGCTGTTAATTTGGTTATGCTACTGAGGTGTGGGAACTTAAACTGATGCACATATGTGACAGGTCCCATATTGTACATACTTGTTCATACATATTTAAATATAATAAAATAAAATTCAAAAATAAGGTTAAATGAAATGTGATCTAACGTTATTAGTTAAGTTAGAGGATGAGATTATGTAATCAAATAAACCGTGAATTTATGACAAGTACACTAAGTACAAAGCAATGCAGAGATGAAATATTTTGTCAATTACCTGCATACATTATTCTCTTCATAAGATATTTAGGTTTGTATTGTTTACTTTATATTAGAAAGAGTCAATGATAAATGCTTATTGACTTATATTCAATTGTTTGTTATTAGTTTTATTATGTTTATATGCTTATTTATCATTTAACTACATTCCAATAACAGGTTTCAATCAATAATGGCATTCATTATTCGTTTAGTATATACAATTGACAAATAATCAACGGGTAAATAGATTTACTGAATGCCTACAAGAAATTGTCAATTGTTTGAATAGTGAAACAATTGACATTGTATCGGAAACATTGTCTTCTATAAAAAGGATTTGTTGATTATTATTGATGTTAAAATGGGAATAAAGTTTGATTAGGGAGGTGATAATTTAGGCGTTAAAGTAGTATGGTTTTAATCTGAAAGGTAACATTTTCAAATTTACTAACATTTAATTTATTTTACGTAAATAGATAGCACCTACTACCAGCTAGTCGATATAATTCTACAAGAACTAAGGACTAGATATAAAATCTATTAGTTATTAATCAGTGACTACTCAGAGTGCATATCTTATACTTACTAGAAATTGGTTCTAGTTTGCACAGCTCTATGGTAATACATCCGAATGAATTTAAGTAATCCAGGAAGGTATTAGATTCTTTCAGGATTCTAATTACAACTTTTGCTGCTTATTGATGTGAGAATCTTACGGTGTTGAAGTCGTTTAGAAGGATGAATAAAGCATAGTTAATTGAATTATCCGAGCTTAGAAAACTCAATCAAACCAAAAGTATCTTCACAAGCAGTAAAATTTTCTCTACTAATTCAAGCACATACTTAATATACGTTTAGACAAGTAAATGTGTTAAATCATATTAAAATATCAGGTTCATGATGCAGCAACTTTAGTTAGTCGTTTTTCCAGATGCCTGGTGTCTACTAGACGAATAAAGATATATATTGGGAATTAAGAATCTTTAAAGCTGAAAGAAATCTCACAAGACGTTTGATTATATATTCATCTGCAATTTAAGTTTACAAGACAACTTTAGAAAATATTAAACTACTTCTATTAGACGAATAAGTAATGACTTTACCAATATCTACATGTCCTAACAAATCATAAACTTAACAAACCCAAAGTTAAGACAGCGAGAATCTGTTTTCAAAATTGCATAAATATCATCATATTCGAATAACTGAATTCCCAGATGGCCGTTGTTGTATACAGTTATCAATGCATATGTGTTAAAATTATGATTTCCTTCTCTTCAATTACATAGTACTAGGCGGCCTGCTTGAAATCTTGGCCTAACACTATTTACCAAATATCTCAACAACTTACTTTTTCGTTTTGTTTTAACTGCTCAATCATGTTCCGAAATCGCATTGTGTACTCACGCATCTTTACAAAATGTTTACGACATATCGTGAGTAATTCAGTTAGATCTAAACGAAGGCATTATGGCAGCTGGCAACATAAGTTAAAAAAGAATTATTACTGGTCAATCGTCTACTCCTGAAATTCGTAGTCTTAACTACAGAGTTCTTATTGGAAAATTGGACTACCTACAATTTCTCCTTAGTCTTAACATTTACCGTAACTGTAGTTTAATCACAGTTCAAGAATCTTGACTACATAACCTATTTTTCCTCAGAATCATTCTGTTATCGAGTAGAAGTGTAGTAGTGGTATTGTTACTTTCGTGAACACGAACTGGTGTAAATCCAATCGTATGACTACATAGTAAAGGAGTAACTGGCTGAGACACTGTATGCTGAAAATTCATATTATGCTAAACGTACTATTGAATAAAGCTAATATCATCATCATTATTATTATACACGAGTTTCTTTAAAAGATCCGCATATTTCTTACATTACTAGCAAATATCATTTCAATGGTTACTATACATAATCTATAATCAGTGTATAATTGTTCACTTCTGTAAGTAACTAAAAAATCTTATTAGATAATTTAGAATGTGACAGATTTCAATCAAAAACCACACCCATATAAAAAAAACCAAAAAGAAAAAGAAAACAATCCATCACTTTTATAATTAAATCTATGCAGAATACATTTTAATGTTTACATTCAATTTAAGCCTTAATAACATGAAGTCAATTTATTTTATTTAAGTAATAAAAAGGAAATCATGATCAAAATTAGTTATTTTCTTGTTTGTTTTTTTTTTCATGTTAGTCATGATAACATTTAACTACATTAAATCCAATTATAATTCGATATTATTTGTAAACTATAAAGGTGTAATGTATTCTATCATTCAAATGAAATGATAAATCTAGAATAATCAGTTAATACATCATCAATTTATTTGATTGAATATGTTATAGATTGATGTTGGCAGGGTGCCATTGAAAATCAGAGGTCGTTGGACAGCTGTTTCGTTTTAGTATGGAACTCCTCTGAAGCTCTAGTGAGTTGTGACTGGTAGAGTTCAGACTTGTCAGGTGTAAGATAGTTATCACGAATGGTAATGGATGATTGTCGCGCTATATATCACAAATTGATGGAAGTGGAAATTTTACGATTGGATGCTGACACAGTGGTGCAAATGGTTGAGCGTTCGCTGTCAACCCGAAGCCCTTGATGTGGAGTCTAGGATGTGCATTACTGAGGAGTTCCACACTAGAACAAAACAGCTGTCCAGTTCATCTTGGTTTTCAATGGTACCCTGCCAACATCAGTCTGTGACATATTCAATCAAATAAATAACCAATCTCCAGAAAAGAAAACAACCATCCCAAATAAATATCATTATTTATTAATTGAAATTATCCTAAGAAGAAGATTTACTGTAGACTTTAACTTGGCATAAATTGTATTCATGGTGAAATAGTATTAGTTAACTTATCTATAAATTCATATTAATGATCCTTTATGAATGGATTATAAGTACCAATGCTAAATGAAGTACTTTCGTAAATTTTTTTTAAAATTTTATATTAATATTTTTCTCATGTTTATTCTATTAATCGATAGAAAAAGTTTTTTTCACTTGTTGCTAGGATTCTTAATTCATAAATAAATTGTACTTTTTAATTATTAATTCAATGAAATTATTTACAGTGCCCTGTTTATACATCTTCAAAATACATCTTCTTATTGCTTCCAACAGGTTGACTTTAAGTTAAGAAACAGAAAGTAAAGTGTATTGCTTATTTATTTTGAATCGAATAAGAGTAATCATATGTGAAGAATAATATAGATTCATTTAACTTCATTAGGTTACTGGCTGATGCTTACGACCTGTATTATATTTAAATCAATATTGTAAGATTTATGTGCTTATAAAGTGGAGTTATTCGAAACAAATTGATCTTTCTATGGTATTGCCAAATGCATTTAGAAACTTATGTACAACCGCCATAGCAGTTAGATTGGAACAATAAAAACAACGCGAATATTTCAAAGAATCACAAGTTGTGCAAGTTGAAATAAGCCAGTAGTAACATTCTAAGATATTTCATTGATACAGATCGACAGGTTGATATTATATAACCTTTCATAATAATAAATAGTAACGTCGAACTCCCTTACAATTTTTCATGATCTGGTCTCTATATTCAAAATAATTCACTGTTTAATCTTTCTCTGTCTTTGCAACACTAACTGTATTCGATTACGTCATATAAGTTTTAACATTATTTCAACTATGTCGTCATTGAATCTCGTCAGTTTCACAATGTTATATTTTAGATTTATTAATGTCAGTTTACTTTATTCCTACTAATCATTCAGCTTTTCTGTAAAGCGACTAATTCATATACTCGACATTAATTTTTGAACATTTTCGCTAGTTCCAGAATTTTTGCTTAAGTTACTGTTCAGTAGTACAAAATTTAATTTCGTCCTGTATTCATCATGATGATGTTAAATACGTATTTACTTCAGGAAAACCTCATTTAATAATTTAAATAGTAAATGTTTAATTTTAGACTTAATTTTTAAAATATTGTAAAGGTTTTTACTGGTTAGCGCTTTTTTAGCAAGGTTGATGTTTTGTGGAATGGGGATGCTAACCCCATGCCCAACCTCCTCCCTTATCCGGGCTTGGGACCAACAGCAACCTTAGGGGAGACAATTCTGTTGTATAGAGCTAAAACTAGGAGAACTACGAAAAACATCATCCAAAATATACATGTATATATAAACAACTGTCTGTGTAAGGCACTTCGGATCCGTTGGCCAGATACCATCAACAACAACTTTCTATGGCAGAGAATTAATCAACTTCCAACCGAGGAAGAAATTAAGAAAAGACGCTGGAGGCGGATTGGATACATATTCAGGAAATCATCAAATTGTGTCACATGACAAGTACTAACTTGGAATCTTGGTGCCCAAGCAAAAAGAGGGAGACCCAGTAACACATTGCGTCGGGAATTGGAGACAGACATGAAGAGAATGAAGAGCACTTGGGAAGAGCTGGAAAGGAAAGCCCAGGACAGAGTTGGTTGGAGAATGCTGGTGGGTGGCCTACGCTCCACTAGGGGTATCAGGCATTGATTGATTGTTTAAAATATTAGAGGTTGTAAGTTATAACTAGTGAGATTTGTCAAGTTGTCATGTAAAAAACTGTTTCTTTCATTATACTTCAATTTTTTTTAAATGAACCTCAGAAAAAAATGCCACCATGTACAATTGTTTGCTTTCATCAGCTGTTAACAATCAGTAATAATACAAAATCTGTTTTAAAAGTATTTGGTATTTTTAGAGAGGTATAGTAGCACTCTCGGAATACAATGGACAACATCGACGAAACTAGATGACTTGGACTTTGCAGATGACAGAACTAGCTCTTCTTTCTCACACACATCATCAAATGCAGAAGCAGACCAACAATATAGCAGCAGCCTCAACAGCAGTAGGCCTCAACATACACAAAGGGAAAAGCAAGATCCTCCCATACAAAACACCGAGCACTAACCCAATTACACTTGACTTGGGGAGAAATTCTGGAAGACGTTGAAACCTTTACATATTTGGGCAGCATCATCGACAAACAAGGAGGGTCTGATTCAGATGTGAAGGCGCGGATTGGTAAGGCAAGGGCAGCATTTCTACAACTGAAAAACATCTGGAACTTAAACAAACTGTCAGTCAATATAAAAGTCAAAATTTTCAACACAAATCTGAAGACAGTCCTGTTGTATGGAGCTGAAACTTGGAGAACTACGAAAAGTATCCTACAGAAGTTACAAGTATTTATAAACAACTGTCTGCGTAGGATTCTTCGGATCTGTTGGCCAGATACCATCAACAACAATTTGTTGTGGCAGAGAACTAATCAACTTCCAGTTGAGGAAGAAATTAGGAAAAGACGCTGGAGATGGATTGGACACACCCTGAGGAAACCATCAAACTGTGTTACAAGACAAGCACTGGCTTGGAATCCTAAAGGCCACAGAAACAGAGGAAGACCCAAGAACACATTGCGTCGGGAATTGGAAACAGACATGAAGAGAATGAACAGCACTTGGGAAGAGCTAGAACGGAAAGCCCAGGACAGAGTTGGCTGGAGAATGCTGGTGGGCGGTCTATGCTCCACTTGGAGTAACAGGCATTGATTGATTGATAGTAGCTTAGAATTCTGATTGCATCAACATAATATGGGAAATTTCCTACTGAAGGTAAACTATTGAATAAAATGTTAGAAAATAGGCGTATAATATGCATAAGAAGATTCCACAACGCCAAAAGAGGCGTTAACAAGAAACGAGATGATTACATAACGAATAGGTTTATAAAATGAAATATATTTAGAAAGAACACTTCGATGGATCGATATAAATATTTTCGATGCTTCATAATAATACATTGCAAAATTAGCCTGGTTAAATTTCCTAACCACAGAATCAGTCGTTTAAGTTCAGAAGATAGTATAGACGAAGGAATAAAAACACTTAAGAACACATTACAGAACAACGAGCATTCAGCCGATTTCATTATAAAGTACGTATCCAAACAAAAAACGGCTAAAAATTAATCTTGTCAGTAAGCTAGTCATTTACTTAATAATGGATTTTAGAAGTAAAATCACCGGTGACGTCGTAGCACACAGACAATGATGGCCAACCAAAAATGTTTAGTGTTGCTAAAATATGTATAACCTTTTTAAGTAAACTGGTGTTCACTCAATAAGTATAAAATTACCCTGACAACAATTCTCAAATTAGATTAAGAAGTTTTCATTGTATTATCATTGTCAGTTATCACAACCAACCCTACATATTATTTAGCCTCTGACGTTATTGTACTCACATCAGTGGATTGGTTTTATTAGATTATTTAAACTAACGAGACACCACGTAACACTTATTTCACAAACCCTTTTATCAAATGGCCCTATGAATCCATGCCCAACAATTCGGGGATATATTTAAGTAGTAATCAATGGAGAAGCTCATTATTTAATAAAATCTGACTTAAGCTATCAAAGTGACTGTGTCATTTTGGACAAATACACCAGGCTTCAAGAAATAGAAATCAGTAGGTCCCAAATATATGAATAGATTCAAGTTTGTTTGTTGTCAAAATGAACATTCGATGAATATACTTCTATTTAAATGAGTGATTGGATACTGTTCTATTCACTTTAATTCAGATAATCCATTACATCATCTTTGTGATTTTGCTTACAGGAATTGTAAATTTACTTCAAAATGATACGTGTTTACATCTATAACTTGTAATTACTGAATACTCATACTACTTATTTCTTTTCTTACCAATTTATAAACTTATGTAGATCATTTTTAACTAAACTGTCACATTAAATACTTGTTAAAGTGTGTATTATTTTAATGTTGTTGGGTGTAGGGTTGAAACAAGTTTAAACTGAAACTATGAGCTCACAATTAAAAAGAATGTTATATAATTACTATGCTTTAGAACGAATAAAGATGATACCATGAGTATTGTGTATATAAACTGGTATCCATTCTAAACATTAATTAGATTGTTTGTCAATAATGAACTATGCATTTCTAGAACTGATAGTACTAATGAAAATATCTTGTTAAACAGTACTTGTAATTGGTGGTTAACTAATCTACTTATAGATCTTCTCTCTTTCTCCTTCTTTTACATAGACGTATATATCAGATTGATTGTATAACATAGATAATAAATGATATTACAATGATAATAATAATGAAAGTTGATTTATGAAAAAACGTCATATAATTTTAATGTATACGTGATAAAATGAGGTGTTGCATACAGATGCCCATCACCTACCACTTATTCATCTTTTAAAAAAAATATAATAAAAAGTTTTAACGTAATGTATTGATGTATGTATGTGTGTGTGTGTCGTCAAAGATGATCTTCAATAACAATAATAATCAACATCATCATCATCTTCATCTTTAACATTTTTGTCTCTATGATAAGTTTCTCTCTTTAGAGAACTATGCCTCAAGGGAAATTATTACTTGATTTTCATTTTTTTTTGTTGCATGCTTCCTTTATCTATCTATTCATCGTCAGTTTGTATTTTGCTTGTTATTGTTATTATTTTTTTTTGTTGCTGCAAAGAAAAACAAACTAGAAAATGATTTGATCACAAATTGAAGAAGTATGATAAAATTTGACAAGCCCCAAGGTGTTCTAATTATTTTATTTACCTATACATAGGTAATACTTTTCATTGTATGTCGATATTTGCATTTTTGTGTATGTATTACAATGTGTACTTCAATGTACAGCATTTAATTATACGTTTACTTTTATGTTGTGATATTCATTAGATAAATTGCCAAAAACTATGAGAATATGTAAAAAGAGAAATTATGATTCGTTTTTTCTTTCTTTTTTTTTCTTTTTTCTAGCTGATGTAAAATCATTATTTATTAAATGAACACGAAATAAGAAAAAAAATGATTATTGATGTTTGGTTATATTGACTAGGTTGCATAATGTAGTTTGGTATTCAACATTATCTTCTTCTATTATTTATTATTATTTTTATATAAATATTTATTTCAATTGAGATGATGCGGAATCTAGGGTGCGCACTACTGAGGAGTTCTAAACTAGAATGAAACAGCTGTTCAGTGCTCCTTGGTTTTCACTGGTACCCTGCCAACATCAACCTGTAATATATTTAATCAAATATTTATTTATTATATTTGAAAAATTTAAGCTAGTGAATGAGTAACATATACATCTAATGTAACACTATCAATTGGATTAGTAGTATATGTAACTTAAGTTGGATTGTGACTGGCAAGAGGAACTTATGATTCACGTTTCGTCTGCTGGATGTACCTGCATTACTTTGTTGATATTCACACTGGAATACGAACTTAATCTGCATTGTCCTATCGTACTATCGCTATATCGAGGTAAAACCACTTAAGATGCACATATGGCAACGGAGGACTACCAGTTTTAGTCCATTTCCAATTAACGTGAAAATACAAGCTTATGCTGGTTACACATATCCCATTTACGCAAATGTGACTGTCTGGACACAGTAGCCTAGTGGTAAACGCGGTGGTCTTCGTATCACATATTGAACATCAACATTGGGATATAGGTTTTTCCAGCCAACAAGTCTGAAAAAGGACGAAATGCGCGTCCTGAATTTCATTTGCCAGTCACAATTCAACTTAAACATTACTTGTGATTAATAGCTATATTGAGGCAATTCTCCCAGGATCCACATTTAGTAACAGAGGCTGAGCAGCTTCAGTCGACAATAAATAAACGTGAAGTTACAAATTTGTCCTAAATAGTGGATCTTTGTTTCAGAAGGAATATCAACAGTCAAATAAAGATATATTTAAATTGTTAACTATAATCCAACTTAAGTAATTTATGAACATATTTTAACCTTAATTTATTAGCTATTTATAACCATATAGTAGTTGTTAGCTGCTTTTTTGAAATGATTATTAAGTTAATAACTTCAACTATGAATTTTTTATCTTGTTGTTTGGCAATCAGTTATTAATTGCGTGAAGCCTAAATGTCATAAAAAGTAAAATACTCTTATTTAGTAATCTTATTGTTATATGAAAAAAGAACATTTTAAAGTCCTTATAAATAAATTGTGTAAAGAATGAACTGTTTTTTTTAAATTTTACAAGAAATTGTACTTTCATAATCACCTAGTGTTCATATATAATGCCTGATTTCTATATTACACCATCGTGTCCGCCAGTGATATTATTACATAATGTATGTTTACCTATATATTTGGGTTTACACTTTAAACGTTGTCTTTACTAAGCATTCTTTTAGTGTTTCTCTTGATAAAACTGTCGAAACCGTAATGACAAAATATAATTATTCAATCGAATATATCAGATTACAACAAATATTATATAGTTTTATAGATTTATACATTAAGATAACCTACCCGATTAAATGATTCAAGTCAATATCTTCTACCGAAAGGTTTTAACAGATTATAAAATAGTGAATATCCCATTTCTTATTGACAAATATTTTACCATTACGTCATTCATAGATTTTTCTTCAACGTTACAGAGGAGAACTATTTCACGAGAGAAAAGAAAAAGTGGATTATGTAACAATCTAATAGGTTGTGGTAAAAAAACGACATTACGTTTCAATAAACTGGAAATAATCTCCTTTCAAGATGATATACAAACGGTGACTTCCTTATTTGACAAGTACAAGTAAAACAAATAGAATATACTGGACCTTAACAACTAATAATAGAATTGCTGAACTGTAAAATCGTTTTAGTCTTTGTCTTTATAGATCAGTTTTTTATTAATTAAAAATTTTATATAATTCATTATGTTGTAGTAAACTGTTACAGTTACTGTAAAAGTAGTTGATATGAATTTGTCAAAATAAAATGAATTGATGTTTTCTAGAGAAAAGTGTTTTTCATCAAATGTTTCACCTCCCTCTCCCTATCTTGTCAATTTTTGTATTATTTGTTTTCTATTCTATACATTATTACATGAATTGTTTCCTAGTCAAATGGTAAAATGTTAAATAATAATCCGAATATGTGAAGAGCATGTAATAATTACGATTGTATAACTACATAGAAAGGACTGGTGATAAAAAGAACACATCCATTTTTATGAGTTCTGGATCTAATTTGTTGTGTCAAATAAGAAATATAAATCATTTTTGTGGTTTGACTCTTTGTTTATAGCTTGAATGTAATGAGCGAACAGCTACGATAAATATCATGAGTTGAGTTGATAAGTTGAAATAAATTCACCAATTGTTTAAGTGTAATTTGGCTTGTAGCTGACAATTGAAATCTAGGACTGATGTTTAGTCCCATTTAGAACTTGTCAGCTGCATGTATCTGCATCACAGGACAAAAAACTTACAAAATATTTGGTTCGGATTGTTTATAATCAAGTATGTGTGTGTAAACTTATGGTCAGTAGAAACTTTTACTTTCGAATGTTTCAAGGCTTTAATGTAAGTAGCTTCCTTTTATAAACAGAAATTTAAACGATATTTCACCGATAAGTGTATTTATTTTACCCTACTATCATCAAACGACTTTAAAACTAAACAGAGTTCTCAGACTACACTATATCAAGCTTTCTATTAAGCAACATACAAGCAACATACATTAGTCGAAGTAAAAAAAATGAATCCTTTTGGCTTTACACAAAACTGTACCTATAGACAAGGTTATGTTGATCGTGATGCATTCTCTATTGAAGAATCTTCTATTAATAATTTTGATTCTGGCCAAAGGATAACACATGAAAAGATCTATAAAACATGATGAACAACAAATAAATTAATTAATATTAGTATATGTTTTGATAATGCAATAAGAAGACGAATCTTATCAGAGCTATGTGATATATTTGCGCAATACATTTCGAACAATTAGGGGAGTTTGTAGAGGTAGTTAACTGTTTAATTCAATTTTGATAGCACGAATTGATCTGAATCACACAACCATTGATCACCTGGAAGCACTGGACAGCTGTTTCGTCCTAGTATGGGACTCCTCAGCAGTGCGTATCCACGACCTCGTCGGGGATCGAGGTAATTCCTGGAGTTCTAGTGTGAAGACGTGACCAGTAGAGTTCACCTGTGTCGGGTGTGAGGCAGTAACTCACCAATGGCATAGAGGAGGTCGCGCAATGTATCACGAATTGGCTGAATTGGAAATATCAACCGTTGGGAGCCGACTCAGTGGTCCAATGGTAAAGCGTTCGCGCGCGGAGCCAGAAGGTCTTGGGTTTGATCCCCGACGGGGTCGTGGATGCGCACTGCTGAGGAGTCCCATACTAGGACGAAACAGCTGTCCAGTGCTTCCAGGTGATCAATGGTTGTCTGATTCAGATCAATTCGTGCTATCAAAATTGAATTAAACATTTCAAACAATCGGATCACACATACACTTGTTAAGGCATTTATATATGAAAAATAAAGGTCACTAGACAATTAAGAGTATAAGCTAAGTAAACAAAGATAATAAAGATAACAATGTAAGTCCCACTCTACCAAGGTAGGTTGAGGGAAAGTACAAATTGTTTCTGAACACACAAGGGGGGTTTGAATGTCCGTATAGCTAAGGCTTCAACAAACTTTAGTATACGTCCTAAAGCACTTTTATACAACACCACAAAAGATGATTTGATATAAACTATGTGACCTGTCTCAACTAAGTGTTTAGCAATAGACGATGAGGGTTGTTTATCCTGTACTTTTATTTCTCCTTTCGAGTCCATTTGTTTTCGGAGCCATTTAGGTATGTCTTCAGCTACCCTTACATGCAGATCACGATTGCTCCCCCTTATGTATGTGTCCACACATACGCGTAAATTGATAGATACAGTGGGATGTGATGCATTTTTTTACGTGCTGTTTAGGCTTATTGTGAATCAATAACCTATACTTTTCTACTACAACTACCTTAGCAGCATAAAATGTTCTGTTAACAACTGACTTAAGCCTTTGTTTTAGCAAAAGGCTAAGTCACCTCTGAAGGGTAACGTGATATAAACTGATTTTTGGGTGCTAGAAATACAGTAGGTTTCACCATACTGCAACATTTCCATCAATTTATGAACTTCTTTGGATATCCGTTCAGCATTAACGTTTCTGTCAGTAATTTTTCATTTTCTTCAATAGTGTCATAAGTACAAATACGATTAGTCCTATTAAATAAAGCTTTTATTAGGTTCTTTTTATACTGCACCGGACAATAACTATGGAAGCTAATATACTGCCCAGTCCATGTAGATTTCCTGTAGACATAGCTCTGATAAAATTCGTCTTCTTATTGCATTATCAAAATTTATCAAAAAGACAAATTGTTTTAAATTAGTATATGTCACTAACAATCATCAAAATGATGTTGAATATATCAAAATAATTTAAAGATTTCTCAAACTACAAAGAATGGTAGGTTCCTGAGGTTTATCATACTCGACTTAACCAAACTCATCTAAATAGAAAAACACATAATTCATCTAAGTTGCACGAAATTTTCAAGCAATTACATAATTAAACCTTGTCAACAATCCAACATGTTGAACACACATGTTAACACTGCACTCTCACATTACAAATATTACCATTCTTCGTTTCTACTTAGATCTTGTCACACAAGCACACACAAACTTGTCTAACCTTTGGCCTGCATGCCGTTTACATGTTCTGACAGATCGCTGTTCACAACTTTACTATTAATTTTTTTTCTATTATATCCACGTCAATTAGATCTAGTTATTTAACTATTCTTTGAAGAAAACGAGGTTTGAGATTGCAAAATTATGAGTTTCTCCTTATGAGATTTTTACTGAATAAACAATAAAACAACGTGAATGATAAAATTATGTAACTGATGATTACATTGTGTTATCATCAACCATATGGACAATCCATTGGTGAACTTTTTTTAAAATATTTTATATTCACAGAGATATTAAGATATGAGTTAACAATTTTTGTATTCATAGAACTAACCATCATTATTACTACAGTAGTTGATTGAATACAACGAAACAGAAAACTTTAAACTAGACTTGGTGTTAGTTAACAATCGTCAGTAAGGCATACCTTTTATCTTGAATGAATTTCTACGTCTTTTTGATCTAACCGCACATCAACCTAATATTACAGTTAAAAATATTGGCAGTAAACTATTCGAGCATCAGATGGCTACGTGAGAAACATGCGAATTTACTCTGACTAGTATTCATTTCTTATCTGAGTTTATGATCTTGTTTAAAATTTATATTTCAAGTTGAATAATAGTGAGTTGTCTATGTAATATTGAATGGTTTCTTTCTGATAACCATCAGCTACTTAACATTAAGTATATTAAATCACCGTGTCAAGTTACTAAAACCTGGAAGCATATCTTAACATCATAGATTTTGTTAGGTTAGTGCCATAAACTAGATTATATGACATTACTATGTGAAGTATTAAATTAGGTAATGTATTCATGAAACAAACCTACAAACTAGTACATAATAAATAAAATGTCTATCCTAATCTTATGTCCTCTTGAGAGATCATTAGCAATAATACAGTCTAAGTAGCTATGACCATTAGATATTTAACTTTAATGAAAGTATCTCAGCTAATCATAGTTTACTAATTTTGTATTTATTTTACACTAATGATAACTGCAAGTCCGGGTTATAGAGAATAGTTTTCAAATGATTGATATCTAAACAAGCTGTTAGAATATCTGTTAAACTTCTATGATAAAAGTACTAAACCTAATGTTGATAAGTGACAGAAGAATAAATAGACGTGACTTATTCACATTTCGACACTGTTCATAATCCTTAGAAGAGTCTAGTTCTTTAATATGTATCAACCTCTTATATGATAAGGATATATGTGTTTTTATTATAATCTTGACCAAAACCAAAACACGGCAGCAGTCCATGAAGTCATTGACCATATTGTTAGATTGGGATTCAAGTGACGATTGCAAACAGTGACTTGTGGCATGATTTAAAATCGTTTTCAATAACGCAGATGCATTGATTGTTTATCACCTCCCACGACCAAATTCCATATTCCTGAATTCATCATAATCTCTTTTCTGCTGATTTATATTTTCTTAATTCTTATTTTCGATCTCCGGTCCTTTCCATTATTACTAACATGGTTATGACCTTTACTACTTTGAAATTTGTTCCGATAATTTCATCTCTGCAGACTGAGGCATGAAAACTCAAAATGATGCAGGCACATACCAAGTGACTGACTGCCTGACTATCATCTTGACTGTGAACGATACTGCAGTGAGAAGAAATAAAGTTATGATTCTCTTATGTGCTGTTCTGTTGAATTTGGATTGTGTTTAAACTTAGAAACACAAACCTGTCTTTTTAATTTGCTCATTAGTTATTTTCGTATAACAACATCATTTAAACTAATCAACACAAAATATTTATATGAATAATCTTGAAATTATTTTAGGCCAAATGTATGCTCTGAAACAAATCCCAAGCCAAGGCAATTTCGTCAACGCATACAAATACCTTATACAAAGTTAACGCGTGTTTGGGAACCAAATTGTGAAGCTGAAGGAAACTGGTGTATCAAGTATAAAGAACAGTAAGTTATTGAATACTTATTACTAGTAAAATGATAAATCTAGCAAATTTGCATAGATTAACCTGATGTTGATCAGTACAATGTTGTCGTAGGAATCTTGATCGATTATCGAAAAATCCTATCTAAATCATGTTAAAATTAATACTGAATATCACTTTGTGTAAAGATCTCTTCAAAAAATAACCGTAGCTAAATGTGTGGTGATATTCCACTGAGTTGATCTTGATATATACAATAACTTCAAAGAATCATAAATTCAATTATTCGATGTCATGAGAATGCCTTACAAGTTATTTGACTTAATAGTAAAATTTATTTCTAATTTTGATGTAACTTGAACAACATAGGTAAATTAAATAAGACAAATTACAACTCACCGGTAAATAAGTTACAAGAACAAAATTTTAATACATTAAAGTCTTCAACGGTTTATTCAATCGTATGTCGTTTCGGTGGTTCGTAGGCGACGTTTTATTCGTTTACAATGAAATACACTTTGATATCATCAATATTCACATAACTATAATAATCAATGATTCCTCTTATTTCTAATTCATGTGATCAATCAATCAATGCCTGTTACTCCATGTGCAGCATAGACCGCCCACTAGCACTCTCCAACCAACTCTGTCCTGGGCTTTCCTTTCAAGGTCTTCCCGTGTGCTCTTCATTCTTTTCATGTCTTTCTCCTATTCCCGACGCATTACGTTTCTGGATCTTCCTCCTTTTCTCTAGCCCTACCAAATTGCAAGTTAGTACTTGTCCTGTGACACAGTTTGATGGTTTCCTCAATGAGTGCCCAGTCTACCTATAGTGTACTTTCGTTATTTCTTCCTCGACTGGAAGTTGATCAGTTCTTTGCAATAGAAGTTTGTTATTCAACAACACTCTGTTGAAGACTTTTCCTGGTATTGAAAGATGAATGATGCCTCTGTAGTTCTTGCAATTGCTAAGATCTTCTTTCTAATCCATATAATATCTCAACGTTTTTAACTTATAATTATGTAAAGTTAAATCATTAATTGATTGAATGTTGCATTTATTCAAATAATCTAGAACACATTATGCTGTTCATTATAAAACAGTATTTAAAACTACACCTGAAAAACAATTTCGTTGTTGTCCTGGTTTCATTCGTCAACCTGGATATGAAGGTTGTGTTCCAAGTAAGTATTTATCAATATTAGATTATTCTTATTTTTATTAGTTCGATTATATCATATTAAACTTTTATATGTAATGATGAATTCCATTTAAATGTATATAAAGTATTTATGGTGTACTTTGGTGAATTAAATAACCGTGTTTGTGTATCTAACTTAACTACTAACTAATAAATCAATCAGTAATAATACCTACTAACTTATTGTAATCACATCGTAAATAGATAAAACAAAAACTAAGAAATTAAACATATCTGTTGTAGATGTCATGCATTTTACCGCAATAACAAAAAACTTACCATATTTTCTACTGTTTTGTTTTTTACTAGATCAGTATCTCACAGGATCTTCATTTCAGAGTTAAGAGAGGAATACAAAAATTTATAACGAATAATGATAAGTCAGTGTGATTTTGATTATCTAACTCAAGTGAAATATCTGTATAAAACATACAACCAAACTAGTTTAAAAACAAAAATGAATACATCTAGTTGATCGTTATTTTCTAAGATGAACTAAACTATCATATTCCGTGATTGTATGCTCAATAGAAAATATACACGTAGAAGTACATTTACTAACATGTAACCCAATGGAAAACAGTTCTAAATAATATAGGCACTAAATAACATACTAATATTATTTAACCATGTTCAACCGAAGATTTTTAGGTTAATGTAAAAGTAAATTTGAATTTCTTATCTCTAAAAGTCTGAAATCAAACGGAATAAGAAATCTGAGCAGTACTATTGCAAGACATTTAGCTCATGCACGACAAAGAGCTGATATCTGGAAATCCTTCGAAATGATTTGCTAACAGTCAAACTTTAATCTTTTTAAATTTCCTGACGTAATAGTGATGAGGCGATGCAAATCAAATTTTTGCATCTAAAAAGAAACAGTTGGAAATTTCTCTTTACGATGGTAGTATCTCAATTTCTCTAATGGCATCGTTGTTTATAATCTTTCTGCTGTTTTAATTTCTTTTTAATTCAGTGTGGCCTCACCTATTACGTCATACTTAAGGTCTTTTCTCCTAGATTGCATCCCTTTAATTCGCGTAATTTTATAACTTTATTGCTAACTAATCTCAACACATATTTCAACTGTTCGTAAATTATTTTACCCAGTGTCTTCTCTAAACTGCATGATCCTTCGTTAGCAACTCGATGTTTTCAGGATTTTCACTTATACATCATATCTATACGAGTCATTTCTATAAGGCATATTAACTCCACTCTAATCTTACACTCCATCATGTCACTAATTTTGCTTTACAGCTCAAACCAGTTACATTCGAATAGTATGCTAATTTTTTATTAAGATTTCGTATATGAAATATCATAGGCTGTAAGCAGCTGATGAGAACTAGAAGAAATAAAATGAATTCATCTTATTCCCCCTAATTCTTTGTTTTTTCTCTCCTTAGATTAGTAAAAGGAACCAAGTGTATGAATTCTTTATCATGAAATGACTCACGTTAAGCAACCATCGGCAGTCAGAAACTACAAACAACTTTTTTGTTATAGTATGGGACTCGTGAACAGAATGCATCTATGAAGTAATAGGGGAAAGGGGTTCCAGCCCTAGGACTAAAAGTTTCGTAAAGAACTCTTGACACTTAAATAACTGAACTGGTATTCAATGGTTGATATTTTTAACGTCCATTATTGAAATCAATGAAACAAAATTTCGAAGGATCTCATACTAAGATGAAAACGTTGTTCAGTGCCTCCTGGTTTTCAGTAGTTATCATGATCCATGTTAGTTTGTGTTATCAAATTCATGTTTAACTATCATCACCATATACAATTACAATTAAAAATAGGTTATCTAGATAAATGACATTTGCGTAGATGTTTTGTTATGAACTCATATCATATAAAAATCGTTATAAGCCTGAGAACAATATGAAAGTGATTTATCCAGGTTGTTGTTCAGCTTACCCTATTTCGTAATTACAATCTGAGTTTGTAGTAATAAATAAGACAACATTCAGCCTTTGATTTAAAATTCATTTAAAAATGTTGTGCATATGATGGAACCTAAAATTGTAAAGTCTGATTCTGTATTGTTTCGTGGGTGCGCATTGATAAAAAGTTGTGAATCTAAGTATATGCTTCTTTTATTTTCAATGTTCAGTAATTACTGATAATATATAACTAAATATATGTGGTGAAATAATCTACTCAGTAATTAAAAAAGCAAAATCATATGAATATGCCATACATATACCACTTAAGTGCTAAATACAAAGTTCTAGAATGTAAGGCTGAATAAAATTAAGTGATTATGTATGACTAAAATGGATAATAATATATGGTTACTTATTTATAGAATAATCAGCATGAAACAGTTAAATCTAAATAAATGGTTAATTACATTGACCGTCTATTGTCGTGTTATAATATCACAAACTGATCGGAGTTGGAATTCTACCATCGGATGCTTGCCCAGTGGTGTAAAGGTTTAGGTGTTCGCCAAGCTAAGATATATGGGACGATATCTAGGGTACGCACTGCTGAGGTGTCCCATATTAATACGAAACAGTTATCTAATGTCTAATGGTTTCTAATAGCGCCCTGTAAACACCAACTTGGAACAAACTTCATCGATTGTAACTGTCTATTATTAAATTTTATGTATTTATTCTTCTTATCTATGTAAATCTCATTTTCAAATTTCGAATGTTAATAAATTACCTAAACGCAATTTATTTTTCAACTTATTCACCAAGTAGAGATTTGATTACTAGGATTCATGCCAGGTTTTTATATAGTGACGAGTTATATCATTTGGTTGACCGAAGGGAAGTAGATAAAGCATAGTGACATAGTGGTAAAAAGTCAAATGCTTTAAACACTCCATTAAACAATTATATGGTTTCTTTTACCATAAACATTTAATTATTTAGAGCTTTAAAATGTAACATAATTACTAGTAGACCTTTCACAATATTAGTAGGAGAACAATTTGATGAAGAGGTAAATAACAGAAATCTGTCGGACATATATTGAATGTTTGCGTAGAACACTTATCTATTAGATTATGTAAACTGGCTATTAACACTGAATGAAATCTAAGATTTAGTTATATTACTACATTTTGTTAGTTGTTTTAGATGTGATGATTCTTTCTTTTAACACTGGTCTATAACATTTGATGTATTTTATCGCTATGAAATTATACTATATATATATATATATATATATATATATATATATATATATCTGTTTAAAAATGATATAATAGAATAGAAAGCCGAAAACTCTCCCCACACATCTGTAACGACTCACTTCTCCTCACTATTCCATCCGTCTTATCCTAAACTTGCATACCATGGATAATATACCATTCACTATATGTATATGTACAAGTGAATTACAGAGACACAATACACTAATGTTGACACACAAATGAAAAGAAAAAGTTACCATAGCTTATTTCATCTACTAATTACTTCAACTGTTATTCATGTAAATTCAATTTAGGTTGTCTGTATCACTTTTTTTTTCTTGCATTTATCTCTCCTCTTTAAGTATACGTATATGTTACTTCGTAATTCTTTATTCTTCACTTCTGCATCGTCAATATTTCAATTTACAGTTTAAAAAAATCAACTTCCCATTTTTCATTCTTGTATAAGAAATTTTTTTTTAAAGGAAATCTCTTCACTTTCTTTAAAATTTATTTACTTGTTTATAAAGTGGATTCAATGCTTGTTTATGCAGAATTTCATGCATTACTTTGTGTATGAGTGTATGTACGTGTAAATGTGTTGATACTTAACATACTACTCATATATCTATCAAATAAACATATGAATTGGTAGATTCAAAATTTAATAATCTGTTCGTTTTTCGTTAGAACTTCTATACAGGTAGATGAATTAACTTATTTGTAGGATAAAAAATATCTAATCAAAGATTATTATACACACTATTCAGTTAGTGATTATCTATAATTCTGTTTACTGATATCAATATAAATGTACGTAAACCTAAATACATTTCTAAGTAACAATACAAATAATAACCTAGTGAGTAGGTGCTAACATTGAGATCTGAAAGTTCTAAGTTTAATTTCAAGTAGATTAGTAAGCATACTCCTGAAGGGACCTGTGTAAGGCGTTCGCCGAGGAGCCAAAGGTTCCTGGTTTTGATCCCCGATGGGGTCGTGGTTGCGCACTTCTAAGTAGTCCCATACTAGGACGAAACAGCTATCCAGTGCTTCCAGGTGATCAATGGTTGTGTGATTCAGATCAATTCGTGATATCAAAATTGACAATCAACTATCTCCACAACCCCCCCCCTGCTCTAATTGTAATCCACCATAGTTTTGTAATTCTCATGATAAATATGTATATGACTAATTAAATGCAGCAATCACTGAAACCCTTCAAAACCAAAATCAATCTATTAACCATAATGTTCTCAATCTCATCTATAAGTAAAATGAATAGTACTTGAAATGAAAGAGAATTTTTATTCCAATAAATTTTTTTATGATAAATTAAATAAAAAAGACAAAACTACTAATAAATTTTACAATGATCTAGACATTATAAAAGTTAGAAAATTTGATTTTTAAGTATATTTCAAGAGTTACTTATGTAAGTTACCAGTTAATTAAATTACTTTAGACTACATAGTTCAATTATCAATATTGAATGGTATATAGAGTGTAATGATAGTAAGAAGAAACAATGAATCAATTACGAATTACTGATTATGCAATGGTTATAGTTGATGGAAACTTTTACAGATTGAATAATCAAACAATGTAGAACCTAATTAGCATTTATCGAAAACAATTATTCTTCTTCCAAACATCTTTGTTTTTGATAAATATAGGAATTTTTAAACAATCAAACTATGAATGAATTGAATAGAAAGTAAACTGTGTACGAATATAATTTTCATATCAATACACTTATTGAATAAACAAGATTTGATTGATCAAACATTGAATGTTTAATGCTACTTTAATATTTTGTAGATTAATGTATTGTAGTGAAGTTAAAATTTTACTATTCACTAACTTCAATTTGACTTATCACCTTAGTGACAAGAAGAAATACTAATAGACTTAAGTAGATGATTGATTGGTTTAGCAAGAATAATAGTTATATGTAAAAGATAATCTCAATACCAATTTATATGACCGTTGGAGAACTGTTGAAAACAAGGTTACATAGTAATCTATTTTGTTTTAGTTTAGAATGCAGTGGGTTGACACTTCCCATTTTCCTGGTCTAAAGTGGATTCAATGCTTGTTTATGCAGAATTTCATGCATTACTTTGTGTATGAGTGTATGTACGTGTAAATGTGTTGATACTTAACATACTACTCATATATCTATCAAATAAACATATGAATTGGTAGATTCAAAATTTAATAATCTGTTCGTTTTTCGTTAGAACTTCTATACAGGTAGATGAATTAACTTATTTGTAGGATAAAAAATATCTAATCAAAGATTATTATACACACTATTCAGTTAGTGATTATCTATAATTCTGTTTACTGATATCAATATAAATGTACGTAAACCTAAATACATTTCTAAGTAACAATACAAATAATAACCTAGTGAGTAGGTGCTAACATTGAGATCTGAAAGTTCTAAGTTTAATTTCAAGTAGATTAGTAAGCATACTCCTGAAGGGACCTGTGTAAGGCGTTCGCCGAGGAGCCAAAGGTTCCTGGTTTTGATCCCCGATGGGGTCGTGGTTGCGCACTTCTAAGTAGTCCCATACTAGGACGAAACAGCTATCCAGTGCTTCCAGGTGATCAATGGTTGTGTGATTCAGATCAATTCGTGATATCAAAATTGACAATCAACTATCTCCACAACCCCCCCCCTGCTCTAATTGTAATCCACCATAGTTTTGTAATTCTCATGATAAATATGTATATGACTAATTAAATGCAGCAATCACTGAAACCCTTCAAAACCAAAATCAATCTATTAACCATAATGTTCTCAATCTCATCTATAAGTAAAATGAATAGTACTTGAAATGAAAGAGAATTTTTATTCCAATAAATTTTTTTATGATAAATTAAATAAAAAAGACAAAACTACTAATAAATTTTACAATGATCTAGACATTATAAAAGTTAGAAAATTTGATTTTTAAGTATATTTCAAGAGTTACTTATGTAAGTTACCAGTTAATTAAATTACTTTAGACTACATAGTTCAATTATCAATATTGAATGGTATATAGAGTGTAATGATAGTAAGAAGAAAATTTTAAACACTGTTAGTGCGGAATATTATACACTTATCAATAGATTCTATTAGTGATACGTAATCGTCTGTAAATATGATAATATTGACTACTTGATGAAACTAAACTTTGTGGACTAACTTACATCACTACCAAACACCCTGAGGCAACTTTTAACCAATGTGATTGCACTGGTAGGTAAAATCATTATGTATTATGAAAAATGATGAAATTTAAAAAAGAAATTACACACGATACACTGTTTTCACGTGATTTATGAACTTTTGGAGGTTGAAGACGGGTTCATTGAGTTTAAATTCAAAATATGAACGATATAGGAATTCGTTTATATGGCTCCAAATCATGTTGTGTCTAGAACCTTTATAAGGTCTAAGAAACGTTTTGAGACGTGACCCGTATCCTTCTATGTTTTGTGTGTAAACACCAGTACTTGGGTATACAAAATGTCTTTGGTGGACTACAACAGATTTGAGCGTAACATGATTTCTGGGCATATGTCTCTACAGTATTGATACCATTGCACTGCTGATACTTCGCTTTCATCTGTAAGAGACGTTGCCAGCGTAACAGGCAACTGCATAATCCACAATACAACCAACATGCAGGTTTGCCTCAATGTCAGTCTAGACTTGTTAAAAGAACTACCTGTTCTTATTGGATTTTTTAACCATCAGCCATTACAACGAAAAGTTACTCCATCTCAACTATCTGTGGAATGTACTTGAGCCATATTCAGACCACAATCACAAATGAACTCTCTATGATGTAGTCCGAGAGCTTTTAGATTAGAAATAATAACGTCCTCATTGAAAATTGCAATAAGCCGATCTAAAGTAAGCATTTCGAACTTCAATGAGCAAGCGACCTTGAAAGAAATAATTTGATTCTCATTGGCCTTCTCAAGTTCGTCTGTAGAGTTTAGTTTCACCGACTACTTGATATCGATTCAATGGTCTTATTGTAATTTGCTTACCAAGTGACTTAAATATGAAAAATGTCGTTACCACACAAATTGGTATTTACTTTCCTATAAGTGCAAAGATCTTATATAAAACTTCCATTCTTTACCTTTTATATTCGATTACACTACAAGGATTTCTGCCTGTGACATAAATTTTAAAGCACTCATAATTTCAGTTATAGAAGTTAGAACAGCGTATATAAGCTAATAGTATAGCCTTAATTTAGGTTTTTACTAGGCTTTAATTTAATATATAATACTTTTTATATGAATAACTTGGTAACTATTAACCTTACCAAAGGCAGTGATAACAATAAAATAGATTACGCAACTAATCACATGAGTCAAAGGTACAGTTCGGTGGTAAGAGGACAAGTACCCAACGTTAGTTTTTTACAGGTAGCAAGCTGAAAGTTATTGAAAGCGTTTCCTGTCCCAAATATCTCCTATTTATGAGTAATTTATGAGAATTTTTTTTTTAAATTAATTGGATTGTCCAATTAGAACGAATTCAACCTTTTCCACTGATTTGTTATGGACTGAAATTGATTAGTCTCTATTGCCAATTGTTTATCATCAGCGGATTACGTTGATACATCTGTACACTCAGGCACATTCAGTTAACGAGTCGTAAACAAGATGAAACGCGTTTGTAATATCCATCTCGTGTTTTCATAGTTTGGACGTAATTGGACATACAACATACAACCTCATTTCACTGAAATCAGTAAACACCATAGTAGTTCGACCTTTAAAAGTTGACATTTGTTTGTCTTAAATGGGTATGTGGTCAACTATCTAATGTACTAGTCATGAAAAGAAAAATACATCACTTTCATCTTTCATTGTTCCTCAATGAATTTGATTTCCTTTCTTACCTCACTATTTATTGATCATTATGTTACATAATATAGTTTGACATTGATCAATATGTCTATATAAAATTTCCAGTTTGTTTGATCTTTCATATAGTCTTACATATTCCAATGACAAATCTTTCCTTAAACATTTTGACTTAACTAAACCTATTCACTTGTATAAATCTAATAGACTTCATAATAAAGAAAGATAACAAAAAGTTTGTGTATAAGCCATTTGGGTAATAGGATCCATTATTACTAAAAATAACATCCAACTCTTATGATTTCAAATTGATATGCCGGGCACCTAATGAAGATTCATTATTTTCGAGAACTGTGTTTTAGAACCTAGTTTCGTTTATTATAGCTGTGGACAATGTAATCATTTCATTTCAATGACTGTTACGTTCCCTTATCCGGTCCTCTCGTTTAGTATATTTACTCTTAGTATATTGTTTATTACTATGAACTACGGTTACTTAATTGTGTACAACCTGTCCCTATTCACTGCCACACTTTCCCTTGTTCTGTATCAATGTTAGATTTGTGATTGGTTTACCGTGTGGTCTGATTTTATGTATCTATAATGGCATGATTAAGATACAATACGTTCTCAGTTCTTGGTTCTCAGTTCTTCGTTTCTGTTTTCCGGTTCTCAATTCTGGTTCTTCTATTATCGGCCTGGGGGGTGGGTGTGCTTAGGTCAGTCACGCATTATCAATTAGGCACACTCCATTGGCGTTCGCTACAATCAACTAAATCCTCCTTCCTTTCTTTCTTGGCGTCATAACACAAATCTTCCACATTACTTCAAACCATCTTCTTCAATATATTTAATTTAATTCTATGTAATGTAATGGAACTAAACAAAAGTACTACTAGTATCTTAGGATAGTAAAGTTTTCTGTTAAAAAGGAATTTCTATTTATATTTATTGTTTAGTATCTAATTGTAGTACATTTTTGAAAGAATCAGCAACATGTCAAAATGGTGGATTATGTTATGAAAATGCCAGTACAGTATACTGCAATTGTCCGAAAGGCTATACAGGTTCACGTTGTCAGTTAAGTAAGCTTTATACAATAAAGTTATAATTTGATTTATCAATGACATTAGCTTATGTATTTTAATTTAGAATAAATTACTTCAGAACCGTTTTGTTTTACATACATTTATAACTTATTCACCGTAGATATTTTGATCTTTCAATTTGTTTCAGTACATTTTATGTCGATTATAACACATAAAATACCAAAGGATATAAAACTGTTACTTCTCTCTTCTTCTAAATGCCAGCATGTTAATTAGGCTGTCGTGAAGTTGTGGTGAATGATCCCAACTCTTATGATTTCAAATGTAACCAGTTTTTTTCATTACTATGGAAATAGACAAGATTAAGCTATTAGAGTAAATAACAATAAGATAAATAGTTTATTGATAACTGTGGGGTGATTTAATAGCAAACCTTTTTTGGATATCAAAGATGCTATGAAAAATAATCAGTTTGTGATCATTTTTACTGCCAAACTTAACATTACAACTTGTCAGTAAATAACAGTCGACAGTGGTAATGGATTCGTTTAATCAAAAATAATTTGATAATCCCAAAATACTGTAATCTTAAGGTGTTTCAATCTTCTTATTGATTTGATGGAGATTTGATATAGGAAGCAGGTGTATCCAGCTTACAAGTCCTAAAAATAACAAAACATCCGTCCTGAATTCTGTTTGGTGGCCATAATCCAACTTATTAATTGCATGTTAGGTGATTGATACGGTGACTTAAATGTAACCGAGTGATAACTGAGTGAAACTGTTCCAAAATAATCAACTAGAAATGTCAGCCAGCCGTCATCATGTACATGTACACAGAGTAATTGTTCCCTCTCAAACGGTTGAAAACTCTGCATACACTCTAATACATAAAGAAACAAAGAAGCAAGAAAGGGTATTTGGTCATGAAAAATCCGTACTACAGTCTACATTGTAACCATCACTACTATTGTAACGGAGTGAAAGATTGTCATGAACATATTGATTCTAAGTTAGGTGATTGGTATAAACACTTTTGTTGTGACCGAGTAGTAGTTACTCACAAGCGTGATTGATTAAGATCAAACGTAGCCAGTGAATGGATATCAGAAGACAGAATAATCAGTCAGAAACTACAAATCGTTCCACGCAACAAAATATCGCATTTATGCGAAATTATTTTACTCAAAATATGTTTTGAGATGATTTGTAAAGATACGTAATAAGTTTTAATAATTGAATTCATTGCAGATTGATGTTGGTAGGGTACATAGTTTTTAGTGACACCCTGTTAGCATTAATCGCTGACAAATTCAATCAATTAAAACAAAGTGAATATGATCAAATGTCATTTATATGATCAATGATTGTTAAAAATCGACTGTGTAAGTCATTTGTTAGTATCTTAAACTGAGACATGAATATCAAGCTTACTTACTGCTTGCCATATCAAACACATATTTACTTTCATAAATCTCTTGGTCCATAAAGTTATAATTTGATTTATCAATGACATTAGCTTATGTATTTTAATTTAGAATAAATTACTTCAGAACCGTTTTGTTTTACATACATTTATAACTTATTCACCGTAGATATTTTGATCTTTCAATTTGTTTCAGTACATTTTATGTCGATTATAACACATAAAATACCAAAGGATATAAAACTGTTACTTCTCTCTTCTTCTAAATGCCAGCATGTTAATTAGGCTGTCGTAAATCAGTTTTTTTTAATTCTTCATATACGTTTTTACCAAGGAATATTTACAATTAATATCGAAATTATGCAAGCACATTATCTCTTTGAATGTCAACTATCCTGTTCATTTTTATGTTTCGCTAACCCTGAGGTGAATAACACATTAACAAATTATATCACCTAACATAATCAATCTTATTACTTGTGCTAATATGCTTTTTGCTTCAATCAACATTTTGAAATGTTATTAGGATGAACTTGTTATAGACTGTTTGTTATAGACTGAAGCTGGTCAGTCACTGTTGTTACATATGCATCCTGAGTGGATTGCCTCGATATAGCAAATTATTCACAAATATTATTTAAGTTGGATTGTGACTGGCAAGTGGAATTCAGGACACACGTTTTATAGTCTAGTGGTGAACGCTGTAGCGTTCGACACAAAACGAACTGAATTCGAATCCTACTGTGAACATCAGTATTGGGATGCAGGTACATCCAGCCAACGAGTACGAAACAGGACGAAACGCGCGTCCTGGATTCCACTTGGCGGTCACAATCCAACTTAAATAATTTTGAAATGCTGTTGTGTAACAGATCGAAAGATTGCATCGAATACGTTAATTGCATGTTAGGTGATTGATACGGTGACTTAAATGTAACCGAGTGATAACTGAGTGAAACTGTTCCAAAATAATCAACTAGAAATGTCAGCCAGCCGTCATCATGTACATGTACACAGAGTAATTGTTCCCTCTCAAACGGTTGAAAACTCTGCATACACTCTAATACATAAAGAAACAAAGAAGCAAGAAAGGGGTATTTGGTCATGAAAAATCCGTACTACAGTCTACATTGTAACCATCACTACTATTGTAACGGAGTGAAAGATTGTCATGAACATATTGATTCTAAGTTAGGTGATTGGTATAAACACTTTTGTTGTGACCGAGTAGTAGTTACTCACAAGCGTGATTGATTAAGATCAAACGTAGCCAGTGAATGGATATCAGAAGACAGAATAATCAGTCAGAAACTACAAATCGTTCCACGCAACAAAATATCGCATTTATGCGAAATTATTTTACTCAAAATATGTTTTGAGATGATTTGTAAAGATACGTAATAAGTTTTAATAATTGAATTCATTGCAGATTGATGTTGGTAGGGTACATAGTTTTTAGTGACACCCTGTTAGCATTAATCGCTGACAAATTCAATCAATTAAAACAAAGTGAATATGATCAAATGTCATTTATATGATCAATGATTGTTAAAAATCGACTGTGTAAGTCATTTGTTAGTATCTTAAACTGAGACATGAATATCAAGCTTACTTACTGCTTGCCATATCAAACACATATTTACTTTCATAAATCTCTTGGTCCATAAAGTTATGCAGAGTGAATTACCAGGATTCGTATGCATAAGTAGATGGAGGGAGATAGATAATTTGCAATAAATATAATAACTGGAATATAACATACTATTGCACCGAAAAATCAATAAGTAGTGACTAATGTCACATCTGACTAGTCTACATTGATGACACAATCCTATCAATCAAGTTGCTATGAAGCCAATAGACTAAGCGCCTCAAAATCATGTTTACAATGTTTTGATATTCTACAAAGGATCATTCACTGCCTAAACAGGTGAATAGTGAAAGTTCAGGTAGTAGTTCGCATCCCATAAGACTGTTAGTAAAATAACGCGTTTCAAGTCCAGTATGAACGTCATTTATGGGCTGCAGACAAATCCAGCTGATCAATGTAATATGAGACTAAAAAATGTGTCCTTATCGTCATTGATATCCTCATTTCATCTGTATAAGGCTTTTATAACTGCACATATTGTTGCATTTTATATACAGGCAAACAAAGACATTGAATATAGATTCAAATTTTCACATGTATGTAAACACGAGAGTATTAAGTTTAATATAAGCAGCAAACTCAATAAAGATGTCATTTTGTACATTATCTGACAGTTACAATGTAATTATAATTGATGGTTTGGATATGCTTTTTAAACAGTTGTCAACTGCTTAATTACTTAATATTATTACTAAATTTAGTGACCGGTGATTGTAATGAATCAAATAATTACTGTCAAAATGATTGTGGTCGGACGTCTGGTTCAAATACCTGTAAATGTCCACCAGGTTATTTTCTTGCCCCAGACAAACGAAGGTGTCTTGGTAAGTTATGTCATATATTGTGTGTATTACATACAAATCTTAGAGTTAATTTTTTTTTTGACGTTGACATTGAAGAATACAAAATTTAACTCTAAAAAATTGTTTGCAAGAATTTTGGACTGTAATTATACCATTGAGCTGATAGATACTAATTATTATGAAACATTAGCGTAGGTTACCTCTACTACATTGTCCAACCATTTGCCATCAAAAATGATGCGTTCAGTGTTGAAGTTCTTAGACTAATAAAAAACAACCAACTTGATTGATAGACATCTCCCAGTATTGAAGATGATAAAATATCTTATGACATACTGTCGTGAATAATCATTGTAAATATCACAGTTGTATAGGAAGTTGTTCATGACTTGAGTCACTACACGGCATTGCCACAGAATTTGGTTCGAAAATCCTAGAAGAAGAAAATCAGTAGGTACAAAATTGAAGCCTCACCGTTTCAACAAGTTCCCTTTAGTTCAAAACTTAAATTTAATTTTTCCTATATCTATTGCCTTTAATTGATGAAACAAGACAATATATTTATGATAGTGAAAGTAATTACAGTTACAGAGATATCTAAAGTTAAACAAACGAAATAATGGGAAACGGCAAAATAGGGCCTTAACCTTCAAAATGCAAAAATGAATTTACTGTTAAACTATTACACTGTAGAAAAAGCTCTAATGAAGAAAACTCAATATCTATTCAATACATGGATTAATGCAAAGTTATTTGAACTTGTTGGCCTTCTTTAAACAATAATTTTTAATAGATAAATATAGAGAAGATATTTTCAACTAGCATTTACTTTCTTGGGGGCTCACATTATTATCAATATTTTGGGTTAGATTGTGGTTGGCAAGCAAAATTCACGAGGCGGGCTACGTTCTCTTTGGGATTTGTCAGCTGGACATATCTTCATCGCAGTGTTAATATTCAAGTTGGGACTCAAACTCAGTCAGTTTCGTGTCAAACATCGCCACGTCCACCACTAGGAAAAAAGGTTTGTTTAACTGACAATTCACAAGTAAGAAATTTACGTTCTAGTTTCCGTATGTCAGCCTTAGTCCAACTCAAATAATACTTGTAAACTATCAATGTGTCAAGGCAATCCGTTTGACATGGAGATATATCAACAAAGGCTAATAAGTTTTAGTCCATAACAGACCAACGGGGAGATTAAGATGCATTCACGTTATGCTATTAATACTTTTGTTATTAATTACAGAAGTCTTCAGCGTAACAGAGTATATCACAGTACACTGTTACGCTTATTACAACATTTCAAGCATTTATCACTTCGTGACTTGACTCATATTTAACAGTGTAAATGGCTTGACTCAAATACGTCTATGATAATTAATTATATGTCCACTTGTTCTACAGATATAGATGAATGTAAATATGATCGAGGTGGTTGTATGTACTTTTGTGAGAATCTTCCTGGTGGTTATCGATGTGCTTGCCCTTCAGATATGGTTTTAGCACCCGACAAGATTTCATGTATACCCTGTAAGTTCTTTTTATTATATTGTGTGTATATGTGATAAATTACTTATACATTGCTTTTTATTATCCATTTACACGTCCTGTGCGTTCCTCGATTAATGTTGGCTGCAGGCCTGCTTCACTTAGTTGTCTTCATTTCTCCTATTTAGTGTGATCAAACTTTGCTCCTTGTCATTTCGCAACTCACCTAGTATACTGTTTAACGTTTTGACTTTCATGCGACATTCCTCCACCTTCTACTTATGGGTGCCTTTATGAGTAGTATCCACTACAGTATGTACTCGTTTATCCCCAAATTTTTATGCGATTGTTTTCATTACTGATTACTGTGAAAAAATTCAGTAAGACGTATTTATTAAAACACAACTGAGGCAGTTGAGTTGTTTTTGAGCTAATAATGTATGCAACTGTTTTCTAATACACCTCTGACACTGGATGATTATCGGCAATAACCACTAACGTGTTTATTTTGTCCATAGTGTTAACCAAAATTTCTTGATCAAGTCATAATACGACCACTAGTCAGTATGACTTGACATAGCATACACAGTGTTTTCATGTTGTGTTGCAAATATCACATTTTCACATGAGAGTAATCGTATACTGATTAGCGTGGAGCTAAAATCACCTCACTGCGAAACATTATTACTCTGACAAAATATCACAATGTTTATCGATTCAGCAAAGATTTCAGATACACTGTTGCTGACATATGATAGCTAGTAAGAAATGGTGAGGTTTTCTGATAATGAATCATTGTTACCTAACATAAATTTGTGGGCCATTATTCAATTTTCATGCTTCCTATAACATATCCTCTTTAAACAGTGATATTTACTTTCTTAATGAGTATCTAGAAATTAACTGAAGTGGCTTAACAGTATCGAATATATTATATGGGTCATTAACGATTACAGTACTTTAAGAATGGTAAACAGTCAGATAAAGAAATTTACTAGTTTGTGTATAGGTATATGCCTCAAATTTATCAAACTACAAAATAGCACAGAAAGAAATGAAACAAGTATAATGACATTAAATTAGACAAGGATAATAATATGGGAAAAGAGCTGTAAACGAAATGTTGATGCTTTCTTTTCTCAGCAATAAATTTCCCAATTCCTAACAATAACCTTCGAATAACTTTGAGATCATTAACTAAAAGATTTACAACCAATTCAGTAACGTAGATTGATGGTCTGTAATTAATATGAAGTGCACAAAACAGTGTCCCTGAATTCTCTAATAGGCCTCATAGTTGTATGATAGGTGGAGGTAGTGGGTAGAAACCTCTGCTTGATGTAGATCATGCAATATTTTTTTACGTGTCAGCAATATGTACCTGGTATCTTAAGAAAACGGAAGAATTATAAGAAATTCGAAGTAGCGTCACTAAACTGCAAAAATCCACAACCGTTTCTGTTCTGCATTACTCTAACCAGTACCATTATTCCCACCGTTTACATATATTCTAACTTCTATATGGTCAAACAATGAATAACTAACGCTGTGAAATGACCAATTACCAAGGCAACCATCTACTTCCTAAAACGAAGAGAATGTCATAGAAATATTATATATTTAATTTTAACTATCACTTCGCACATGCTTCGCGTTCTCTGATCCATGTCAATTGTGGGCTTGCTTCAATTTGATGTCCTCAGTTTTCCTATATATTCTTATCGTGCTCTGCTCCTTGCCATCTGGCAACTCACCTCATATGCTGTTTACTGATTCCTTCCATTCTAACGCTATGTTCCGCTACCTACTACTTACGTACGACCTTATGAGTTGTATCCACCACAATGACATCTGTTATTGTTATATTTCGTACATGATATCTTGAATAGCTGCAAACAACTTTAGCACTCGAATGCCTTGAATTCTCCTAGTCGCGAATTTAGAAGACAGAAGACGAGAAGACAGGAACCTTTATTCTAGTTTAATGGAGAGTCAGCTCTGTACAAAACTTTCGTATATATATAGCTTTTTGGAAACAACACAATCAGTATTATAATCCATTCAATCCGAACTAACAAATCTCAAATGTTACCCAATCAGAACGCTTCACGTTGAGATTCTGGAACGTTCCGTCGATCATTGATTGAGTGGGATGTCTCCTACTCTTTCAAGGGTTTTAGAGGCTTCGTTGAGGTTTCTGGGAGCCATCCCAACAGTTATCAAGTTTATCTAGCTTAAATTGAAAATATTATAATCAGAATTGTACACTAATTACTATTGTTAAACTTTAAATGAACTATAGTTAGATAGTTGTGATGCTTACTAAACTCCCTAAACAAAACGGTATATTCATCATTTTCAAAAAATTCTTAAACTATTGTAGATTCATCAACATTAGCCTGCAGTATGTAAATAAACATCAGTTTAATATGAAAACCATATCAATAGTCTAATTGTTTGTATTTATTCATAATCATAATAAATTAAGTACTTGAAGTGAAATAATCACTTTGTAAATATAACTAAATTATTTACTTAGGTATTTTATGAAGATATTTGTTTAATTTAAAGATTATTTTCATTACATAATGAGATGATTGGACAGTTACTATGTCTTTACTTAAAACTCTTAAGTTATATTCACACTCAATTCTAAAAAGGAGTTAATTGATCTTCTAAACAATGAAGGATAGATAATTTGTTATCTTGGGACTACATTATCAGTAAGTGAGATGTATGGGTTAGTAAATGAAAGTGAATTAATCTCCTAGACATAGTCATAAATTGTAAATGATTGTCTGGATTAGTCGAATAACGTATTGAAGAAGTAGTATTTGGCGGAAAAGCTTTATATTTGGTAGTAAATCTATGTATAATATTGTAGTACTCATCTTCTATATTTTCCTAAATGGTGTCGTTTTAAGAACATATTAGTAACTAAACTGAACTATAGAACACAGCATATTCTAACCATACAACATAAAATTATCTAAACTTACAAATTACTCAAATACATATGTTCTTCTGGTATTGTACTTGGTTATCATATAGCCTTAAGCAATTACATTATCATTTAGTTATATTTCCCAGACATGTGATAATATATTGTGATTATGTCATCTTATTTAACAAATTATACGATTTCATTCTAATGTTAACTATAAAACACACTGTATTTTATCATTATGATCCCTTTAAGCTGCAATTTAATTTGTGTATGCATGTATTCGACCTCAAAATTCATAAATACCTGTATTCATATAACAACAAGTGGTAATGATAACACAGTAGAAGTTATTTATGAATCAATTATTGTTCCTCTCAAGAGAATAACAATATACTACTGTTAACATTTAGACTTTAAATGTAATTTTTCTAAACTGTTTTGAATAATTGGTTATTTAATAATTCATTACAAGATCTATAAAACATATAATTTATAAAGTATATAAATAATAAGGATAAGCTTGGATTTTCCCGTTGATTTGTAATGGACTGAAACTGGACAATCTCTGTTGCCATATGTACATCCTAAGTAGATTGCCTCGATATTGCGATATTACACAAGTTATATATTTAAATTGAATTGTGACTGATAGGTAGAATCCAGGACTCGTGTTTCGTCCTATTTGGGACTTATCGGCTGGATGTACCTGTATCATACTGTTGATGTTCACACTGAGATTGTCCGGACACAGTAGCCTAGTGGTGAATTCGGTGGCGTTTGGCACGAAGCGGACTGAGTTTGAATCCCAGTGTGAACATCAACATTAGGATGTAGGCACATACAGCCAATGAGTCCCAAATAGGACGAAACACGAGTCCTGGATTCCGCTTGCCAGTCACAATCCAACTCACATGTGTAAAGTATGTAAATGTTTTGAAGTTAAAAGAAAATCTAGATCCTAACAAACTTTGAACTAGAAATTTTCCATTCTGTATACTCAGTACTTCATAGTTTGCCTACATAACCCAGTTGTTAAATATACTTCAAATGAATTTAACTTTCAGGAAGTCGTTTCAATATATAGTAGATCTAACTTATGACACTCATGCATTTATAAAATTTAAACACTGAAACAAAATTCGTTGATTCATACTTTCATCTGCAGGCAATAGGATATAGTGATATTTGTATCCAATATTATCAGTAAAGGTATACACCACTTCAAAATCGACAAATCATGTGTAAAACATCATGTAATACAAGTCGGAGGTAGTCAATAATGAACATACCATTGTTGTTACTTGTTTAAGTGTTTTATGAAGTTATTTAGAGGAAAGTCAATCTATACATGAATAATCAACTCGTGAATCGTTAGGGAATATTTGTAGATCCGATACATGTCTTTGGTTGTGTGGCTTCTGCTAAAAGCTAATTTCTATATAAATTAGGCGTTTTTTATATAACCCAGAATCACAGAAAACGTCTGATAGTTAATCTTCCAAGCTGATAAAATAAAATACTTCAAAAACAAATAGATATTTTCAAAACCGTCAAAGAAATTATTAAATTAAAAGTGATTCCCTTGTATAAAACACGACAAATGTAACAAGTATACTGTAGATACAATTCAGGTTTTACGATGGATTTCAGAAATCATCTCTACAAACTTTCATTAGTCTATCTACTAACACTATTTTAAACAGAAACAAGATAAACTTCTTATGCCTTCTGCACCGACACATTGAATAGAGATACATCGGTGAAGTGATTTAAAATACAAAAAAAGACAGTCGAGTTAGTGTAGAAGCATAAGGAACAACTACCTTTTTGAAGAAACTTGTTCCCTTTCTAAACTTGAACACAGAAAGAACAAACAGCTAAACAGAGTAACATGAATCCATTTTATTTCGATTAGTTCTTATCAGTTGCTACTTACAACTTACGAAATACAAACTTGATAATTAACTTATGTAATGAAGTTATTTCCAAGTAAATACGTGTATAACATTATCGTAACTGACAGATGAAAGTTAAGTTAATATAATATAAAGTCACTGTTGCAACTAGTTATACTTAGCTATTAATAAAAGGTCAAAAACTAGATTCAAGGTTGGTGACTAGTTGTGTAATAGAAAAGCTGAATGTAAGTTTAATGGTTATTAAGAACAGCGTGAGTTATGATCAATCGGCTTAAGATCATAAAGTTTTGAAACTGATGGAAGTCAAGGGTGACCTAATCGAAATTACTGAAAGGGTTGAAAAAGTCTAGTGATGTAACAGAATAAAGCTAATGTTGACATGGAAGTGAAGGATTAAGTAATACATTATTCTAAATGCAGAAATTAAGTATTAAACCCTAAACGATGCAGTCTCGGAAAATTGTAGAATAGTTGAACTAGACTATTTATTAATCATTATGAAGGATTTTATAATATCAATCTGTCGACCCGCATCAATGAAATGTCTAAAAATACCATTACTTACATTTTTCCAGTAGTATAATCTATGATTCTTAGGAATTTGCTTTTGGAATAAAATATATGCCGTTCTTTTTGTTGTTCCATTGTAAATGCTCTGGCAGATATGCGTAAGTTAATAAGTGCAGTTAACATTAACATCAAAAAGCTCCATGTAAATCAGTGGTTATCTCGAAATAATTATTTTATGCATGATTTGACTGTAGGATTTGTACCTGCAACACCCTTTAAACTGAGGTTATAAAGAAATAGATTTCTCTCAGTCTGTATTTTCCTCACTTTATTCATAACAGTTAGTAAACTTTTGAAGATACTTATTTTTCAATTGTTGTTAGCTCTTCTACAAAACCGTATATCATTACCATTTTGTATATTCTTGTTTTGACAAGTGACTTTTTATAACGAAAGCTATTAACATTCAAACAATCTCCCTCCAAATATTATATCGATAAACTCAACGTTGGATTGTAGCAAGGGAAAAGTTGAGCTTATCATCCCTTTCATGTTTCATAGTAAATTTTAGGAATCCTGTGGAAGATCTTCATTACATCGGTTACATGTTATCGATTGTTATATACGATAAAGTATTGTATACATTTCTTCAAGCTTCTTGTTTTCAATGTTTGTTATTATTCTGGGTTCATGTATTAAAACAGCCAACGTTTGGAAACTGGTAAAAAACATAAGAAACATGCTATTTGTCATAAACTCACTAAAACTCTGTGATCATTTTATATGAGTAAAATGAGAATGATCTCATAGTTAAGCTGATTTCTGATTTGCATTATAGTTTTCAACGTCATTTTGAGCCAACACAAACTATAGACCTCCATCATTAGGTGTTATGATAGATAATTTGCTAGAATTGTGTAAATAAGAATTAGTGTCATTATTTTAAGAAGTGAGTACTACTGTGAGAAGTCCCCGATTGTGTCTTATCTATTTTACTAAAATTTGTCCTGATTATGAAATCTGTATTACATCACCTGTTTTCAATTAACTGTACTACTTAGTAAAGTATATTCAAATATACTTATTACTTTCTGATTCATTGTATTAATGATCGCCGTAAATCGACTGGATTCATTTTTAAACAACTTCAGAAACTTAGACACCAAATGCTTTATCAGATGGTTCCTTTGTAAATACAATCAATTGAAATCATTCAATCTAGAGTAGGAGTTATAAAAAAACTTAACTGCAATTACTGTACAACTACTCTTTGCTACAATTTTGCTAACAATTATTGCTGTTGAAAATGAACTGAAAATATGAGTAAAGAATGAGTTTTATATTGTTTCTTTAAACAAACAATTTTTTTTATAGGTGACTGATTTATTTTAACCTTTTTCACTATTTTGTTTTAGTCTTTAATCCATGTGAACATCCACCGAATGGTGATTGTGAACATATTTGTACAAGTCTACCTGGTTACCGATATATGTGCTCATGCAAACCTGGTTATCATTTAGCTGAAAATAAGAAACGATGCTTACGTAAGTGTTACATTTTTCTAAAATTCTTCAAAATGGTACACAGATGACATTTATATGTAAGGTAACTCATTTTGATTATCAGATAATAATGAATAATGTTGTGACTAAGTCACTGACTATAGTTACATGAACCCTTCCGTTCATAAATGTTAAAAAGATTTCAATTTGTAATCACTACCGTAACTTTATCAAATGGTACTCTTTTAATCTTATTGCGATTAACATCACTGTTTTATCTATGAAACAGTGAACTACTTCCAGAAATGACAATGTATGACTTCAAACAGAAGACTACGTTTACAGTATGGAAAGTTAAAATAAGATAAATTCGTAATTTGTTTGTAAATTGATAGAAAATGCATAAATTTTCGTAATAAATACTTAAAAAAATATTATTTTTAGTAGTTTCTAGTACGAACAATGGGACTTTTATTCCTCTTATTCAGCAGTAAAGCATGATGCAAACTACATTTCCCTCCACCTCACCATATGAATTCATAGTGATAACGCCGAATCATGAAATTCTTTAACATATAATAAATACTTTTATACATAAAAGGTAAAACGATATTGACCTTGGATTCCAGTCCAAATGGCTAATCTAATGTATCCATTCATTCATTCATTCAGTAAATGAATGAAGTTGATTTAACCTTGATTACCTTTAAGTTATACTGAATATCATAAATTAATTGTAAATGAAATGATACCTATTTGAATGGTGAACTGTGTAAATGTAAGAACTAATGCAGGAAAACAAAATACCAAATAACTTTAGACAAGTTAAATTAATTAGATTGTTTACCGATATAATTTGCATTGTTAGGCACAACAGTTAATAATTTAATTTTGAATTATATAACATGTGGATCTAGAAAATTGTTTATCTAAGTAATTAAGAACTTGTTTTCTATGAATCATTACATTTTCATTGTCCAATGTGTGTATGTGTGTGCTTATTTGCAACTGTCTATGATGAATTCAATTTATTACATAATTAGATTTCTTTCTGATTCATTGAAAACTTTCAGCTAATATAGAGTTTGTTTAAATAAAGGTGAGATGTTTACTAAACTGATTATATTTGTTGATATTATGAAGTATTGTTAGTATTCGTCACCAATTGATCTCTGTTGGTTACTATTAAAAACTAATGAGTACTGGACAAGTGTTTCGATTAAGTATAGGACTACATACCAATGCGCACTTGAGATTTCACTAGGATATTGAATGCACGGCTTTCAGGACTGGAAGAAAACGATTAACTATTAACATCATTGGACCGATACCCAATGTTAGAGTTGCGCAACGTTTTATTATAGATACAACAACAAGGTCACATTATATCAACTTTATAATAAATGATTAACGAATGACTAACTTCAAGATGTTCTTAAAGTTCTAGTGAGAACTCGTGAATAGGGGGTTTAAACTTGTCGGAAGTGAGAGTTATCAGCAATAACAAACAATGATCATCAGGGTATATCACGAATTGATTGAATTGGGAATTCCATAATTGGACACCTGTTGGATTGGTGGTGTTGGTGGTTAAACCACCGCCATGGCACCTGAATGACTTGGGTTTTATTCCCTAGTGGAACTGAGGATGTACGCATTTAAGGAGTTTATACCAAGTTGAAATAGCTATCTTTCGTTCGACTGTTTACAGTCTTACCCAACCAAAATCAGTATTTGATGGATTCAAATAACAAATTAAATTCTAATCCCAACAAAAACCACCTTTAATCAGATACATGAAGTGTAATAAGTCTATGAAACTGATATTTAACTGTAAATCACATGTTTCGAAGTTACTCAACATGTTTTGAAATACATATGTCTAAGTTCTATTTTCGATAAATGTAAATTATAGTTCAATGATCTGCTGGTATATAGAATGTCTAAAGCTTTGAAATAAGTATTAAGTGATTAGAAAGAAGCAATGAATAAAGATGATAGCCGTTTTATTGTCCACGACAAGCGTCTTCGGTTTTATTAATGATTAATCATTATACTGTTATTTCAATCATTTACTTGTCACTTCAAACAACAAAACTTGATCCACTGAGCAATTAAGTTCAGATAACTTCTAACTTGTTCAACGTTACTGCATATTAGAGTTTGTTAATTGTGTTATAATTGTAATTCAGGAATATACTCTATCTAAGTGAATTATCTTAACATTGTCATTTTGTCATACAAATTTTTAGTATCGAGAAAAAGCTTTAGTAAATTCACTTAAATATGAGGTTACAGAAACTGGTTAGTTTCATTCTTTCATCATCATCAACAGCGTAGAACTGGGCACATACTCCCGTAGGTTCAAGTTGTCATACCACATTAGCATTACGAGATAACAGAGGTAACGAAATAACAGAATACCAGAGGGAAGAGTACAGTAAAGGTGTGCAGAAAATAATGGTAGAATTCAATTAAAAGTACAATATGTCAATGTGGTTATGAAACTATTGAATTGAATCACTCGAGTGTACATTCTCTATTATTTATTTTGAACTGATCAAAGTTATTCTAATGTTTATAAACATATATATAACTTCCCAGTCATGTATAATACGTATCTACCATTATTTATAAATAAAGTATCTATATTAAAGAAACGTCATGACCTGCAATAATAGATTATTTATAGGTATACAATGCCTACTGATCACTGAGTAGTGACCAATCAGTGCTTACATCTTGTTTCTACAGGAAGTCACTCTCAGTTCGAATAGCTCAGTGGTAATGGTAGCAGACTGTAAAGATGATTGGCGCGACAGCATCAGTCCCCTCATAGTTGTAAATTTGTTTTGATGAAAAGTGCCAGGTAACCTAAGACCTAGATTCAGGGTTTCGTAACAATCACTGTTAGACCACGTTCCATTACAGGATTTTCATTACATACTATAGTGCCTCGATTAAGAATAGTTTAAATATGAATCTTTGGATTACTGGTGATTCATTGATATCTTTATTTCTCCTTCATTACATGCAACGTTAGTAAGAGAACGTGAATACTATAAAATACATTACAGAGGATAAAATTATAAAAATATGCTGATGTTGATGATGTGACAGTGATAACCATGGAATCGTATTCTTGTTAATTTCACTTTAGTTATGCAGTTAGTTTTTGTAAAATTTTGACTGTTTCACATTCACGTTATGTAGTATTAGTTAGGTGTAATTTCGGCCAGCTCCATTCCACTACTATATTTACTGTGTTATTATTTAGAAAAGTAATAAACATTAAAAAGCTTATTTGTTGCATTCTATACTGTGTGTAAGTCAGAAGATACAAGCACATGGGTTCTGACTAAGATGAAATATTCATTCTAGAAAAGTCATTCTAAAAGTCTTTTAAGTAAAGTTTATATCGATGCAGTTTATTAAAGGTGTGCATTTCCTAATAGTTTGACTAATCACAATCATGAAAATCAGAAAACATATATGGAAAAACCTTCATTAATATCAGTTAGAACAGACGAAATATCAATGTTACAGCAATTCATATGTACATACCACTGTAAATCTACCTCATTTTCGATAGCCTATAAGATGGTATCTACAAGTAAATGATATTTCGGATAACAAAATGAATTCGTCATGTCATTCAAGAAGAAATAAAGGCATTTCAGAGAAAACTTTTTTTTATAATGACAAATACCAAATGAATAACACTATCAGTTGAATGGATAGTGTAAGTGTCACTAGAGATTGTATAATAACCCAATGGTTGATGATTGACAATAACAACAGGATCATTGCGATTATAATTAATCTGTTGATAAGAAAGAAACTAAAATATTTATGGATGTGAAATACATCTGATTACAAATCTTGAAATGATTAAAAAATGTAGTAACGATTACCTTACAGAATATAATTAATTCAATGAAACATTGAATGACTATGGTCGCATTTGCAAACAAGGGTTTGAAGCCGTGAATTTCAGCTCCCTTTCACTGTACGTTCATTAATTTGTGGTCTTTTTGAGCCAAACCCTTTGACTACATAGTTGGTTTCAACGGAATTTCCTGGTGGGACGAAGCGACTTTTAATGACTAGATGTTTCTATTAAAATGTCTAATTGAAATCATTATTTCGCTACGTACTTTTGATATAAAAACTAATGATTTCAGTTTGTATAAGTAAATACGTTTAGCTTTTAGATTTGGGCAATAAAGTTTGGAACTAGAGATTGCTAACGATCAGAATGATAATAAATCCAAAATAAATTTGTAGTCCGTAGATAAGTTTTGTTTTAACTTTCCGGATGTGCTACAAATTAACTCACTTATTTGTTTCATTTTATAGCTGACAATCCATGTCAAGTCAATAACGGAGGATGTCAACATGAATGTCATAATATAAACGGTGTAGTGCACTGTAGTTGTCATGAAGGCTATCAGATTGTTTCATACGATTCGAAAAAATGCACTGGTAAGATTGAACATATACAAGTTTAAATTAGCTATTTGGAACATAATTTATATAATGTAATATTTAGAAAACCAGTGATGTTTTGAAGTTGTTTTACTTAGATTATGTTTTATAACACCTAATTATCTTAACGTTTACTTTCGTCATGATTGAAATAAACTCAGAAATATCTAGTGTTTACTTAACAACATTTACAATTCCCACTTGTGATATACTACACCCGTTTCAAAAACTGTTCGAACAGTCAAGTCACCTAAATTAAAACAATTTTTATCACAAATATTTTTTAAAAATCAATTTGATTGCTTTCATCATCTTGGAATCAATAACAATGAATGCTAACATATTTTTGGAGACAACTTGCTCTACTTGTTCCTGTTATGTATATCCAAATCAATAATTCAGAAGATATCACAGAAGCTCCGCATAACATTATGCATTTCATAATATCCAATCAGCTTATTATTATTTAAAGTTATAAAGAATAACATGTAAAACAATCTATTGTTAAGGTTGTATTCCTAAATGTTTTATTGAGAGACTAGTTTAGCTTAAAGATTATTTTCCACAAGAAATAATACTAATTGAAATAACAATGTCAAATCAGGTAGCACAGATGAAATAAGTGTTTTTATTGTTTCAAATTGAATAGGGTTGAATGTATGATTTACTTGGATTCTATTTGATTTCACTAAAGGTATCGTAGTTCCAACTTTGCTTGTATGCCTCGATTACGGTTCAAAAGTACTTTTAGTAATTATTCTTCAACAGTTTTAAATTAAAATGGCAGAGGTGCCCAATGAGTGGGATTTTCAACAGATTGTTTTCTGTTCGACAGTGATTGATGTTATTATCTTGCCAGCATCAGTCTGTAGCGAATTCAACCCATTTAAACCCAATGCTAATGTCCACAAACCACTTTAGTATGTGTTTGAATTGGAGAGCAATAAATCTATCACTTAGAAACAATATAACACTTTGTGAAAAAGATAACATGACAAATCATTTTCATACTGAAGAAAACAACTGGAAATATCTTAATAAACGTTTCAGAGGAGACCTTAACGATGAACATTTGACTAGCTTTTCCAGTAACTAGTTCTTTATTGATATGACTTCTAAGTGGCTGTTTTCCAGAACTGATTGAAATGACCTTATAAGAATTTCTAAGATACTTATAATTATTACTCTACCTTAAATATTAACAAAATAATCTCATAAATTAAACGCACCAATGATCTTTATTTAAGTTGGATTGTGACTGGAAAATGGAATCCAGGACGAGCGTTACGTTCTATTTGGAACTCGTCAGCTGGATGTACCTACATCCCAATATTGATGTTCACAGTGGGATTCGAACTTAGTCCGTTTCGTAACGAACGCCACCGCGTTCACCACTAGACTACTGTGTCCAGGCAGTCCCACTTGTACAACGGGCACATAGGTATTAAGATGAACTTGTATATTCCTGTTGATTTATTATAGACTGAAGTCGGTCAGTCGAAGCAATCCGTTCAGGATGCACATATATCAACTGAGATTGACCAGCTTCAGTCTACAACAAACCAACGGGAATATACAAGAGCATCCTAACTCCAATGACCTGTTTATGTCAACTGATAATGTAACAAATCTATTTGTGTGAACAACATGCTCATATAATTGTCATTATGAAGCCGACAAAAATATTTCTAGTTATCATTTTTTTAAAAAGTTAGGATTATTACTTATATAAATAGTCACACCACTATCTCTTTACTTACTAAAACTAGTAAAACATCAGTGGAATTTATATCTTTCATTCCATTGAATTGATTACTCATTAGCTAACTGGTTAACTAGCCAATTGATAATTATTGTTAAGAGTACATCACGAAACTTGAAAGTGCTTTGATTGATAACCTACTGAGATCAAGAATATGTAGTGTTGATGAGTCCCTTACTAGATGAAAACCTATGTCGAATGTTCCTTGGTTTTTTATTTATGCCTAACCGACACTAATCATTTGTGAATACAATCAACAAAATTAAACACCATTTTCTAGAAAACTATCCAAGCTAAATCTTCTGAATACCAACTCATTTATTGTACTTAGGGGATTTATTATCATAATCTAAACATTAAATGTTTAACAGACAACATTGTGCTAGGGTTTCGCGAATTAAGGAAAACACTTTAATACCTACTAGCAAACGTATAACTAGAGACACAACAACAAGTAGGTTAAGTTATTCACAGCGCCTCAGCCCAGCTAACTAGAGGGAGAAGTCCAAAGTCAGCAGAAGCGTTTAATCCCCCAGGCAGCCTGGCAAACGGAATGACAATCACACATCTCATGCGTATATATACAAAAAAGACAGGGTCCTTGGAATGTTTCAAATAGCGTACTAAAATAAACAACGAACCAATAAGATTTAACGTCTCACTAAGTGAGAAACACAAACTGAAAGTGAAGAGAGAACATTTTTGGCGCGAAAACGAGAAATTTAAATTTACACAGATAAATCACAAAAATAACAGGTTTACCAAGAGAATTCTGGAGATCTGACATCCTTAACACATTGATGCTTCCAAACTAGTATCACACATATACATAATGATAGATTTAATGAAGTTTAATTGCATACCCAATATCTTTCATTCGAATTGACCACATAGATAAGAAAAAAAGGAAAATATCATTCCTGCACTAGCAAAATAATTACATTCTTAATGTGAATAAATGATTTGGAATTACATAATTTTTTTTTCATCACTACCAAAGTAGAATACAACAGTGAGTATACATTAACTAGACTAATTAATGCATTACAATTCCTATCACCTAGTAGTTTTCTTCAAATCAAATGTTGTCTACTGTGATTATCGACGGTGATTATCAATATTCAAGTATTCAACTTTCAGTTTCTATGCTGATTAACAAACAAACTAATAACAATTTATACAGTAAACAGATATTTTGTTTGTTTCACATACAAATAGTATTAAATTTTAGTAGTAAAGTGATATTACTCCATAATTTTCAGATATCATTCTCCTAACACTTAACAAATCACTAATTTTTCATGGTAATTAATTTAGATTTTAATAGAATAATCACATTAATAATAGAAAAAGAGTACTTTGATAAACAAAGTTTAGCTGTTTTCCATAAATTACTGTAAATAGTAATTGGTTTAATGTTAAACTATCAATGGATTGGTATAACTAGCATGCATTTAGATCTTTTTGTTGATGTGTCATTGACTGGAATTGTTCAGTTTCAGTTGATATAGGCACTTCTGAGGGGACTGCCTGAATATAACGAAAGTTCGCAGGTATTATTTGAGTCGGATTAGAACCAGTAAGTTGAATCCAGGATGAGTGTTTCGTTCTGTTTGGGACTCGTCAGCTTTATGTGCCTACATCTTAATGTTGACGTTCACACCAGAATTCAAACTCAGTTTTTTCCGTGCCAAAGTGTGGCTGTTTGAACTCAGTAGTCTAGCAGTGAACGCAGTGGCGTTCCTGTGTGAACACCAACACTGAAATTCAGGCACATCCAGCTGACGAGTTCCAAAATCGTGCCTCCTGAAATTCGTTTTCTAGCCTTAACGTAACTCAACAAAGGATTGGTGTCTTAAATCCAATAATTTTTATCACATTTTTATTTATTTTGCAGGTGGGTATTGTACACCATATTGCAATTCACTTCAGATAGTTGGAATTTCACACGTTTATCCGATATGAACATATTAATGTAGCATAGACGAAATACTGAGGAAAAGACACAAATTAAATGTAGTCATGAAGTTGAAATTAACCCTTTGAACTCTAACACGGAAAACTCACTTAGTATACGAGCGGAAAACTGCTAATAAATAAAACATTTCTATTGAACATTGAGAACCTTGTGGATAACCTCATCAAATAAATATCATGATAGAGTAGTCTCAGTTATAAATAATATAAAACTTGGTTAATGGAACACTAAAAGTATACATGATGTTTAACTGTGAATACTATCCAATAAAAGAAGTACATGTAATTCTTGGTCTTTGTACATGGTTTATGAATAGAACTCACGAGTTTCTAATGTGTACTAAGTCAATGATTTGCATTCCCTGCGTCTACTGCTTTTGTGATTTCAGGGGAGATTGCCATAAAGAACTCTTTAAATGAATATGACCAGTTTACATATAATCAAATTAACTAATATTTGGCTTTCCTTGAGAAATGAGGAAAGAATGTTAGTTCATAAGTTTTTTGATATATTCCCTATACATGTATTTGTGAGTTGATTCTATGTAAGTTATTATATAGTGTGTGATAAACTTAACCAAGTAGCTGCTCCACAGTCCAACAGTACTGTAAAACTTGTAGAATTTCTTTGTAATAACGTGAAGATAGCTAAAAGGTTCCATAGAGAACTCAGTTTGAATAGAGGTAGAAAACATTTACAGGGAAGATTAAATTTAAAAAATTACCCATTTTACCTAGTAACCTACCGTATTTATTTTAGAATTAGGTTAGGGTGTTTCAGTCTCTCTCTATATCATATCACACGAAAACCTTAAACCAGTACCAGTATATACGTTTCATACATAAAACATGGACTCTGCTTAAATTCCATATTACAGGCTATATAAGTCGAGTATAATTTTTGAAACATTTTTTCATTAAAACTCAGAAACGTTTTTTGAATAGCCCATAAGATCCGGAGGCTTTTAGCATAGGCCATATTACAGTTACTGATGGATTTGAGATCACCACTACGGAATCTAGTGTGAACACTACTGAGGACTCCCATAACAGAGCGAAACAACTATCCAGTGCTTCCTGGTTTTCAATGGTACTCCGTCAACATCAATCTGTGATGAATTCAACCAATTATGGTTTCAACAGAAAACTGCTGGTTTATTCATCATACGAATATGAAGTAGACAGTCATGCGTTCTGAGAAAATTATCTGATACACTTTTTAGTATATTCTGTTATGTATTATTCTGTAGTTTGCTATAACAAAAATTGATTTAAGGTAGCCTTTTATAAAGATCTATATTCAGTTTGTTGAGTGAGTTAGTCACTGATTGATATCGGTTGAATACAGTTGAAAATCAACGAGCACCTCTAGAGTAACTGGTGTTCAATGCTGGAACTCCCACTTCCATTAATTTATGGTATAGCCTGACGATCATCTACTATCAGGGGTGATAACCATCTCACTTCCGATACATCTGATTAACACCAGTCAAGACTCACTAGGACTTCAGGAATATCATGAAGTTAGTCGTTAGTGAGCAGATTATTATAGTCAATTTGGAGTATTTTTGTGGAGATTGGTATTTGATTTTGTTTGTGTTTATCACAGAATGATCTCTTCTGAGTACCACTGGAAAAGAGAGCACGTTTGACAATATGAATTAGGTAGTGAATTAAGTTGAGTTGTGGCTAAAAAGGGGAATTTAGGAATGAGCGCTTCGTCCCATTTAGGATCTATCAGTTAGATACACACAAATCCTAGTGTTGATGTTCACCTTAGGATTCAACGTTTACCACTAAGTTACTGAGTCCAGATTTACTATCCCTGTATCGAAGTGATTCTCTCAGGTTATACACAAGTAAACAGAGGCTGATTAATTTTAGCCCACAACAAATCAATAAGAGGGTACAAATAATCTCAAGGTACAAATGTATTCACAATTGTATTCATATTTGATCTTAACAAGTTAACATTAGTAGTTATTCTTTTCAGTTACAATGCCAGTAAATTAGGTGTAAAATCCTAAGTATTATCATGCAATCTATAGGAGAATTTGTAATCTCACTAATGTAATTGAATGAATTATACTGTCAGACAATAATTCAATTGAATATGTACCACACACTGATATATGTTAATATATTTAATAATACTCATTTTATATAATTGAATATGTTAAAGATTGATGTTGGCAGGGTACCATTGAAAACCAGGGGACATTCGACATCTCTTTAGTTCTAGTGTGGAACTCCTCAACAGTGCGCACCCTGAGATTCAGCACCAGCGGCTTCAAATTAACGCCGAACGCTTAACCATCTACACCACTATGTTGACATTTATTAGTAGAATTCCCACTTTCATCCATTTTAGTTTTTCCTATTTATTACTTATTCATTCAATCATAACATTTTAAATTATCTTTCCAAATATATTCAATCTATTCTATTTATTTATTTACTTTAATTTAAACAAATTAATCTTAAATGATACGATTCAATTTTTACAATATTTTGACAATAGAATGAAAACATAAATCTCTTTATGTATTGTTTACATTGAATGTGTATTGTACACATTTGAAAAAAGGAAATTCATTCAATTTAAATGTTTAGTTCATTTGATTTAAACAGTAACAATAACAATAAGAACAACATCAATAACTACAATGATAATTGAAAAGTGAAAAATTAAACAAAATGACATAATACACATAAATCAACGACAATTATGAAAATAATTTTTCATCACTTATGATTACTTGATTTTTTTATAAATAAATAGTAACTAATAAGTAATCTACATGTATACTTGTATCTGGTGTAAAATGATAGACAAAGATAGAAAGTGAATATGAGAATGAAAAAAAAAGAAAAAGAAAAAAGAAAGAAAAAATACATTCACTTGTCATTCTAATGTTTTTTTTGTTTCTGTCTTTTTCTTCCCTTTTTATTTTATTCATTCGATGAAGTGATAAATAACAATCTGATAATTATTCAACTGTATAATTGAATGAATCTCAATGTGATTATGGTGTATGTTTCAATAGGATGTTACTATTTTATTTAGTTGATATACGAAAATGTATCTTAAGTTTTTGTAAAAGTATTATAATCATCGCTTTATATGTCAAAAAATCAGTGGAAGTTGCAATTCGACCACTGAATACCGACTCAGTGATGCAGAGGATTACGTGTTCACCAACCTGAAGACCCTGATGCAGAAACTGAGGTGTACATTATTCAGGAGTTCCACACTAGGACTAGAAAATGTCTAGTGATCCCTGGTTTTCAATGGTACCCTACTAACATCAAACTGTGATATATTCATTCAGTTACAAAAAAATTAGTCGAGTAGTTAACGAAAAATTTTAAAAATAGAAGTCACTTTATTAGTAACAACAAGAAAATAGTACTATATCTCTTTAGAAGTTTTGTATATTTCACTTAACAACAACTATTGTTGTGATTGTTCGTGTTTTTGATAGCTTCATTACATTTAGTTCTGTGAGAAGAATGGCTTATATTCGAAAGTACTATCGTTATTCTTTACGATTTCATCAGCGAAAATTTCTAATAGGAATGATCTGTAAATTTTTTTTCACAAGTGACTACCAGCTTTATTGTGACTAGCAAGTGGAATCCTTGACACATGTTTCATCCTATTTGGGACTAGTCGGTTAGATGTACATGCATCCCAATGTTAATGTTCACAGTGGAATTCGAATTCAGTCCATTTCATGTCAAACGCCACCACGTTTACCACTAGACTACTGAGTCCAGACAATCATGCTTGTAAAACGGGCGCACAGGTATTAAGATGAACTTGTGTATTCCAGATGATTTGCTATGGAGTAGTATATGGACTACCGGCTTGTTCTGTTTGGTCTCGATTTTAACTAGTTGTTGTCTATACTTACTCTCTCATCTTTTACACACTTTGATTAAGTTCCATCTTTACCCGATCCATAATGTTATAGTTGTTTATTAATTTTTCAAATGGTTGACAAGATGCATCTATTTTATTATGTTTATAGACTGCCGACTGATCCATATATTATGCTTACAAAATTTTTTTAATTTCCTTTTTTCTCCTATTCTTAAATTACCACTTCCTCGTAGTCAAACTTGTGCCCATAATTGTCTATGTATATTTGTATAAGGGATGATATGTGGTCACTGTTGACGACTAATTGGTTTTCATGTAGTCGGAGATAAACAGATAAACCAATTTATCTGATATAACGTTTATCACAGTTGAAGTAGTTCATTTTGTAAATAGCGTTTGGTTTGACTTCTATTTACTTACCTTTTTTGGTTTGCATAGAACTGATTGTATTTAACTTTTTGGATCGTGTGTGAAGTTTATTTCTAACAGCTTAAATGCAATAACTGTAATTTATTGTATGTCTTTCATAAGTAATATGATTCGTTTTTTGATTTTAACTCCTGATTTTATGTTTGTTAGTGATCTTGATAGACATTTCCTATTGAAGTTGTGCGGATAGCCGTTGTTTTAGAAGACTGTCATTAGGTAATTTTCTTCATTTTTTTGTGTGATGAGTGGGCTGTAGTGTTCTCACCCTTTGAAACAGAGTTTAGATACAATTAATTTTGTAGGTTATTAAATTTTTGAAGTTATAATTGAGAACATGATCGATGTGGGTTGGTCTTTGATTTTCTCCAGTTTCCTTGTGATGGGTTTGGTAATAAGCACACTGAAAAATGGTAGTTTGTTATCTGCCTTTATTTTCTGTCTCAATTTGGTGCCTTCAAAGATGCAACTGACTAGACTATGTGCACTTTCCGATTCGTTCATTTTTATGACGGTATCATCTACATTACGGATCTTTACTTTTAGTTTGATCATTACCAATACGTAGAGTTATTAATCTTTGCATCACTGGTTATGTAATATTAATGATCCCATGGATTTTCCTGTTACTTGTCTGCATACCTTATTATTGAATTGAAATTATGTTGTTAAGCCCATTTTGATGATGTGTTTGATCCAGTAGACTTTGATTTTCATGCTTCTTGCGTCTTGGAAGATCAAGATTAGTAGTTGGATAAAAGAATATGGTAATTTTTGAAATCTTCGCATCAAATGAAGTGAATAGAGTCATAACATCGAAGAATATCATCAAGAAATCGTTGCTGATTCAAATATTCTTAGTATTATTCAGAAACTGTGTTGAATATTTAATAGAATGTTTGCATTAGCTCACTAAATACTTAAATATCCGTGAAATTTCTATTTAGAGGTTATAAGATGTAGTTGAAATTATTGTTTTTAATTGGATGAATGATTTGTTCAGTTTCGATCTGCGGTAAAACGGTGGGAAGATTGATTTCATTCGAAATTGATCTTGTTTCATTTAAGTTGGATTGTGGCTGGTAAGTGGAATCCAGGAAGCGTGTTTCGTCCTATTTAGGACTAATCGGCTTGATGTACCTGCATCCCATCGTTGACGGTGACAGTGGAATTCGAACTCAGTTCGCTTTGTGTCTAACACTACTGCTTTCACCACAAGACTACTGAGCCCAGACAGTCAACAGAGACTGACCAGCTTCACTCTATAGCAAATCAACAGGTATATACAAATTCATCTTAATTGATCTTTTGCTATTTATTCAGCTTTGATAACCTTTTTTAAAGTTTTAAAAGAACTGACTGACTAACTTTTTGATTGAATTTTTGTTCATTGGTTCATTTTTATCTTTGAGTTGATGTTCAGTGATGTTAATGTTTCAATTCATTTCTATAGTTTATCAGGTAACCAACAATTGATTATAAAATCAAATCGCATTATTTTATAAGTTAATTCATTTGACTTTAATGTATTCACTTGAATTGTAGCTTTATGTTGAGGTTTCATTTGCTGTTCCTAAAATGTCTTATATATCATACTATTAGCTGTTTTGTTATTAGTTATCTACGCGAATTTAGTCATATTGCATTTATTGCCAGTTTACCATACCAAACTAACATTCAATAAACTTCTAAACATCCAATTGAATTCACTACCAACCATTACAAATGGTTGAGTCATATGTTATGACCATACTTAGGAAGCTCAAACGTAGTCTACATAACCATCTTTCTCTTATTGAATCATAATGTTAGTCTAATCAGTGTCAGTCTGTGTTAAGTAACACCCGATAGTCTCCATGCATGTCTGGATCTATTGAAAATAAAATTTAAAGTGTTAACTACTTGTCAGTAGTTAAATTGATATACTCAAATAATTTAACTAACGTCGTATATTGTTGATTATTTCATTTTATTTTCTATATAGACATAAATGAATGCAGTACAAACAATGGAGGATGTCAACAATTATGCAGGAATGTTGATGGTTCTTACAGTTGTGATTGTAATCCTGGCTGGCAACTAGGAAACGATGGAAAATCATGTTATCGTAAGATTTTTTATATCTCGTTTGAATGGATACCTAATATTTATTAATTTTAAAACGTTACCTCTATGAGTTTGAAATTATTTGTATTTTGTCGTCAATCTGTTATGGACCTAAGTTGATTCATGGTCATGTATTTATCCTGAACCGTTTAGCTTGATACAACGTTAGTTAATTATGGCTGAGTTCAACATGAGACTAATCGGCTAGATATATTTGGATCTCTGTTGATGTCCACTCCTGGAAGTTAGTATATTTAGTTGACGAGTCCCAAGTTAGATTAAACGTACGTCCTGGATTCTACTTGCTAGCAACAATCCAAGTTGATTCATATTTAATTATCATTATGAAATAATTTGTTGCTAAACAACAAGTTTTGTGAAATCTTGATTAAACTTATTGCTTCAAGAAGACAGGACATTGTCGATAAATAAAAGCATGAAACGGTATCAACAACTGTTAATGTATAGAGCCTGATAATGTAGAATGTACCATACGAACAAACCTTTTAATATAAATATTTAAGGCGAATTCTTGATATCAGATCAATGAACATCATGCATATTGAGTTACTGACTCTAAAAGTCTAACGAAGGATTTTTTAACATACCTTAATTCCAGTTAACTAGAATTCATTGGAGATGTATGACCATTTGATTGAATGTCACTTTGTAAATATATACTACTGGTAGATACTTACTTTGTAAACACGAAATTGATTCTAACTAAAACTGTATCGCAAGCCCACACATTGAAATCGATACATCGATTTCAATTCAGCACATCCATTCAGTGCAATGATATCACCGGTTCTAAACTTATTCAGAAGAGTCAGTAGACTCATTACATCTGAAGACGACAAGAAATGCGAATACAAAAATATAATCAACACCTTACGGCTTAATAATTTTACAATGAATATTTTTTTAAATCTGCAAAAACGAAACGATTTATTACTAACTAACAGTTAACTAATTAAAATATCTTGGATTAGTACAGCCGTTCTACCTTACCGTCAAGACACAACAGATGAATTACAAAGAATTCTAAAACAACACGGAATCCAAACTTTACACAAAACTACCAACAGTATTCGAGGTGTATTAGTTAAAATAAAGGACAGGATCCCCTTCACCTCTACACAGAATTGTGTCTACAGGCTAGGTTGTGTTGATTATGATGCTTTCTATATTGCAGAGTCTTCACGAGAAATCAAAACTCGTGCCAAAGAATATGAAAGCTACACTAAACGACCTCCTTATAATCCTGTTGAACTTGAAAAATTACAAATTAAATCAGCAATAATAGTACATGTTTTCCATCATAACCATAAAATCGATATTAAAAATATCCGAATTATTCAAAAAGGATTTTACAATTAGAAGGAAAGACGAATAGCTGAGACGCTTCACATCTTGTTAAATCCAACTGCACTTAACAAAAGGGAAAGCCTTTCTATCCACCTAACATGGACTTTCTATCCAACCGACCACAATTAAAGTACATCGAATTTCATACACATGACCATAGATACAATTTTATTTTCACGTATTCCCATGTTTTCCTCACACATCACACTAACATTTACACACATGTCTCATTTCAAACCACCTTGACCTATATGACTTGACATGACACGATCAAACTCGCATTTTCATTGTCCGAAGTTATTTTATTCTAGATTTGTTTCATTGTATTATTTAATCTTGCATTGATTCAATTCGGTTATTCATTTCTCTGAAGAAGCGATTTGCACTAAGCCACAAAATGTCAGAAACTTTAATTTCTACTCAATGGAATTTTACAGTACTCCTTGGTTTTCAACGGTACCCTGCCAACATCACTCTGTGATATATTCAATCAAATAAAATATATATCACTTATTTTATAGAAATGTAATTACTGAAAGTAGGCTATAATTGTTACTCAACAGGTATCGAGTTTAGAAAATTCATCAACCTAAATAACATTTAATCTTATCAAGAGATTAGCATTTACATGGTTACAGATAAGTAACTATTTCTACTGTATGCAATTAAACTTTCCTTATTCCAAACATCTAAACATCTTTTCTTCATTTTCAGTTACATATTACAAATGTAATGATACATAATTACTATATAATAATCAGTTGAACTCTCTGTTAACTTTTATTATATAGGCATTGTCTTAGAGGTAAGTGATCCATGCCAATTTGACAATGGTGGATGCACACATATTTGTGCTAGAACTGAATCTGGAACAGCAGAATGTTCATGTCGTCCAGGCTATGATTTACAAGTAGATGGTCGAACGTGTTCAGGTTAGAATTAATCTATTGTTCCATATAGAAATAAACCACTCGTACTTCCTCTCAGTATTTCACAATGTATTTATCATCACATTATCATTATTGGTTGTTCTTTATCTAATTAATGTACTTGCTTGTTACCTAGATTTGGCATAGATGCATACCATTTCTTGTAACTGTTAAGTATAAATTGCATTGTTTCATGTCATTTCGGTATCATTGGACACAATTAGTCAACTAGTGATCACCAGGAAGCACAAGAAAGCTCTTTCGTCCTAGTATGGGATTCCCGAGCAGTGCGTATATACAACCCCATCAGGAACCAAACGCAGGCGGACGCTTTACCATTAGACCACTGAGTCGGCTCCCAACGGTTGATATTTCTGATTCAGTCAATTTGTGATATTGAACCGCAGGGTTCTGTGTTCCATCAGTGATGAGGTCGTGGATGCACACTTCTGAAGAGTAACGTACTAGGACAAAACAGCCATCCAGTGCTTCCTGGTGATCAATAGTTGTCTAATTCGTGAAATCAAATTGGCGTTCAACAATCTCCACAACATCCAATTATCGCGTTTCACGATATACAAATTTATTATATATATGTTCTACACCGGTCACTACCCTTTCGAACATATGTAATACATTGGATGATCCACTATGTGAAAAGATAAGATAACGCGTAAATTCTAAAAAGAACTAAAGAGATATCCCCCCAAAACATGGGCGGTGTTTGATTAATGTGAACTTATTTGTACGTTGTCGATAAAGTAAAAGTTCATACTTTGAGTTTCACCAGATATAAAATACTTTACTAGATTGAGGTACTCACCTTTGAAAAGGGACTAAAAATAGTAAGTAAAACGTTTAAAGTGATTCTTAAAGTAATACAAAGTACTTATTCATTTAAAGAACTACTTGCATCTTCTTACTGACATCAACGTTTCGACATAAAAAAACTGAGATTGTGGGCTACACTACATGAATTCTAATCCTTAAAACCTCATATAATTTGAACTTCATTTTTATATTATCTAGATCGTGATGAGTGCTTAATTGGAGAAGCTAATTGTTACGGTCAAGCTGTGATTTGTATTAATGAACCTGGAACTTATCGTTGCGAATGTCAAAGAGGATTTCGGATCAGTCCAGACGGACATTCATGTCAAGGTAATTTAGTGTTATTTGCATAATATTAACATATTTCGATTGTCATCCGTGAGTTAGATGATTGATATTGATTGATTTCGAAGCTATGAACAGTGGACTTTGAGGATGTTGGAAGTGATACATTTATTTTCAATTAAACTGAATTATAGTTGAACAAATGAACTTAAATATGTCCATTACCGAACTTTGCCTCGGTCATCTAAATGTAACATTTTTCCCATAATTTCGAAAAACTGGTTTAAATTCCTGGCTAAATCATGGGTATTCTCTATTAAGAATCCTCGCGCACACATATCTATACATGTATGTGTGCAAATAACTAAATTTACATATTCGAACAGGATTCATCCACATATTTCTAGCTTTTAATGGTTCTTGATTTGACATCAGGTCATTTCCTTAATAGTAACTGTTCTAGAAGTAATTTAATTGCATAACGTTTTAACAACTATAGCGAACATTGAAAGTGGAAATGGAATTAACTTTTTAGATATTGACGAATGCTTGGATGACAATGGTGGATGTGAATTTCAATGTGTGAATACAATAGGTGATCATAGGTGTTTATGTGATTTCGGTGATGAATTAAACTCGGATGGCAGAACATGTTCACGTAAGTGAAAGTTATTACTAATGGATAAATCTTAATTCTACTTGAATACTAAGGTGAATGTCAGTGTATCACAGTATGAATACAGTGAATTTCATTAAGATATTAATGAGTGGATAGCATAATGATATTAATAACTTTGATAGCAAGAAAACATTTGGTCTCTAAACAAACTGAAGGTAATTATCTCACTCTTTACAAGTCTGAACTTCTCCTGAAGACCTACGGTTTGATTTTCTGTAGGAATCGAGAGGTTGTATCGATAAAGAGTTCTATACTATGACAAAATAGTTGTCCAGTTTTCCTTGGTCTTCAGTGTTATCCAAATACTATCACTCTGTATCGTCAAAACCAAATTAATATCAATCTCCACCAAACCACCAAATTGTAATTTCATCAATCGCTTATGCAATCATAAATTACAGGAATTATCTTATTGAATAGTGATTACATTTAGATAATATTCGAACACTGCTTAACTTCTCTATACAATACACTCATCCCATCTCAATTACTGTTATTTAACACAACCTTGCATAATCTAGGCAGCATTATTGTTTAGTTAATTCACTGTTTCACAGATGATTTTCTAGAACACAGTAAATCTCATACATTTTGGTGTTCATCATGCACATGCAACATTGATGCCGACTCTAAGTTTAAATCCTACAATCTTCATAAACAATGTTGAAATGTATGATTCGTTTGAAAAGAACTATTATCAACTAAGTATTGTTTTGTCAAATATCTCTTAACTGTTTATATATTTTCTGAGTTTCGACTAACATTTGATGAGGTTTTACTAATAGATTCATTGAGCATACTGCTTATACTATTTGTCCAACAACTGTACTTACAGATGACAATTTCACTAATGATAATTATAAGAGACGAAAGTTACAATTACATACAATTCTTAGATAGGTTAGATTCCTTTTCATAGAATTTCACATACGCTTTATGAACATAATACAACTAAAATACCAATACGATTATTGTAAATCAGTATATCTTTAACGAAATGTCCAAATTATTTGAGCTGGACTGTGTCTGGTAAGCAGAATCTAGGATGAGCGTTTCGTTCTGTTTGGGACTTTTCAGATGGATGTACCTGTATAATTCTATATTATGCTTGTCAACTACAATTCAACTCTAATTATACTTTTAAACTATCAGTGTATCAAAGCAATCCGCTCAGAACGCACATATGGGAACAATGACTGATCACTTTCAGTTCAAGACAAATCAATAAGAAGATTCAAATATATTCAAATTATATCCCAAATTATTTATTTTAATGTTTTCTTTTTTATTTGTTTCTCTCAATGTTTTCTTTATTCTAGGGTCATCTAATTATGTACGAGATGATTCTAGTGCTCTGTTTACACCAACTAATCAAAATCGTAAACAATTAAATATGAAACCAATGCAACGAATTGTTATGGGTGATGTTCATCAATTTTCAAAAATACGAACAACATTCGATCCAAGTTAGTTTATATCTATAATTAATAGCCTTCTCACTTACTTATTCAATGTGTCAGCATTAAATATAAATGGTTAAAGGATTCTTTGATGTGAATAACCACCGAAAGCAAGAAAGTTGTTATTATTTGATGAACAGTTCATTACAGTCGCCAAATTGAAGCATATCTATATATATATATATACTGAATAGATTGCATAGTTGTACAATAGTACTAGTTATGATGATGAGCTACCTCAACGATTACTGCTTAAATACATCTTAAATTAGTTGGCTTTGAATTAATACAGCTATTCAAAAGAAGGGTTTGTAAAATAATTGTTATATAGGGTTGAGTTACTTTTAATAATACAATACGACCAATTCACTGATATTTATACGATAATGTCATATGTAAAATGGTATGTTGGCTTGGCTATGATAATGATAATGATAAAACAATGCAAACTTGTTAATGTAATATGGGAATTGTTGTCAGGGTAATTATGATAATCGCTAGAAGAAATTCATGTAGATTGAGAGGAACACTGTCAACATAATATCCATGATTTCAAGTGATATTTTACAACTGAAATTATAAAATGAGCCACTACATGATTCAGTAACTAAACTCGATTCCTATTTTCGTTATGAAGGTCACACACTACTTTTATGCAATATGAGTGACAATAAAGAAGAACTACTAAATATTTTCAACGTTATTCAACCTGCAAAAATCAGTAAGAAAGCAGCATAGTATTCTTGGATGTCCTTTTTTCTAGAAGGATGGATAAGTTTAAAAAACGAAAAATGTTTAGAAAGAACACTTGGATGGATGAATATAATTTTTTCCGAGCCATAGGATCAAACCTTTATGTTCAGAAGAGAGTATAGATGAAAAGATAAAATTAATTGAGAACAGATTACAGAATAACGAGCATCCAGCAGATTTTATTATATAATGCATATCCAATCTAAAAACAACACAAATCTGATATTGTCAGTAAGCGAACCGTTTACTTACAATTAGATTTTAGGGGAAACATTACAGGTGACATCTTAACGCGTAGACTCAAAAGGTCATTAGAACGAAAGTTTAACATGGATAGGATATGTGTAATCTTTTCAAGCAAACCGGTGTTTACTCAACGAACTAATTATAAAATACTGAATGTGCACCAATTTAATTGCTCCAGTGAGGCTAGTTACATCGGCCGTCCTCAGAGGTATCTGTCCTTACGCACTCATGAGTATATACCTACGTAGGCTTGTTTATATATATGTGCCTTATCTTGTCCATTACAATGAAACTATAACTTTCTAATGACGAAGTCATTGTAACCATTTGTTTTCTCTAATATTACTTATCTCGTAGTATAATCTATTTAGTACATTTAAAATCTATTCGACTAAATTATACTTTTTGGAATTAGAACTTCTTAAGTGATGAGATTCACTTAAAGAGATAAAACATGGAACAATTAGCCATAAGTTATGACAATTTTATCCTAGTTCTATCTAACTAATCTTCCTTTACATACATTTTTTCCTTACTTTCTTGTACAGTAATGCAACAGGATGATTCGTCTGTTTATCAAAATGATTTTCATATTGGTTTGTTTTTGTTGTTTCTTCTTGTCGTTAATCCACCTAATGCATGCTGTGTTGTTTAGAAACTGTTAAGTAGATTTTGTTAGAATCAGTACAAAGCTAGTTGTCTATAAAAATTATCTGTATCTTGAGAACTTGACTTTTATTTTAAAATCCATTAATTCTACTCTTATTTCAAGAGTTGAGAATTAAAATATTAATCCGGAGTAATATAAATACTATGTGATTCAGAGAGGTTCATTGCACTTCTAGATAATTCATCAACTATTCTTTGAATATCAAGTTTTTTTTATCTAGTTCAATTGAGATGGTTATTTTTGTCGTGATAAGTTATTTAGTTGATTGAATACGCCACAGGTTGATGTTGGCAGGATACCATTGAAATGGATAATCGTCATGTTATATATCACAAATTGATAAAAGTGGTAATCCTACCATTGGATGCCGATTTAATGATGTAGAGAAATAGGCGTTTGCAGTCAACCTTAGGCCCCTGATACAGAATCTGGGGTACACATTTCTGAAGAGTACTAAACTAGGACAAAACCGCTGTTCAGTGCTCTCTGGTTTTTAATTGTACCCTGCCAACATCAATCTGCGACATTTTCCTAATAATTTATGTATTAAAATTTACGTGTATTGTAACCTTAAAATGTGTATGTTGTCTATTATTGGCCTTTCCAGCCATCTAAATTTTTGTGTTGTAAACTGATGATAATTAAGTAAAGGACATACATATTTTCATCATTTCATTCTTTTTTCGATTACAGGAGGTAATAGATTATGTTTACCTGGACGATTTGGACCTGACTGTAGTTTAACATGTTCACATTGTGAAAATGGTGGTCGATGTAATCGTGATTTAACTGGATGCGACTGTCCATCAGGATATAAAGGGATTACATGTGAAGAAAAATGTCCAAAGGTAGAAGAAGCCCTTAGTATTACAATAAAATGCGTTACGATTAATTCAGTTTGTCGGTTTTATGTAAACTTGTACTAAATATTTATAGATGAAATACAGATTAATGGTGGCCATAAGGAAACTCTATTTGTTCTAGGTTTCATGCTGGTTTTCAATAGCCAGCTACTCGTGCTCGAATTGTTTAAAGAACTGATGTTTCACAACAGATTTAAAACTGAGTTACTTAGTCGTAAACAGCGTACACTGTGTTAAATAATTCAGTGTCTGCATTACAATATAACCGGAAAAATTCGATAAAACTGTTAATAAGTAATCTTGGTTTAGTTGGTTTAATCTGGCTAGCGTTTTTTTAGCAAGCTTGTGTTTTCTGGGATTGGGAGGCTTGCCTCGTGCCCAATCCTCCTCCCTTACCATGGCTTGGGACCGGCAGTAACCATAGAAGAGATACAGGTAGAGTTACTAAGTAATCAGCGAATGTAAATTTGGTTACTTTACTCGTCTAATATTGAAATAGGTCAGGCGTCACTCAACACCAGTAGGCAGTGGGCAGTATCATTTCAAAATCCAAATTTTTCAGTAACAATTATTTTCAGTTTTAAACTATTGCATCCCTGATTCATTGAATAATTATAAAGTTTCATGTAAATTATAGTTACATGTTTAAAGTATCTTCGCTATAAGTTTGGGTATCCATCATTCAATCTCGTAACCGTTTAAAAATGAACTCTATCTAGAAAAAGAACAATGAGATATTTAATCGTCTTTAAATATAAAGAACCAGTATATTGGAGATAAAGTTCTCATTATTTCGTTCTCACTTTAATTATGTAACCAGTGTTACATTAGTATGCAACCAATTTTCTCAGAATTTACAATCAGAAGATTTAGAATAAACTTTTTATGTGTCATGTTCAATATTAACTATTCTTATCATCACATACGAAAATTGTGAGTACATTGTAATGAATATAGTATTGGCGACTAAACTACGTATGCTTCAGTTTATAAATGACAATGAGTATTTAAATCGGGAATAATAATCTAACTAGTTCATTAAACGCTAGGCAAACAACTCTATATACTTCAGTATATAAAGTACTTTTGAGGAGTCCCAAGAAGGATGAAAAATCGTGTAGTGTTGCTTCGTAATGTGCTTAACTCTAATGGTGCCTGCATCTCTCAGTTCACACTCAAATGAAATACCTAATTTTCCCTTTAAGAAAATCAAAAAGGCATCTTCATTCCTTAAGTAACAAGTCATTAGAAATATTATTTTTATAGATTCCTATAGTTACTATCAGCCATAATACTTTCTTTTTTCTTCTGCATTACTATTTTTCATCATAGGGTTTCTGGGGTGTAAACTGTAGACAGTATTGTGACTGCGCAAATAATGTTGCTTGCGATTCCGTTAGTGGTATATGTCAGTGTCCATTAGGTCTTCATGGTGCAAGATGCGAGTTATCTGGATGTCAAGCGGGATTTTGGGGACCCCATTGTGACCGTTTATGTCCAAATCATTGTGCAACAAATCAATGTGATCGTGAAAAAGGTCACTGTACATGCGCACCAGGAATGTATGGATCACACTGTCATTTAAGTTGCCCTGAAAATACATGGGGTGAAATGTGTAGTCTAAAATGTCCAGCTGAATGTTTAGAAAGCAAACGGCATACAAAAGGTTGCGATCCTCAGGTGTGTTAATTATTTATAGTAGTTGTTAACTAATTTTAGATGAAATAAGTAAGAGATTTTGTGACTTCGGGAATAATTTAACATGATCTTGTTGCCGATTTGTAGAGTTTAAGCTTAAACTAGTATTCTATCCAAGTGGTTATTACTGGTTAGTAATACAGTTATAATTTCCCTAGTCATTCGATGCCATACACACTTCTCATACTTTAATAATGTTATTATGATAGGTTAGTAGCAAATGTTTCATGTTCTATTATATTAGCTAACATGATTAGAATTAAATTATTGATTTATAAATTAGGATAAGTTTGTATTTTCCCGTTGATTTGTAATGAACTCAAACTGGTCAATCTCTGTTGCCATAAGTGCATCCTCAGCGGATTGCCTCGATATAGCGATAGTACACAAGTAATATTTAAGTTGGATTCCACTTTCCAATCACAATCCAAATTAAATATTCATTTGTATTCATTCATCTTATGGAAGTAATTAATCAAAGTTACGCTAATTACCTGCAAGATATTTTGATTTACCACGAAATACATAGAATGATACATCTATTTCTAGGCCAAAAACGACATTATGTATTTTGTTAAATCCAATTTCGCTTATTAGTTATCTGTAGTTGAACAATACTGTATCTCTTGATAGGAGACTGAAGTAATATACTTAAATATACTTTAAATATTCCTCAATAATATACTGTGGAGAACTGGGTAGTTATCTTTCAAAGTCGATATATATTTGTTATTATAGTAGGACATTTACAGTTGCATTAGGTTGTACAAACAAAAGCTATGAATAATAGATCAGTTATAGTTACAATTACTTAAATAGTGTGCATCAGGTCAAAGACAGAGACAGTCTAGTGTTCTAAACTCTCGCCTATCTCGTTAAGTAATAAATGACAATTCATGTAAAAGAGCTTAAAATAAAAATTATTCTTTTAATATGCCTAAAATAATTTAAGCTCACTCTTTTTAATTAGACTGGTGAATGTATATGCAAGCCTGGTTATCAACCACCTGAGTGTATTCATCCATGTTCACCTTCATATTTTGGTTTCAACTGTAAAATGACATGTTTTCATTGCCCAAATGGTTGTGATCGGGTGACTGGACAATGTATAGTTGAATGCCCCCCTGGCAAACATGGATCAACATGTGAAGAAGGTAAACAATATTCCGAAAAAAATCTACGATATTCATATATACGTATTTGTTCTAATAGTGGTCTTCTAAGCAATTATTTTGACGTTATCAAAATAATTATGTGAACATTTTAGTGATTTATGAATTATTTGTATTTGTTACAGTATGGTTTTATCCGGGTACCACTGAAAATTTGGCAGCGGTGCACATCCTTGATGGAGTCATTAACAAGAAGTGCTAATTGTACAATACTAGAATAAAACATTTGTCTGGTACTCTCTAGTATAAATTGACACCCAACGACGAACATTCTAAAACGAATACAAAAAATAACAAACTAGCATCCGGTAATCTTTACAATACCCAATTACAATCAATATCATCACCCTAGTGACTTTGTTCTCGAGGTAATTCCTGGAGTTCTAATGAGAAGACTTAACCGATCGAGTACAATTATGTCGGGTCTAAGGCACTTACCCCTCCTCCCCGATGACAATGAATGAACTCGCGAAAATGTAGCGTGAATTGACCAAAATGGAAATGTCAACCGTTGGTAGCCAGATCAGTGGTCTAATGGCTTGGCGTCCATCGAGAAGTTTAAATGTCCTTGATTTATAATCTGCTAAATATATTGCAGAGAAAAAAACAAGTTTGTACCTTCAACTTAAGACAATTAAAAATGTATTCGAATACTACTTTATCAAAGTAGTGATAAACCTACATTGAAAAACCTATTTTTACTACCACTGTTTACTTCATCATCTCTTCAATTAAATTTTCAGATAAATATCCTTCAGTGATTACTTTGAAACATTTTTAAAATTCTTATCGTTGTAATCCAAACCGTTAATTTTCGTTATACTACAGTGTCGTTAAGACAACTCAGTTTACTTTCATATGCTGATGTCTAAGGAATTAACCAAAGTAGGATCCCGATTTCACTTTATGTACAGCTAATTATGCAAATGTAATCGGTTAAAATAATGCAAAGTACCAAATCATAATTACTATTCAAGACTATAATGAATAGATAATTATATCGTGTTATTTATGCATAAATCAATTGATCTACCTACCCAGTAAAGATATACACTAACAGATCAAATTATGTTTTTAGTATAATTTAAACTTTATACACTATTTTAGACTGTCCTGCAGGCTACTGGGGTCCACAATGTTCTAAACGATGTCGTTGTGGCTATGATGAGAAAGGAAATCTTCGAACATGTGATACAACGAGTGGTGTGTGTGCATGTAAAGCGGGTTATCGTGGAGAAAAATGCGATGAACGTAAGTATAATAAAATAAGTAATCTTGAAGTTCCATCAATTCTTTCGTAATTTTTATCCCATTCTATAAAAGAATCATAGTACATTACATTATTTATACATGAGTACAAAAAGTGAAAGTACTGTACGCTAGGAAGTATCGACAATTCTGATAACTCAGTCTGTTCCTGTAGTTAATACAAGTGACAGTTACCTAACTTTGAATCCATAAAGATTCTATAATACTGAATAAAATGTGATAAAATAATTCTGTATGTGAAGTTATGTAATATAAAATTTAGAATACGAAGTAAGCAGTTAATCATTGTCACACCACAAAAGTATGCATTCAGTTACGGAGAGAGTAGTTTATAGGTTAAATAGAAGAAGGATCTTCAATCCTAAAGTGATTTTCTCAATAAGCAAGTAATACCTGTTTCTTAATATAACGTAGACTATACTATACTTATACTGTGTTTAATTATGTAATATTTATAGCGAGACAGGAGTGAATGTATCTACTGGTATCTCTGAGTTCATGCATAAACAGTATAACAAATATTCACTACTAACGAGTCGTAAATTAAGGCTAATCAATTACGAATGCTCTGTAGCTGATGTTAGTTTGGAATAATTAGTTCATCTTTAAATATCATTATTGCCATGAAATGTTTCGTTTCACCTTCCATCAGAAATGTAACCGACTATATATTTGTATTGTAAAGGAATTAAACGTAAGTCATTCACTCTACTATATTATTGACTACTTTGCATTCAACAAATTCTCCCAAGTAAACATAAATGCAGAAAAATATTATTAATATGTTTGCCAACCTTAGATCTATTCAACATTACACCCTATCAAACAACTTATACTAATCTAATTTATATTCAATTCTATTTAGCCTGTGAAATTGGTACATACGGTCCAAACTGTCGATTTAAATGTCAGTGTGGAATAAGCAAAATAGGATGTGATCCTGTTACGGGTTTATGTCAATGTCCAAATGGAATCATAGGACATAAATGCAATATGCGTAAGTGATATATCACTTTAAACTAATCTTATGAGTATTAATATAAACTAATGTACAACTTAAAGTCAGGAGTAAGCATAGTTACAGGGAAAATATTGGTTGATAACAATGTATTAGAGAAAATCTGTATGAAGGTACACTCACCTCAATATAAATGTGATACTATTAACTCTGAGGGTTGTGTAAAAGTGAATGATGACTTCATGATGTGCATCAGTATTATTAATAACGATGCGTTATCTTTGTGTAAATGAGAAGCTACTTCTTAACATATGATCAATAAGTAAATCTTTTCCGGTACTTTGCAATAGAGCACAATATATTTTCGTAGCACAACTTAAACAATCTATGTATAGTGCTAACTTCTTGTTTAATTCTTCATTTCATCCTATAGAAAATGATATTTATTCATCGGATGAAGAACCATGTGAGTTTATAAATGTTTAGTATAAATAATTAGGAATCGGTTTATCCTTATTTTTATTAGTATTCACTTAGTGCATCGTATCAAATAGCTGGAGTTCTTCACAGCTGTCGCCTATCAGCATATTCATTGTAGTGAAGCCTGACGAACTGAATGAAAAGCATGAATAAAGTAAATGCTATGCAAATGAAATAAAGTTTCTAGTAGGAATTGAATTCTGACATGTAAAAATAGCACTATGAAAATGAGATGATGCCACTTTTACTGAATATTGTATACATTACACATAACGTTAACTTAGGATCGCATTTAAATTAATGTAGAAGGAATAACGTATTTAGTACCCTTTCGTTGGTTACATAAATTAGCTGTAAAAGAATGATGTTATAGTTGAATTTGTGGTTCATCATTTTTAACAGAATTACACTTTCAAAAATGTCATGTTAAAGTGAATATTAAACTTCAAAAATAGACCGTACTAATCTGATGATGTTTCTTGTGTTCGTTAAATTGATGCTAGTTAGGTATCGTTGAAAATCAGCGAATACTTGGCAGCTGTTGTAACTTAGTATGAGACCCAACAGCGCATGCTCTCGATTTCAGCATAGAATCAAATTCAGGACTTTCATGTTTCTTAGAAAACATTTAACCATCACTATCATTGAGCAGGAATCTAATGGTAGGATTTCCACTTCAATCGATTTGATTGTTTCTCCACGAAGAGGCTCAGACCTGTTATCTGGGTGTAACGTTGAAAATTATTTATTTAATGTTCAATAGCTAAGATTTTTTAAATATAGTCCACTTTTAACTTGAAATTGGAGTATGCTGGTGGATGGCCTATGCTCCATATAGGGTGACAGAAATTGATTGATTAATTTATGATCCTCCACTGTCATTGGTGATAATAGTCTAAGTTCAGATATATCTGAACATCACTAGTCATCGTTTCTCACTAAAACTTCAGGAACATATTGGAGTTAGTCATTAGCGAAACCATTATTATAGTCAGTTTGAGGTAGTTTTGTGGAGTTTGGCGCTCACTTTGTTTTCTGATCAACATTCTAGAATTTTCATTAAGTTAAATTTGAATATCAATAGCAAAGAGATCTTGTCTTTTTACTTATTTTTTTATTATTTTCAGCTTGCCCACCGGGTAGATGGGGTAAATCTTGTACAGAAATATGCAATTGTAAAAACGGCGTAGAATGTCACAAAGATACTGGAGTATGTATTTGTTTTCCTGGCTTTGTTGGTGATAAATGTGATCAAAGTAAGTTACGTATTCAATTATAAAATAACATATTATGACTCTTTAAGCTGTAAATTATTGTGTAGGTGGAAACTGAAGACTCCATGTTCTATTACTGGATGGCTCGGTCTTGAAGACTTTATCGTCTTTCTATACGACAATCACCACATGCTTCAGAAAGTAATAAAATATCAAACTATTTCAAAAATAACCGGTGGCGTGTCCTGTCAACGTGTAGTCTGATTGGTTGCCGTTCATAGTTAAATGTTTAATTATATATCGATGATTATTCTTTCATTTGCTTGTTGTCGAAACTTGCGGTGGTTTATTAGCATCGTTACTGACACTTAGACTAAAGTAACTTTAATATTGATATCACGAATTGATCTGAATCAAACAACCATTGATCACCTGGAAGCAGTGCTTCCAATTCGTGATATCAAAATTGACAGTTAACTATCTCTACAAACCCCCTAATTGTAAATTTATATGCCTACAGACTGACTCTTGACCAGAGATTCGGGACTCTAAAGGCTCCATGACTTCCTTTGCGTCGTTTTAATTTAATTTCCTGAAAAAAACAGTCGTATTCTTGTCCATTTTTGTCCACATGTATTAACACCATGTAAACGATTTTTACTACGAAGTGACATCAGTTGGGTTGCCATTCAAAACCATCTTAGTATGAGACTACCACAAATCAAACTGATTTCTACAAACTATTGAAGCTGAACTATAATTCAATCTAATGATTTTGTTTAATGAACCTCAAAACATTTGAAGTTATTAAAGATAGTTTGAAAATGTCTTTCATAAAGAACTGATGTCAGTTGTAAAATCAGTGATAGTTAAGAAGCAATAAACAGTTGTTATACCTCATATTGAAAACACTTCCCAGTGTTTATTCATGACATTGCAATGAGTGAAAACCAGGGCGCATAATCAGCTGATTTTACGGTTTTAATCCAGGTCACTTCTTCAGAGAATAAATAACTGAACCAAAATGACAAGTGCATTCCGTAATGCATTAGTTTAAAGTGAAAGAAAAGATTCATTTAATATTCACACAAAATTCCGTCCACAGAATAGGTTGTATGTAGTACCTTGTAGAATGACATATTTTTCACTGGAGAATTCTCTCGAGAAATTTCAACTCAAGACATGGAGGATCCGAATTCCACAAAAAGACCACCTGATAATCCTGTAGATCTTGAAAACTATAAATAAAATCAGTAATAACATTATATGCCATTTTTAACGATCATCAAATCGACACTAACGACATTAGAGTAATTCAAAAAACTTTTCCAATTACAAAGAAAGGTGAAACGCTGAAGTTTCTCATATTTGCTAGACGCCATTGCACTAAATAGAAGAGAAGACCTTATGGTTCATACAGGTTGGACGATTTTTCTAAATCACATATCTAAGCCATACATTCAATCTCACACCAGAAACACATTGACTAATTAACTTTACTCTATCATATTGTTATTATTTTCAATCCACTTATTCCACTTCAATTTGTTTCACAGAAGTTTACATACACTCATCACACTTTTGACATATGTGACATATACAGGATCATATAGGTCTTTGTGGTTGGTGCAGCAATTAAATGTTTTGATCAAATTTATTCTTTTGTGTTAAACTACCATTGATTTGATTCATTTATTCATATTGTGAAGGAGAGACTTAAATTTAAGCAGTGAAGTGTAAGAAAATTCAAATTTTCCACTTATTAGAATTGTACAATGTTACTACTTTTAACAAACTATCCATATCAATGTTCAATTTATTTCAAATTCTCAAGTTCATCCTTTATAATGAATTTGTCTAGTTGTGAAAAATTAAGTTTTAATAATAATTCCTAACCATAGATTATAGTGTGTACTTCAATGAAGCAATAACATCGCTGTAATTATCTAATCACATATTTCTAAGTTCGTAGTACATGCATTGTAGAATGCTATATATATTGGCAGTCAGCTCCATACTAATACCTGACGTTCAGGGATTTTACATTTGATTCTTTCATAACTGGTAACTTTTATGAGTCATATGAAGAGGACTGTGAAAATCTGTATATAGTTCCTAGAACTAATAATTAAGCAAATATTATCTTATCATGAAAGATGAACACTGTAATGTTTGACTTCTCTCAGTTTACAGTTGTTGTTTGAACCTCAAATGCTTCTTCTGGTTTTTTCCCTGGTTATATTATTTCAATGTATGAAGTTATGTACTATCATGCAAACTTGTTAGTTACCTTACTAACATTTTACTAAATTATCAAAAATAAATTGTTTACATTAAATTGTACTTGAAATAGTCTACTTTAAATCATTCTTTTGCAACAGAATGTGAAAAAGGCAAATTTGGACTTAACTGTACAGAAACATGTGCTTGTGTACATGGAAGTTGTGATCATCGTTCTGGAGCATGTGAATGTGATCCTGGTTGGAGAAATATGTTATGTAATAAGCCATGTGCACCAGGATTTTATGGTTCTGATTGTCAACAAAGATGCCTATGTACAAATGGTGCTGAATGTGATCCTGTTACGGGTGACTGTGAATGCAATGAAGGTAACTGTGAAAGTGACAATAATATTACTCAATTATTTATTTTAGCTGAACTTTGGTTATGTAATATAGATCAAAGTTTACTGTATTTAGGAATTTATCATCATTGTTCGATTGAGATTAAAATGTGGTACAAAATGATGAAATATTTTTTATCCTGTTATCATAACTTTGTATCTACAAAATGAGTTAGTGATGGTTTAGTAAAATTCTATCAAGGAAATAACAACACTGCACACAAACAGAGTGTATTTTGGAAGTGTTTTGTTTGCTGAAATGGGCGGTTTTACTGTAAATCTCTCATTGACTTATTAACCAATCAGCTTAAAAGCGTAGAAATCCAGAATACATTTACAAAATACTACAACACTACGATGAACAACAATAAACCAAACACCAGATCAACATCAGTCAGTTGAAAACTAATCCTTACATTTCACTTCACTATGAAGTATGCGTTAATAATATCGATTAGTAAATCAGTAAAATCTTCATAATCTAATTACACATCTCAGTGAATACAACACCTCCAAAATCCTCCTCTTAGTTGAGAAACTTCTTTAATGTAGTATGTGTTTATGATCGTACAAAAATTCTCTTATTTATTGAAGTGTCACTTTCTACTATGGATTATCTCTTATTTAAGTTATGCTGATTAGCAAATAAGCAAATTCATTTCAATAATATTGGGTTTATTCAGTAGTATAGTTACTATAATATGAATTTTTGGCAAACAGTGTCTCAACAAGTTACTCTTTGACCGCATACATATCTGAAAAATGATACATTTATATATATGTATATATATATATATTTAATATCAACAAAAATGAGAGCTTGGTAACACGAAACTACGTAATCACTTCACAAAAACCCTCTTTAATGTTAGCAAAACATGCAGAGGTCAAGATAGATCAGAAATAAAAGTTACACCAAAATAAGTAACATTCGAGGTAGTCTAGATTAAAGAATCTCCAACTTAACAAATATCGTGCGAATTCACAAGAGCATTTAGGTCTTTTTCATGTCCTAGACTGAAATCGATTGCTTGACATTTGGAGAGATTAAGTTGAAGACCATTAAAACTAGACCATAGTTCAACATGCACTGAGAAACAATTTATTTCACAACAATTAAAGGAAAAAGAAACAGGCATACAAATAGTAAGATCATCTGCGTATTTAACAAAGTCATTTTCATAGAAGAGGACGAGTCATTCAAGAAAAAGGTGAAAAACACTGGAAAGAACAGCGCCTTGAGGCAAACCAACTCTCTTTAATAGAAGAGTAGAGCACTTTCCTTTGTACAAAGTATACTGTTCTCTTACGAAGAAATAGGAATACAACCGGTTGGTTATCCAGGTTTCGATGTTCATATTCTCTAGTATATTCAAAAACGCATGTTACTATCCATCTTTATATCTTCGTTCAGATATTACTGGATTACTCACGACAGGTGGTACATTTCGTATAAAGATGTATGAGTATGCAACCTGATTTTGGGACATTGCTGAGCATTTGAAACAAAACAAGAAACGAAAACATAACTTGTTGAGTTAAACAGTTTGAGCGAAGTCTCCTTTTTTAACATTTAAAGGGAACTTTAACAAAACAAAATTTAGAAATGTTGAATCAATAATTTCTCAGAATAAGTTTTAAACTGCTCACTTCCTAATTTTAATATTTTTAAAATAGTTCTGCTGATACAATGTACCAAAACCAAATGATTTTATTAAACAAACCTGTTATAGTAGAAGTAGTTAGATATGAAATAATATTTCTCTTTCTCTTGGGGTATTTTAGGTTGGTATGGACCTGCTTGTGATCAACCTTGTTCTGAAGGTACATACGGTAAAAACTGTGTCAACAAATGCGACTGCGCTGACGATATTCCAGGCATAAGTTGTGATAAAGTGACTGGAAGATGTATTTGTCCACCAGGACGTACTGGTCAAAGGTGCTCTGAATTATGTCCAAGTGGATTTTGGGGAGAAAGTTGCTCAAGAACATGTGCATGTTTAAGGGGAGCTACTTGTGATCCTGTAAACGGCAAATGTCGTTGCGGTTTAGGATGGTATGGTGAGGCTTGTGAGTTGCCATGCCAAACTGGCTACTGGGGTGAAGGCTGCTCCGTTCGTTGTCAGTGTTCGGCTAATCCTCGGAGTTCAGAAAGAGGTGAATGTGACCGGTTTACTGGAGAATGCCACTGCCCACAGGGGTTCACTGGACCAAGATGTCAAGACAGTGAGTATTTATCAATACTAATTTGCTTACTTTAAATTCACCTTTTGTTAAACATTTACACCAGCCTAACTTTGTTCTCTTAGAATGCCCACCTGGACGTTATGGGATAGACTGTCGACTGAGTTGCCCATGTCAAAAACCTGGTTCTAGATGTGATCCTGTGACAGGAGCCTGTGAATGTCCACCTGGTTGGTTTGGTGCAACATGTGAAAGACCATGTTTATTGGGATTCTACGGAATAAACTGTAAGCAAAGGTAAATATTTCATTTTATTTATTTTAAAAATAAAAGGTACCAAGTGTTATTCATATGCGTAAAAATCTATTTCTTAATTCAAATTAATTGATCAGTTTCCCGGCAGTTTATACGCAGTAACTGGTTAAAACCCAAGCTACAGTGTGTGTTATATTTCTGTCTAACTTAATTAAGATATTCAATCTCATAATAGATCAGTCTTATTTCTTACTTAAGACCGAGGTAAGCTTATGGTAATATGAAGGCGAATGTAGTGTAAAATAAGCATATACACCATTATAAATTTGTTGGCATATACAATTTATAGAAGAAAAATACACATCATTAATATTTATTACAAGTTAAATCGATTAAAATCTATTTAGATAATTGAAACTGGTAAGACATTAACCGTTAAGTTGACTGTCATTTACATCGTTCTAGGTATGGTTGTTATTAAAAGTACTAAATATTTTATCAAACTGGCTTAAATAACCAATTTTCTAGTCACTCAGGAAATGAAGAATCTTAATATTATCAAATATGTATAGTAGTAGTCTGCTTTACTTCCTAGGTAGTCTCATTTCAATCGAACAGACCAATAACAAAGCATCTGTGAGGTTAATTATTTGCCATCACCTATATCACTGGTTCGAAATTTATTTTTGTAGAATAAGATTAAATACATTTATTATGACATAAACTGGTAGGTTAAAGGCTACATATCAATCTTCTGCATACATTCCCCTAAAAGTTTATTTCTTAAAGGACAACACCTTTTCAGCAGTGCATTCATGAAGTACTTTTCTCGATAACGAATTTGAAGTTGACTCGTCAAAATTATTTAAGATAATCAATAAACAATCAATCTCCAAGTTTCTGTGTTTCTCAGAACCGCCCACAACCAAATGTTTTAAACCAAATCCAAGTATACAAAAGTTGCATACAAATCTTCTACTATATTAATGGCCTCTTTTTAAGATTTTGTTAAGCTACTGTCTTTTTTTATGACTTAAGCTAACATCGTAAATTTGATTTCTTACCTGAGCTTCAATTACAAGTGAGTTTTTTTTATTAAGTTTTATATCGGTATGACATTCATCATATTTTCTACTGACAAAACATTTTTTGGCTACACTACATGATGCTCAAAATGCCAGCGCTCATTTCATAAATGAGCTAATCACAGTTCTGATTTAGTAATCACTTTAAAACAACGATAAATCTGTATTTATAACTGAATGGTGTATCTGGAAGAAAGTTACTATGTTACAGGTGATCTAAATATTTTACACGGTAAACACATAAATCATAGATCTATGGTGGCGTTACTACTAAAAACATAATAGAATCAACGATAAGTGAATTCACTTATGGTACTGATATGCTACCAGGTTATTTCTCAAAGAATTTGAAATGAAGACTTATTAATGTATGCCTCATTCACGAAAATCATTACAAGAAGTCAAACATTTCTCCACAGATGACTGTATACCATAGTGCTTTTAACTACATACCATATATGGATGTGGGTCTGCGCATAAATTTCGTTTTATTCAAGGTTGCAATTTAGAGGTCACACTATGTTGAGCTATACTTCATTAGTGATACAAAGACATATCGTCAAATAAAAATGCAACTGTTTGTAAATAATGTTTGCTGTGTCAATCAGGATATGACCCTATTTATAACTTTAAATCCTAACCTTACAACAAATCAATAACCGTGAATACTGATTCCGAAATTATGTTAAATTTTTGCCCGTCTTAAATCACTGTTGACCTTAATTTCAGAAATATAATTGAGACTTCATCTTAGAAACAATATTTGTCGTATGGAATGATATTAACAATAAGATAAGTTGGATTGTGACTGGCAAGTGGAATCCAGGACGAGCAGTCCCGCCTATTTGGAACTCAGTAGTCTGTGGTGAACGCTGTGGCATTAGTGACGAAACGGACTGAGTTCGAACCCCACCATGAACATCAAAATTGGGATGCAGTTACATCCAGTCGATGAGTCCCAAATAGGATAAGACGAGCGTCATGGATTCCACTCGCCTGTCATAATCCAACTTATATAATACTTGTGAAAAATTTGATATATCGAGGCAATCCGCTCAGGATGCACATATAGTAACAATGACTGACCAGCTTCAGCCTATAACAAATCAACGGGAATATACAAGTTTATCCTAATATAACAAGAATGTTTACAATTTTGTATGATAAATACTAGACTACTTATAAAATCATTAAGTAATAACATGAACAAAATAAAATAACTTCACTGTAAAGTAAAAGTGATGGGCAATACCATTGTTTCACCCAGTGATAGAATTTTCTTATATGAATATAATACTTGCAAAACATTATAATAGTACTTTAAGAAATCGCTTACTTATTTCAAAGATGTATAATTACTTCAAGAAAAATGATATTCATGAATAAAATTAAACGTCCAAATAATGAAACAAGTTTTCATTGGAGATAGTCTTTCAGAAATGTAAATCATGTATTGACAGCGTTGTTAAATATGTGTAATTTCATGCCTGTGAAGATGTTTACCAAACACTTTTACCATATGCTTGCATACTATGTAATTCCTATTTAACAAACTTCTAGATGTTCTTGTGCATCTGGCCAACCTTGTCATCATGAAACAGGTCTATGTAGTTGCCCAGCAGGAAAATATGGACCACAGTGTGGAGATACTTGTCCAGAAGGACGTTGGGGTGAAGACTGCCAACGTATATGTGACTGCCATTTAAAAAATAATAACATGTTATGTGATCCAGTCCACGGAATATGTTACTGTCGACCAGGATGGCTTGGACCAAATTGTATAAGCAGTAAGTTAATATTTAGTACTGGGCTATAATACTTTATCATTGGCCTACTTATACTATATTATTATTTAAAGTAGGCACAGCTTTACTGATTTCTCAAATTTTGATCCAAAAAATAAATGAGTGTTGTTTATTTAGAAATAACTTTCTACTTTCAGCTCAGTTTCCATCATAATGTAATGCCATGAGGAAAATTATTCAAAATTGGAAATCAGTGAATGGCCAGTTCACTTGAATTTAGGACTATTTCTAATCTGCTGTGTACAATCTGATAAGGGTAAAGCAGATGACTGACGAACTATTAATTTGGCAGTTGACACAATACCTGTAAACACTAAAAGAATACTATCAAATGCATACAACACAAAAATATATACACTCAGGCTACTCTCTTCCATCCTGCTGCTATATATATATATATATATCAATGTCTGCTACCGTCTGCCTCGAACCGCAATGTTGGCTGATATAGGAGCAGGATGAAAGAGAGGTAGTGGCGGCCAAATAAAAGCATGGCATCAGTCTATGAAGTCACTGATTGCTGATTTGCGTCGTGATGTTAGATGAAGACTACCTGGTTGCGGTCAGCGGAAATGCCGTAACTAGTGGTTGGAAACGTTGGGTGATATGGCTCAGAATCGGTTACAGTGGCAGAGGTGTATCTACTCACTGTCCTCCGTTAAATCGTGAGCTTAATATTGTTTCACGACTTTCTTTCCAGGCTCCTACTCTTTTTCACTAAACTATATGCTATATGCTTACTCTTTTCTGTTCTTATTATTATTATCATTGAAGTAACTTCTACTTCCATTGTGTGGTTCTAATCTTGCTGTGCTCTAGAGGCATGATAACTTGGACTGATGCACACATGTGTCAGGTTCTATGTTGATCATACTTACACAAACATACTCCTCGTGGCGCATAGGCAATCGACCAGTATTCTCCAATTAACTCTGTCCAGGGCTTTCCTTTCATTTTTCCTAAGTCTTTTCATTCTTTCCATATCAGCCTCTAATTTCTAGTACAATATGCTCTTTGCTTATCTCCCTTTCGTTTTAAAAATTCTACTGGGGTTTACAAATTAAGATGACATCTCGATATCCGCTAACGAACTTATGACCGGAGACACAATGACAGATAGTGCTATGCTATTCTTCTGTGCCCTGGCCTAGTGAAACTAAAGGAGAAATGTCCGAAATTAGCAAGTTTCGTCTATTTCTACAGGCAGCCAGTCGAACGGACAACTAACACTCAACTGATGGGTAAATATACAAAAATGAGAGTGTCTTTGGAAGTGTCACAAACAGCCTAGTAAAATAGACATCAGACCAACAAGTCTTAACTTCCTACTAGGTGTGAAACACAAACCGAAAGTTAAATGGGAGCATTTTGGCAAGAAAACAAGGGATATGAATTTCTAAAAATGAATCACGAGAATAATAGGTTTGTCAAAAGAATTCTAGGGATCGAGCATCTCCAACGAGTTCCAAGTTAGTGCTAGTCTCGTGACGCAGTTTGATGATTTCTTCAATGTATATCATATCCACCTTTGGCGTTTTTTTATAATTTCTTCGCAAGCTGGAAGTTAGTTTTCTCTTTGCCACACTTAGTTGTTGATAATGGCGTCTGGCCAATGGATCAGGAATATCTTGAGTAGATAACTGTTTAAAATTACTTGTATCTTTTGCATGACACTTTTCATGGTTTTCCAAGTTTTAGCTCCATATAACAAAATTGTCTTGACGTTTGTATTAAAAATCTGATTTTGACTTTGGTTGACAAGTGGCTTGCATTCCAGATGCTTTTCAATGCCTTTCCTTTGCCAATCCATCCCTTCAAATCTGCATCAGATCCTTCTTGTTAATCGATGACGATGTTCGAATATTTAATTTTTAACATCCCCCAGGGCTTCTGTGTCAGGTGAAATTGGGTTGGTGCTCGTTATCTTGTATCTAGGAATCTTACTTTTCTTCACGTGTTTTTGGAGGCCTACTACAGTACGAGCTGCTGCTACACTGGTCGCTTTCACTTGCATTTATTGCCGAATGTAGAATAAAGAAGCTAAGTCAATTAAGGAGTCCACATCATCTAGTTGCATCTAAGTTATTCACTGTATTTCATTTTTTCCTTAAGATGTCGCAGTTTTCGAAATCCAGTTAACCACCAGCGGAAAGAGGAAGGGCGCAAATAAGCAGCCTTATCTAACACCAGCCCTTACTTTAAATGAATTTTTGAGCTGCCCGACGTACACGATTTTGCTGTGTAATCAAACGTAAGGACTCCTTATGATATTGACTATCTTCTAGGGTACACCATAATGGTGAAGAGTGCTACATAACGTTCCCCTGTCCACACTATCAAGTGCTTTCTCATAGTCAAGAAAACTGACATAAATTGGTGAATTTCAATCAATTGATTGTTCAACAATGATCTGTATTGTCACGATTTGGTTGGTAAACGATCGATCTTCACGGAATCTGGCGTGTTGAGATCGTCGACTGGATTTTTCATTCGGTTTAATAACATTCTGTTGAAGACATTTCCTGGTACTGAAAGTAGGGTGATGCCTCTATAGTTCTATAGTGTCTATAGTAATTGCTAAGATCTCCTTTCCTTAGTACATTGACGAAGTCCCGTTCTTACTAGTCTGTTGGTACTTGTTCTTTCTCCAAAACCATTTTGAATGGACTGTTGATCGTCTTTGTACTTACTTCTATACCTGATTCGAGTTTCTCAGCTAGTTTGCTGTCTAAGCCTATTGCTTTACTACTTTTGACATATCGGATGACCATACTGATTTCTCCGATTGTTGGTGGGTCGATAGTAACAAGAAGGTCTGTAGTTACTGCCCTATCGACCGACGAATTCAGTGGGGTTGGTCTATTCAAGGATGTTTTACCTAACTGTCTCTTTGTTCTTGGGTTTCAGTGATTGGTTTTCCATTCTTGTTCCTCATTAATCATTCTGGTTTACTGTATTTTCTAATAAGTTTCGCTTTTTTATACAGATGCCTTAAGTTTCCTTATTTTAAAACCTTTCCTCTGTGATTGCTAGGTCTTCCACATATTTTCGTTTATTAGCTCTTATTCCCGTTTTCACTTAGTTACTGGCTTTCGTGTGTCCAGATTATGCTTTAGGCTGTCTCCGTACTTGTTTAGCTAATATATATATATATATAATATATATATATATATATATATATATATATATATATATATATATATATATATATATATATATATATAGGATATGTTGTCTTAGAGACTTTAGTATGATGTTGCCATTTTTAGATATTGAGTATTCAGCATTGCGTCAGACTGTGATCTGTGTACAAAAATAAACAAGTGATAATTGTTAAATAATATAAATGTAAAAAGGGCTTATAGCAAATTGTCTACAGCTGGAGTCGAGAGAGGGGGGAGGCAGCAATAGTTTGTCCGTAGATTTAAGCAGGTCGTCAAAATACTTTCAACGTTAAATTTTAATTTCCTATAACACTTAATATCTTAAATATTAAGGAGTAACTAAACTAATGCAAAGAGTCATTCCTACATTTCTCGGATTACAATAATTCTCATATGGTTAGTTCATGTTAAAATATACATAACATTAAACAAAAGTTCAACCTTTGATATTATAAAGTAGATGATTAACACTACTTAAATGTCCACAGTAATAGTGTCATGTATAATGAAATGAATGTACATTAAATTAAATTGTTTATAAAATAACTTTACCAACCTCATCATCTATATATACAAATTGTATAATTCATTCTAAACAATATTTATTTGCCTTTTAAAATAAATATACAATACAAAATATGTACAATATAGACATTTTTATGTAGATTAGCTTAATAAATTACATTTTAATATAAATTCTAAGTATGATAGATTGTAACATATTTGACTTATGTGTTACCATGTCAACCATTAAATCATCAGATAGTTTTTTTTTTTATCTATGTACAATCTAATATCATAATTGAATTGGAATTTTATTGATAGTGATCATAAAAATTTTTGTTAATATTAGTAATATGCTATTAAAAATTGTTAGTAGTCAACTGTGAAGTAAATTTAAAACGTTTATTTTTTTTCATTTTCTTATCATTTACAATGACAACTGGTTTCATTGCATAAGACACTTGACTTATACTTTTATACAGTAACGATATTTGAACGATATTGAACGTTATTTATATATTTTCATCAGTAATAATGTTTGTAACTATTTCGAATGCTAGACGTCCTCAATGAATTCTGTTTACTTTGAAGGATACTGTTAATGATGGAAACATCTAATCTACCGCTTGACCTAAACCTGTTTATTCAGAACTTTACAATTTTATGTTGCATACACTATTGTACCTATTTTCATACACTGAATATCATATGAATCATTGATTATGACAGTATATGTCTCTTTATGTCACACCTTTTATCTCCCAAAACTATATTTATATGAATATATTTTGTATATATATAAATGCAAATTGTGGTGTAAGCGTATTTTTTTAAATCATCGATGTTTACATTAAATGATTTGTAGGAGAATGAATGTGTAACCACCATCAGATGTAACTTAGATATTCATGAATCACAAACATCTTTGTAGAATTTCAACATAAGTATCAATATATTTTGTTACTAAGTAGTACACTGCATACGGTGTTTCACATTATGAAAACATCTTAGTCTTGACTATTACTAATGTTAAATACACTGATATTCACGGTTTTAATTCATCTTTGTTAGAAGATTGAAAAAGTCACATGTCACTGGTATGTTGTTATTATAAATATCATTGAAAGTCTTTCGTTGAATGCCTAACGATAGATTTTAATTGAATAAATGAGTACAATTTTTAAATGTTTGTATCGTTCTTTTGATACTAATCAAGACTGAAATTTAATGTTGCACTTCCTTACATGGGCACTGTGAACGGATTGCCTCAATACAGTGTTAATCCATACATATGATTATAAATGTCAGTGTCTTTTCTTTGATATTGTTAAGGATTCAGCGGGTTTGTACATAACTCCCTGATATTCTTTCTTAAATTACCATGTTGGGACCCAGTTTATACATTAAAAGCGAGATGCAGCTACATCTAGGCGACAACTTTGAAATAGAATGAAATGCCAACACTAAATTCTACTTGTTACTGACAATCTAACTGAATGACTGTTTAAAATTTATTATTTTATTCAAAAAACAGTTTTAATAAACAAAATATACCCTTTTCGATTAATTTATAGAAATATAGAAAGGAAAAGACTGTATGCCCATCGGTAATTATAAGACAATATATCTTTCCTGAAGTTGATTACAGTAAGGAAGAAAGTTGAATGTTCTTTTCATACGAGCAAAGTTCAAGTTTTTTCTTCTAGCACAGTTGGCTATTGCTTCAAATGTATGAAGAATTCATAATCAGAGAGATTTTTGTGAAATAACGAATATCGTGACAGATAACTATTAACTTGATGGTTCGTGAAAAGAACAACTGGACAACCAAACAATGTACTTAGTTATAACAGAGAATGTCGTAAAACATTACATACGTTACTTCTAACCATCAATGTTTTATCCTTCGCGTTCTCTGGTCCGTATCGGCTTGCTTCCTTTGGTTGTCCTCGATTATCTTATGTATTTTAGTCATACTTTGCTCTTTCCCACCTCACAACTCGCTTCATATGCTGTTTATTTATTCTTTCCAATTTCCTGCGACGCTTCGCTACCTTCTACCTATCGGTGACCTTATGAGTAGTATCCACCACAGTATAACCTATTTGAACTAATTGGATAATGATAAAACTGTTGATCAACATAATCAGGCTTTACATAGTCATACCGATTTGTATAGATTAATTAACATGTTAGTTCAGTTTTGAATAAATGGTAGATGAATAAAACTTGACATCGAATGATGATTCATTATGTGTATAGAACCAATCTACTAGGATCATAAATTTAAAAATTTTACAAATGAAATCACTAACTACTTAATTAGAATAACTGAAGTATTTATTTAAGTTGACACTATTAAATGGTAACCTACTAATATCAAAGCACATAATTCTTTCTTTTCTATAAACTGTACGATTTAAATATGGATGTTAAAAGTAGCAATCAATGAGTCCATTGCCAGAAAAAGTTACTGAGTATGTATTCATTTTAGTGTATTACTCAAATTAGAAAACACTAAACAACCATTAGTAAATCATTGACGGCTATTTTGAAAAACAACTATGTATTGTCAGTAGCATAAAAGTAGGTTATAGGTCTCAGAGTAATAGTAATTATTTTAAAGGTTACTAAAAACTACGTGTACTGATAGAATACAAAGAAAATGTTAGATTAATTGAATGGCAACAGAAGGTATGTTTGAAACAATTTGCATTATGACTGTAAAAATATTGATATGATTGATGTATACAACTACTTGGTTGATATGACCTTGTGCAAACGCCAATAAGTGCCTATCTGGTCCCTATAAGTTTCCTCCAAAGCCTACTTGGTGCCAAACCAGAATAAGAAGAATACAATCCGATAAACCAACCAGACAAAACCTATTATATTTCAGACATTCGTATTATGTATACACAAAACCAGGCCAAACGGTCAACCAATTAGAAATTCAATCTTAATGAGAAACAAGGGAGATAGTGGTAGAGAATCGAGGTAACGCGTACACAATCAATTAACTTTAGTTCATAAATGTGGAATGATATACTGACAGTAAATATGCTAAACGGAAGGTTAGGGTAAGGGGAACGCATAAATGTTAGAAATAAAATGCTTACATCACCCACAACCAAAATAATTAAAATAGTCTTCTAAAACGTTGTTCTAAAAGTTTGTTGCTCTTCTTTAGTCGTGCAACACAACAATGTGTTTTGGTGAATAATAAACTGAAGGTCTTCCTGAGAGTTCCAAGATTGACATAGTAGATTTTGGAAATTACAAACAATAGTAATACCATCAAAAAGTCTCAGTAATGATTTAACTAACTCCTTTGTCCATAGGCATAAACTGCATTAAGTTTAGTTTGTAAATATTACTACTTTTATAGAGATGTAACAAAATCACATTCAGTATTTGTCCGGACTACTTTTAAATCTAACCCAAATAATAAAATGTCAAAAGGTATTAATAAACTAAACGAATATTATATCTGACAGAAAGCAAAAGATAGGTGAGTCTAAACTGCTTATTCCGATGAGGAGAATCATTTCACATTGTGTCGAGTTGTGATTTCATGTTGACACTTAGCTGATTACTTTCAAATAATAGAGTTTATTAGAATTATAATGGTTATCATCAATGTCGGTTGTCTATATAACTACTGATTTCAAAGATGTTTATACTATTACACCCGAATACTTAAAAAATACGAAAATTGTAAGAAGTAGAGAAATATGAAGGTACGCTGGCAAGTTTCAGTGGCTAAAACTATGAATGCTTCCATGAATATATTATGGTTGAATATAATTCACCTTATGCAAATAGTAATCAAATTATAGAACAGATGTAATCAGGTGAAAACCGGAGCAAATGTCATCATCTACTGAACCACTCGATTACCACTTCATGATTAAACTGACTGATTAGAGATTAAATGAATTACGTAACTTTAAAGTATTTCGTTCATTTTGAATTTACTTAAAAACTCAGATGCTCTTTATTTAATCAGAATGATAACAACTATGAAAAATGAAGAAATAGATTTGTCTTGGATAGATTATCCATGAAGACGTGTTTAATTTAGAGATAACTTTTATTATTTACAAAGTATCGTAAGCTAAGATGAAACATTTCACAATTGGCTAGTAACTAGAAATGTTTTTGTTTGAAGTTCAGTCATCTGTTCATATCTATTTATATCAGTTTTTCAAGATAAGCCTACTGAAGCCTACTTATTCCAATACAGATTATGATAGTTGCTTATTAATTACCACAATGTTCAATTGATTAATACACTTTATATTACGTATCAGTGCTGTTTTGTAGTCAAAAATACGTTCTTTGACTTTATAATATCACTTTAAATTGAATACATAAATAATATCCACCTTGTTGCATTTATTTCTCTCATATTCCTATTCTAGGATGCCCAGCTGGATATTTTGGCATAAATTGTCAGCATGAATGTAAATGTGAAAATAATGGTGTATGTCATCCAGATAATGGAACATGTATTTGTCAAGCTGGTAGGTATACATTCAATTATTTTGTGAATTCATTGTTTAGATGTCAACTTACTAAATGAAAGTTTATCAATATGATTGTGATTCACTGTGTTATGCTTAATTATGGTGTAATCATCATTTCATTGTATATGTACAAAATAGTCATAAGTAATCCTATGAGTACATATCTTGATTTAAAAGCAAAATAGATGATAGTTTAATAATTTAAAGAATTTCACTTGTTTGTGTTTGTCACAGATTGATATTGCTTGGGTACCAATTAATACCAGGAAATACCAGTCAGTTGTTCCATCTTAGTATGCGACTTCTCAGTCGCACACAGCCTAGACTCTAACCCAGGGACTTCAGGTAGTACGATAAATGTATAACCATCTACACCACTGGATGATCATTACATAGACGAGTCACAAAGAATTGAACATTTGGAATTAATTTTAAAAGTATTATTATGGACATTTTGGTTGCACATTCTTTAAACAAGATGTTTCTATTACTTTCATATTTCCATCTTAACCTTACAACATTCCGCCTACTAACAATTATTATTATTAAAGGGGTCTGTGAAGGTAGTTAACTGTCAATTTTAGATATCACGAATTGATCTGAATCAAACAACCATTGATCACCTGGAAGCACTGGACAGCTGTTTCGTCCTAGTATGGGACTCAGTGGCGCGTATCCACGACCCCATCGGGGATCGAACCCGGGGCCCTCTGGCTCCGCGGCGAACGCTTTACCATTGGACCACTGAGTTCATTATTGTATTTCCCGATCGTGAACTACAGTTTATTAATTATCATTCATGTTATTAACTTGAGTTAATGTTATTATTCCAACCAGTTTCCTGTGCAGTCTTAGCCTGAGTGTCAACATATTAACAAGCGTATGACATACAATTAATAACCCTTATTATCCGACTGTTTGGTCCATCAGAATGATTTTCTAATCTCTGGTTCAGGGATAAGGATATCAAACAGACTGACAATACACTTACTGTTAAGAGTCATGTGTTACTCAGTCACCTACTAAAGGTGCATGTCTACTGGGTAGCAAGGACTCAACTACCAGTTTACATGCAACATAAGAACATATGATTACTGAGTTAATTTTCGGGAACAGCATAAATTTCAAAAGAACAGTACACACTCTTTCTAATAAGTAAACAAATTTACAATTTTATCTTTTCACTACCAGTCGTATTATGTATCACCTTTTTATAGAAACAATTAAGGTAGATTGGAGTGTGTACTGACAGAAAGCCACAGTATGCTTAAAAACAACTCGACAAATTGTAGAAACGAAGTTAGTTAATTATGTATTATATCATGCTATATTTGGTAGTATATGATTACAGACTATCCATAAGATATAGCCAATCTAAGCTTTATATATTGTGATACTTAGTAACAAAGAATTTATTCCTGCTTCATAGGAATCTTGTCTTGGTTTCAGAACTCTGTTTCATTACTTACTTACTTACTTATGCCCGTTACTCCTTGCTGAGGAGCATAGGCCGCTCACCAGTGTTCTCCATTTAACTCTGTTTCATACATTATAAATATTTCATCGTAAGACTAGATTGTTTTAAGAAACCACTTGCCTAATCATAACGCCTACTCTGATCTATTTGAATTGATTTGCTACAATCAGTGACTACTATTAGACTGTTCCATATTACATTAAATTATGAGTACATGAATGAAGCAGAAACAACTGAGACCAAGGTAAATTGTTAAATATAAGAAAAAAAAGTGATGCTTCTGTTACAATTGAAGATAACTACTCTCTAAAGTATTTTTTTTCGTAGTTATTAGACATGTGTATGTTATATTACAGATTGAAGGTTACAGACAAGGCAATGATTTCAAATGACTATTTTGTGCGAGACTCCTCAGAAGTGCTGACACATAACCTCGATAAGCAAAAAACTCAAAACCTTTAAACCTCATGATAAGAATGTTTAACCTTCAGACCACTGGATCAACATTTCATGGTTTCCGTTACAGATAAAATTCAGTAATCTCTACTAACACTCCATTAATGTAAACGGACATGAAATAGTAAATACGACTGAACTGAATTGTTTACCAATCTATTACATTTTGTATTGGATTATATTTCTTCATCTGTATTCTTAAAATATATGTAGGATATTATGGTGAACGTTGTCAGTTAAATTGTCCTCCTGGTTTTTACGGTTTACAGTGTAAACAAAAATGTGAATGTATTCATGGTGAAGCCTGTAATGAGATAACTGGTGAATGTTATTGTTCAGCTGGTTATCATGGTAAAAAGTGTGAACAAAGTAGGTGCTTTATCATATTCAATTCATATAGTAGTAATATGTTCATGTTGTATACATATTTATTATAAGTAAATCTTAAAGAATAATGTTTACAGAAGTACATTTACCACTAGATACAATATTTTGTAACTAACTAGTAAATCATGTTTCCAACAGGGATAGTATTGTGAAAAAGGCCAATTGAGCAAGCAATATTTTATTTGATGGAAACAGAGAATGTCATAAAATATTACATACATTACTTCTAATCATCAATTTGCACATCCTTCGTGTTCTCTGGACCGTGTCCTTTATCAGCTTGCTTCTCTTGGTTGTTCGCGATTCTCCTCTGTATTTTAATCATGCTTTACTCCTTGCCACCTTGCGACTAGCCTTATATACTGTTTACTGATTATCTCTAATTTCCTTTGATGCTGTGCTACTAAAATATATAACAGTGAATCAAAATTACCCAAAATCTAGACACATTCTTTTACTATCATCATTCGAATTTCCATAGTTATAACCAATCATTACAGATTTTCTCCTCTATTAGTGCTACATTTTGAGCAGTATACAACTTGATAGAAGAAACAAGACAAATATACTGATTACTACTGTTAGTCATCAGTATTTAAACATCACTGTATTAAAACATTTTTATGAACTATTCATTACAGATTAACTTCTATTGAGGTTATAATGAAGCCGGAAATCATCAAACAGTACTTGAATCGTAGTATGAAAAAGATCAGTAGTGTACACTCACGATCTCTCTAGGGACCAGCAGTAAAGTAAGTATTATCATTATGAATGGATGACTGTCATAATATGACACAAATTGAATGAAGTTGGAAATGTATACCAATGGATCTAAATCCACCGGTTCGCTTAATAAGAGACACAGAGGTTCTCTGTTTGACTGCTGGTGAGGTAGCATGGTGGTGTTCTTAGAATAAACAGGTATTTAGTACTTTCTGGTTCTAATGGTAACTGGTAACTGGCAACATGAAAATCAAACAGTTCACCATAAAAATCCATGAATTGACACTAATAAATTATCCAAATATATAACTTGAATTAGTTTATTAGGATCATCAAATTATTTTGACAAAATTTCACATAAAGCTTTTATCACAAATGAACTACTAATTTTCTTCTAGAAGTATGGTTCAATCAGTCAATCAGTGTAGCTAATGGGTTTCGCTTATTCCAAGTATCTTAATGTTATACCTTTTAGTTTCTCCAGCTATTTGTATGCTTCTCCTTGTCGCCAACATTGTACGAAGATTCCAAGCACCTATATTAATTGTTGCTCTGGTTGTTAGAAGAGGCATCGGCTCGTGAATTCCAAAGAAACTCGGTTTTCACCATTAGGCATCATAACACTTCAAAATAAAAACCTTTCAACTCCCAGAGCAGAATTGAAATGGTTATAAAGGTTTTTTCTGGTTAGCGTTGTTTAGCAAGATTGATTTTTACAGGATGGGTTGATAATCCTATACTCAACTCTTCTCATTCATCCGGGCTTGGGACCAGCAGCAACCCTAAGAAGATTCTAGGCGAAGTTAAAAGTAGGGTTGAAAAAGATTATATTGACATATATTCATCAAATTTCCTCTACAAGATTATAGTAAACCAACCGACTACTTCCTATTTTTTCACATTTTATGAATAAAGCTGTTATGTTTCATTAGACTAGGAGATTTGCAGCGATTGTTTAACTTGTAGATTACATCAAAAAACTGACTTCAATCAAACAATTATCGAAAATGCTGGGCAATAAACATTAGCATCCCTTTAGTTTGAGTATATTCAACAGTGCTCCTTCCCCATCACCACCACCACACAACCTGACGGCTCGAAGGGCAAAGAGCACAAGATATTCTGATTTGGTGGGAAAACACGTTATTTTTAGATTACTGAGTTTCTACTTAGTTGTTCATATTTCCAATTTCAGTCAATTCCTAGTGTTGAGAAACCAAGATGATATCTGACTCTTGCTCAATATGGTTTAACTCTAATGCATACAGTCTCTCAATAAAACTTCAAAATTACTGCTGAAGATTATTCTCTAGTGAAAATATGGTTATTAATGGAAGAACTTCGGAAAGACCGATTTTTTTTGTAATTTATATCATAATTTCTTTTTTATTTTGTTTTATAACTATTATGTACATCAATTATATAATTTATAATTCTTTTAATATAATTATATAGCTTGTCTACCTGGTACATATGGACCACAATGTTCATTAATTTGTCCTGTATGTCATACTCGAGTTATGGATTCAAATACATTAGATAGTTTATTACTTTCAGAGGCGTCATCACTTCCAGACAATACAATTCTTTCATCTCACTATCAGTCAAAGGAAATAATAAAACATAACAATGTAGCTGTACTGAAACGTTTAAATGAAAATCAAAATAATCCTGTTTGTCATCCACAAACTGGACAATGTCCATGTCCACCAGGTTCGGAAGGTAAAGATTGTAGTACACCATGTCCCAAAGATCGCTTTGGACCTGATTGTGCTCAGGTTAGAGAATAGATTTTTAACAAAATGATAAATATTAATAATAATGAGATTTGAAATGTAAAATATTTTACACTCGAATAATTTATCTGTTACTGTTGCAGTCATTAACATACTACCCCGATTACACAACGATTAATATTGTACCTACTTACTGAATCCATTGATGTCTTTTCTACGATTGTGGTTCCAAAATATTAAGCAGAATCACTTTCATAGAAGTGACTCATTATTTCGATAAATTGTGTATACCATATCTTCACTTGTTTATTTGCACATTGTTGTCTTCTTTAACATAGGTCGGTCCCAAACTATTTTTTTTTACCCATATTCTTACTTCCTACACATTTTGCATGCACCTTGCTTCTACCCTTGTTAACCTTACACTGTTGCCACTTTACACGACGTTCAACAACATATTATATATATGAAATCTTGAAAGTAGCATCTACCAAACTACCACCTATTAAAAGGTACTTCAGTTTATCAATTTATCATCTTACTTGTCTGTGGATGATTAGTTCATGCCTCAAAATATTAATAAGTTTAACTTAAGTGACAGTAGTTACATCAATGTTCATCGTTTTAAACAGAAACATTTTCATCGACTAAAACTTCAATCAATCAATGCCTGTTACCCCAAGTGGAGCATAGACTAAAACTTATACAAGAAAAATGTTTTATCTACTTAAACGATTAAAAAGTAAATTAGTAGAAATATATTTTGAATGCTTCCAAAGATGTCTACTGTTACTAGTCTATAAATTGGGTAAGTTTTGATTGTTTCTGACAAATAAGTATGCTAGAATTACTTTAGTAAATAAAGTATGCAAAAATTACAAATTCATTTCCACTACTATTCATTGATAACTACAAAAAAATGAACATTTGCTATTTACTGATCTCTTGGAAAACCGATTGATTTTTGAATAGTGAAAATTTAATGTTAGGTTGTCGTTGTTAATGGCAAGTGGCTGGAGTGCAATAGTAGTCACTGGAAAATTGTGTTTGAGCTAAATTTCTTGGTAGTTGGTACTCATTAATATGATGTGGTTGAAATCTTCATTGAGCTGATAATCTCTGGTTGATTTAAATTTGTATCATCTATTTTTTATAGTCAAAGATGTCTCTAATGAGCTATAACTGATTCCGTTTTCACATTGACCGATCACTGAGTTACTTCTATCTAATCTAAAGTTACCTATTGACTATAGTTAATAACCTATCGTTGAAACACAGTAGAGACGAAATCGAATCTTCAACAATAATGGTTAAATTGCAAATTAATCAACAAAATTCGGTCAACTTTAAGGACTAAATGAAAATCATGTTAGTTACTACTCAACGACCAATCAATCTGGTTAATTTTTACCATGTGACCTTTTGAAAAACCTTCAGAAAATTTCCTCTTTAAATACTTCATATGATGCAATTGAAAAAGAAAAGAATTTACATCGGTTTACGAAAAATAAACTTCCAGTTATACTCATGAATCGCCTTAATAAAATTACAAACAAGTAGTATATTTGTGATAATGTAATTAGTAGAAATTGAAATTTCCAACGTTTTGCCACTTAGTTTAAGCCACTTCAGCAGAGAATAATAACTTACCTAACTACATTAGCATAAGTCTAAATAATACAGTCGGACAAATTAAAATCAGAATATTTAGTACAATCAAATTATAATCTGCCCATATTGGTGTGTCCTTAAGCGTCAACGTATTTCACAGTGAAACATGTTGACGTGTTTGTTAATTGTCAGTGAGTATGAAATATGTAGTAAGTGGAGTGATGAGAATATGGTAATAATTTATATTTGATTGAATATGTCACAGATTGATGTTGGCTGGGTACTACTGAAAACCACGGAACACTGGACAGCTGTTTCGTTCTAGTGTGAAACTCCTCAATAGTGTGTACCCCAGATTCCGCACCAGGAGCTTCAGGTTAACGACGAACGCCTGACTATCTGCACCACTGAGTCGGCATCCAATGTTAGAATTCCCACTTCCATTAGTTTGTGATATATAGGCACGACGATCATCCATTATTGTTGGTGATAGCTGTCTCACACCCGACAAGTCTGAACAATCTGTTGTATATTCAATCAAATAAATAACCAATCTTTACAAAAATAACCATCCCAATTGAACGATAATTTATATGTTTAGATATGTTAAAAATTTTTTCATATTTAATTGTTGTTGATTGGACAATATTTCCAAGTAGGATGAAGAGTAAGACCTCCATTTCTATTGAGTGCAGTGGGATTTAGCGGAATAAGAAATGTCTCAGCTACATGGCTTTCTTTATAATCAGAAAAACCTTTCTGTATAATTTAGATGCTATTTATGTTGATTTTATGGTTGCTGTTAACAACATTCACTACTATTGCTGATTTGATTTGCAACTTTTCGATATCTGAAAAGGCCATTTTGTATAACTTTCATATTCTTTGGCACGAATTGTGATTTCTTGAGAAGATTCACCAAGCTAGAAGGTTTCACAATTGATACAATCTAACTCGAAAACAGTTATGTGTGTGGGGGGAGTTAAATGGGATTTTTTCTTCTGTTTTAACTAAAGTGCCTCGAAACACATTGGCAGTTTTGTAGAACGCTGGAATTTCATGTTGTTTTAGTATTATTTGAATCCTTCTGTTGTGCCACGACGACATATTAGAACGACAATACCAATTTATGACATTTTATTAGATTTATTATTAGGTAATGATAGGTCGTTTCACTTTTGTACACTTTTAATAATATTCGAAGGCGAATTATTAAATTGTAAGGTGTTCATAATATTCTTAAATTCCTGTTGTCTATCTTCTTCGGATGAAATAAACTTGGTAGCTCATCTAAAAAAATTTAAAGCTAGTGAAATCTTCATACTAAAAGGATATAGTGAATTAAAGTCAATATGACAATTTAAACTTGTCAGATTCCGATAAACGATTAGACCAAGAGTTCGATTTGGACTCCTTTTTTACAAGACGGATTAAAAATAGTAATTCATTGTGTTCGTTTTCAAGTTTGATATTGAACTTTATTTGAAACAGAATTGTGTTAATCCATTTTGATAAAGTTCTTTTAATGATGACAGAAGCTGTCATCTACATAACTAATCCAAATTCTTGCTTTGATGGTGTTCATAAAGGTGAAAGATTCTATATGCAATATAAAGAGATTAGCTACAAACTGTGACACTGGTGGGGACGGAAGCGAGAGATCTCACTACTACTTCGTTAGTTTGTTTCTATAGAACTCCTTTGAAAGTCAACCGAGTTGAATTGATGCATAGTTTTACATATAATTTTTACATAATAAAAATAAGCACTTAGTAAAATTTTTATCTTGTGTTTATAACATCCAACATGAAAATTCAACTATATGAAATTTATGACCTCTGTTTTAGTAACACAGTACAATGATTCCATATCAGTGATGATTGGATTCTTGTAAATAACAAAAATAATGATAATAATTATGATCTCTTTTACTAAACAAGAATTATCAATAAACAAGGTAGATGAATATTATTCATTTCAATAAACAAAATATTTGAATTGAGATGGTCATTTTTGTGGAGATTGGTATTTTTATTTGACTGAATACGTCACAGACTGATGTTGGCAGGGTACTATTGAAAACTGGGAAACACTGAACAGCTGTCACATCCTAATGTGGAACTCCTCAGCACTACACACCCCAGATTCCGCACTGGGGGGGTTTAAGGTTGGAGAGCGCCTAACTTACTGCACCACTATGCCGACAGGCATTATATGGTAAAATCCCTACTCCATCAATTTATGATATATATCGCAACGATCATCCAATGTCATTGGTGGTAACTATCTCACTCCTGACAAGTCTGATGGTCACTAGTTACAGCTTCTCACTAGAGCTTCAAGAACATCATAAGACTAGTTAACAGTGAGCTGATTATTTTGATTGAATTAACATGGTTATTTTTGTAGAGACTGGTATTTTTTATTCCACTAAATTTCGGATGCACACTGTTGAAGAGTTCCACACTCGAACGAGACGGCTGTCCAGTTCTTCCTAGTTTTCAATGATACCTCACCAAAATCACTCTGTAATGTATTGAATCAAACAAAATAATTTACTTAAGTTAATAATTATTATGTAACATTAAAATGATGTTTGTTACACATAGTATTACAATTACTCATAAAACATACAAAGTTCTTGTAAAGTTTTACACTTTTAGCATGTTTTATTCTTGTGTATTTCATTAATTGTACTTTTCAATTAGTTACTAGATAATAAATTCAATCATTTCGAATCACATGATTTAATTATGTCAATATTAGTGTTTTGTGTTTTTGTTTTATTGTTTCTTGTTTATTGGCAATAATTTATTTAGAAAGAATTTTGATTATTGATTGTTTCTTTTTTTTCAGTAATTTTCATATATCATATTATATCCTATTTATTCATTACTTGAACTATCTATTCTTGGTTATCTTTCCTTCTCTATCTTTTATACTTCATCACTAGTTTTATATATGTTGGATTGTGACTGGCAAGTGGAATCCAGGAAGCGAATTTCGTCCTATTTGGGACTCATCCTAATATCAATGTGCCCGTTGTACAAGTGTGACTGTCTGGACTCAGTAGTCTAGTGGCGAACGTAATGGCGTTCGACACGTAAGAGACTGAGTTCGAATCCCAGTGTGAGCATCAACAGTGGGATGCAGGTACACATAGCCGATGAGTCCCAAATAGGACGAAACGCGCGTCATGGATTCCACTTGCCAGTCACAATCCAACTTATATAATACTTGTAAAAAATTCGCTTTATCGAGGCAATCCGTTCAGGATGCACATATTGCAACAATGACTGACCAGCTTCAGTCTATAACAAATCAACGGGAATATACAAGTTTATCCTAATTCATCACTAGTTATTTTGTTCGTTATGAATTCAAAGGTAAAGTAGTCATAATATTGCATATATATATATATATATATATATATATATATATATATATATATATATATATATATATATATATATATATATATATATATATATATCATTAATCTAATCATGATAACCATTGAAGTGTAACATTTAAATGAAGTTCTTTAGAATGTATTGATTTGTATCGATGGCCTTAGAAATACAGTCAATCTATAATCTTCAAACACGAAACATTTTCCTTCTGCTTTTTGTTTATGTTTACTTACTTAGAACTTTACATTTATCAATAATCACTAAGGTACGAAACACAGTATTGATTTATTCAATTTAAATAATAGTATTGAAATGAATCGAGATAGTTTGCGAAGATCAGTATTAAGTTTAGTTGAAGGAATTCGTCACAGATTAATGTTGGTAGGATACCACTGAAAACTAGAAGGCACTGGACGGCTGTTTTGTCCCAGTAAGTGTCTCTTCGGCAGTGCCCATCCCAGATTCCGCCAACATCAATCTGTGACGTATTCAAATAAATAAAAATAATAGTCCCCAGAAAAATAACTGTGTCAATTCAATTAAAATAATCAGCTCACTGTTAACTAACTTCACGATGTTCCTGAAGCTCCAGTGAGATATCGTGACTAGTAGAGTTCAGACTTTTCACGAGTGAGACAGTGATCACCAATGACAATGGATGATCGTCGCACCATATATCATAAATTGGTGGGAGTGGGAATTTTACCATTGCAAAGTGTTAGGTTTTCAGCAACCTGAAGCCCTTGTGGAGGAATTTAGGGTGCTCACTGCTGAGAAGTTTTACACTAGAATGAGACAGTTGTCCAGTGCTCTCTTGTTTTTAGCTGTACCCTTCCAACATCAATATGTGTCGAATTCAATCACCTATATATTAGTATAATTTGAAACAACCAGTAATATCATGCTTCCCACTTGATGCAAATTTATACTAGCCCATCAGTTTAAAGACCGAAACTTATATTTAGTAAGCACTGTAACGAGTCTCAACTTCCCAAAAATGCCTTATATTTCCGGAGGGGGAGAGTGGGGGAGAGTTTAGAGTCATGTGTATACGAAATCAAGACGGAAGAAGAGTAAATAAAAAGAGTGTACCGATGACACAATAAATATGTTTAATAATCAAAGCAACTGACCAAAATAAGGAGTGATACTCAATAGCCAAACAATTACACTGATAATTGAAATTAAAAACTGTGACAGATTTAAAATCCGTTACCATCGCTACTTCGTATTTATCATATCTATATGCTTAGTACAGAGAAAACGAATATAACTCACCCTAAACAACTAACTTATTAAAGATTTATTTATATCGGGTTAAAATGATCTAATAACTTTACAGTTATATACTATCTTAATAAATGTTAATGTATAACGAATCATCTATAAAATATTACATCATAGTTTCCAATAGTTCTTTACTGACAATATTTAAATAATTTGATTTAATATATCATAGATTGATGTTGGCAGAGTACCATTGAAAACCAGGGAGCACTAAACAGCTGTTTTGTTCTAGTGGGGAACTCCTCAGCAATGCGCACCCCAAATTCCATTCTCCATAAAAATAACCATTCCAATTGAACAATAATTAAATTAATAATCAGTGTAAAAGTACATTATTTTTAAAATATATTATTGTCTTTATTTAACATTAATTTAAGCATTATGATACAATATTCATTGAGTAATAATTGTGAGTCCCAAATGATAATGTTATTTAAGAACAAACAGTCCTTCATATGAATAGAATATATTTGTAAATAATCTCAATGAATTAAATTAAAGAAAAATTCCAATCTTTCACTTTGCAAGCTGGTCCGATCTTCTTCAGGGAAATAACTAAGATCAAAAATTATTGAATAGAAATGTAAATAAGAGGTCAAATTTGAATTACGAATATCTAATCGTATACAGAATATGAAAATGTTATATAAGACATTGTGAACTAATGTTGAAATTGTCGTGGATGAAGAAAGGTGTGTAGTTCGTGTCTAGTTTTATGTTACAATCATTGTCAACTTATATTGTTTTGAGTTATGGTCACGGAGAGGGATAGACAATCTGAAGATAGGCTTGCTATCAATTCATATCAGAAGTAAATCAATGTAATGATAATTATAATTCAAAGGATAGGTGTATATTTGCAAATGGTAACACTTGAAATGTATAATTAGATTAAATATTTCTAAACAAAAATAAATAAATAAATAGGATGAGTTGGAAGTTGGAGTAGTAGGTGTCTGAATTCATTTTTAAACATTAGTTGCCATGATACAGCTAACAGTACTCCATCTCGTTTGTTTATATTGTTCGAATTTGCTCGTACGTGTAGGGCTTCGGATGTTAACTTTTCCTTGTTGGAATTAAAACCTTTTTGAAGGATTTTAATTCCATCGAAACCGATACTGTGTCATGATTCTAGTGAATGCAATACTATTGCCCATTTATTTTCAAGTTTCTGTATATCGTCAGAGGATTTGGGAATATGCTTCAAACAAAGTATATGTTCCTTCACCCTTACATTCAACTATCTTGTTGTTTCTCCTACGTATATAGCATCATATTCATTATATTTGATCTCATAGACAGTTCGTTTGTTCTTCTTTTGGTACTCTATCCTTAATATTTACAAGTGAAGAGCCCAGTGTATTGTTTGTTCGGAAGAAAACACATATACCATATTTATTTAAAATTCTTCTGATCTCTTCAGATGTTCCATTTGTGTATGGCACAACCACAGTGTCAGTCCATTCTTTCCGTTTGACCTTCAGTTTGCCTTTCCCATTACGTTTCTCCTTAAGTATCTTTTTGACAAAGTTCTTGGGGTAGTTGTTTATCATAATTATGGACATTGCTTAGTGTAATTCAGTTTCTTGGTCTTTATTATTTGTGACTAGTTGATGGATTCTGTGTATGAGGTTTCCAACTACTGTCACTTTTGTTGATTTAGCATGAGCTGATTTATAGTCAAAGTATTTTCCAGAATACGTTGGTTTCCGAAAGCTGTTAATCTTAAGACGGTTATCTTATTTCCTTAGGATCAGACAGTTGAGGAAGGATAATTTATGATCGATAGTCTCTATTTTCTTAGTGATTGTGATGTTTTTGGAAATACTGTTGATCTTTTCAAAAAGTTCATTTAATGCATCTTGTTTCGTAATAAAGAAAGTGTCATCTACGTACCTTAGCCAGAGTTTGGGCAAATAGACACATTTTGGGAGTGTACTTGTTTCCAGTGAATGCATAAACAAGTTACCAACTATTGGGGACACTGAAGATTCCATCGCCACACCTTCTCTTTGTTTATAGAGATCTCCTCGTAACTTAAACAATGGAAAACTTCAGCATAAGTTCAAGCGTTTAATAATTTCAGGAGGATCTGAAGAACAACGTAGACTTAAATTATTGTCTGCAAGTAAATATTCATTTATAATGTCCAACGAAATAATAATGGGGACATTAGTAAATATCAAAACTTGTCATTACTTCATCTTCTCCTAAACGTATGTTTTTATACCCTGTATACAATTGGATATTCGTAATTCAAATTTGACCTCTTATTTACATTTCTATTCGATAATTTTTGATCTTGGTTATTTCCCTGAAGAAGATCGGACCAGCTTTCCGAGTGAAAGATTGGAATTTCTCTTTAATTTCATCCACTGAGATTATTTACAAATATATTCTATTCATTTATCTTACATACACTCAGAGCTCAAGTGTTGTGAATCTTTCGGTTCTTTGTTGGACGAAAATACCTATAAAATAGTTCTTCGGTAGAATATTTCATATTTCTAATATCATTTTATAATTAAATTTACCTTTATGTAATAAATAAACTCTAATTTCATAATATAAATAGATTAACAAATAAATTAAATAATAAACTCTTGTCTACGGGGAAAATGTACAAATGATTGATGTAAAATGTAATGGACTATTACAAAATGTATATGTAGTTACATCATATGGATTTTTACAGAATGATACATTTAAGTGAACTGATAAGACACTTAATCGGTTTCCGAACAAAATTCTTAATAATTACTGGGTATGAAGTTAAATGTAGTGACATAAACTAAAAGCTTATTTTATATACAGTGAGTAGCATACAGATAGGTAGATAGATCAGAGATAGATAGATAGATAGATAGATAAATAGATAGATAAATAGATAGATAGATAGATAGATAGATCAGGAATAGATAGATAGATCAGAGATGTATTGCGCAAATATATCACATAGCTCTGATAAAATTCGTCTTCTTATTGCATTATCCAAATTTATCAAAGGGACAAATTGTTTTAAATTTCTGAAAAGAAGGCTCCCTGCACCCACTATTAAACGGTTGGATGAACTTGTCAATCTGAAGTGTAAAATTGTAGCAGAACGCATGAAGCTTGATTTTTATAAATCTTGCTTGTCGAGCCACACATTTCCCAAGCATATATACATGAGTTTACGTTCCAGTAAATTGCAACCAAATATGTCAAATCTTATCCGACTTACTAAATCATATATTGAAGATTCTCGTAGAAAATTAAGTGATTTCACTGAGATCCATCATCATACTTCTTCTATACTATCTGATATATCATTAGTGTGTCACATTAAATTCATGAACTTTTGCAGTACCGTTATCGCGATGACTAAAGACAGAACTCGGAAAAAGCTGGATATATCCTGTAGTGACAAAAACCACGTTGAATTGTTTCCAGTCAATCCCGATAAATATGTGACTAATTTATCATCGATTGTATTATCTGCCCATGAAAAGGAGGCACTCTCCCTTGGATTTAATTTTTCTATACCTATAACACACATTTCTGAATTAGCAGTCAATGCCCAATTTGAGAACCTTTATGACCAACTGAATACGCTCGTTCCCACATCATTAGATAATCAGAGTTGGTGTAAAGCTAAGCTAGTGGATATAGCTCATCAAGTCAAAAGTTCCAGAACAAAGCAGAAAAGCACACTAACATCTCTTCATTTCAAAGCACTGAAAGAGTTGCGGACAAATCCTGATATTGTTCTATTAAAACCTGATAAAGGAGCTGGAGTAGTTGTTATGAATAGATGTGATTACATAAGTAAAATGTTAACTATTCTAAGTGATGAAAGTAAATTCATGGCTGACGTTAAATTTGAAGGAATTAATAAATTGGAAGGAAAAGTAAATTCACATTTAGTGAAACTACTAAACATGAATATTATTAATAAAGAGGAATTTCATTTCTTAAAACCTATTGGTTGTGAATATCCACGTTTATATGGATTACCAAAAATTCATAAAACTAATAATCCTCTGCGTCCTATTTTATCCATGTGTCGGTCGCCTACACATAATCTCGCAAGGTGGCTTACAAAATTATTGAACCCTATTCGATGGAGCATATGTAAGTATTCTTTGAAGGACTCGTTTGAACTAGTAGATTATTTATGTGACATTGATATCAAAGAAAAGACTATGTGTTCTTTTGATGTAAATTCCCTGTTTACTAACGTCCCTCTAAAAAAGACTATTGATATTTTATGTGATTATATCTTGACAAGTCACTTTTCACTACCTATTCCTGTAGCAACTCTTAAAGATTTATTATTACTATGTACAGACAAAGTACAATTCACATTTGAGGGTGAATATTTCAGACAAATTGATGGAGTTGCGATGGGTAGCCCTTTAGGACCGTTGTTAGCTGATGTGTACATGGCACATGTAGAAAACCTAGTCAGCGATTCAATAGGAGAAATGTACCTCTATAAACGTTACGTTGACGATATCCTAATTATTTGCACGAAAATCGATGATGCAAATAGGTTACTAAGGCAACTGAATACCATACAAAATCATATTAGTTTATCCTGTGAAGAGGAGAATAACAACCAACTCCCTTTCCTGGATATATTAATCAATCGGAGGGATGATGGATCAATCAAACGCTCTGTCTACAGAAAATCTACATGGACTGGGCAGTATATGAACTTCCATAGTTATTGTCCAGTGCAGTATAAAAAGAACCTAGTAAAAGCTCTATTTAATAGGACTAATCGTATTTGCACTTCTGACACTATTGAAGAAAATGACAAATTACTGACAGAAACGTTAATGCTGAACGGATATCCAAAGAAGTTCATAAATCGATGGAAACGTTGCAGTATGGTGAAACCTACTGTATTACTAGCACCCAAAAAAATCAGTTTATATCACATTACCCTTCAGAGGTGACTCAAATAGCCTTGTGTTAAAACAAAGGCTTAAGTCAGTGGTTAACAGAACATTTTATGCTGCTGAGGTAGTTGTAATAGAAAAGTATAGGTGATTGATTCACAATAAGCCTAAACCGCACGTAAACGAATGCATCACATCCCACTGTATCTATCAATTTACGTGTATGTGTGGACACACATACATAGGGAGGAGCAATCGTGAATTGCAGGTAAGGGTAGCTGAACACATACCTAAATGGCTCCGAAAACAAATGGACTCGAAAGGAGAAATAAAAGTACAGGATAAACAACCCTCATCGTCTATCGCCAAGCACTTAGTTGAGACAGGCCACATAGTTGATATCAAATCAGCCTTTGTGGTGTTGTATAAAAGTGCTTTAGGACGTATACTAAAGTTTGTTGAAGCCTTAGCTATAAGGAAGTTCAAACCCCCCTTGTGTGTTCAAAAACAATTTGTACTTTCCCTCAACCTACCTTGGTAGAGTGTTACTTACATTGTAATCTTTATTATCTTCGTTTACTTATCTTTGTTTACTTAGCTTATACTCTTAATTGTCTAGTGACCTTTATTTTTTCATATATAAATGCCTTAACAAGTGTATGTGTGATCAGATTGTTCGAAATGTATTGCGCAAATATATCACATAGCTCTGATAAAATTCGTCTTCTTATTGCATTATCCAAATTTATCAAAGGGACAAATTGTTTTAAAGATCAGAGATAGATAGATAGATAGATAGATAGATGGTTGGATATCTTAAATCATATCCTCTTGGAATATGGCTACAATGTTTCTCTATATATACCTTACCTCGAAAATAATCACATAATCATCAGTAATGAAGCACAGATTTACATTTTATTTGTTTAATTCATAATATGAAATTTAGTTACACTTTAGAAACAATTTATACATTATTTTCATTTGCATATTTAAACACACAACTAAAGTTACTTACTTATTTCTTAAAAGGTGGTTAGTGGAAATAGTATTAAATAAGTTATATCACTGTTATATCAAGATATATAACTTTGTACCCTGTTTCACTTATATAACTGTAAAAGTTAGTAAACATCTGCCATTTTATTAAGCAGTTTTCCGTGTTACTGTAAGTTGCTTCATTTGTTCTCTAAAGGAAAGATCTAAATCCATGTAGACTATACATTCTATGCCATTCTACGCTGTTTCCTCATAGTAAGGAACTTTTCATCAGCTCACATCCATGACCACACCAGGGACTTAATCCATGACCTGATTCCGTGAAGAACACTTTACCATTAGACCACCTAACCTGCTCCCAACGGTTGATATTTCTTACTTAGTCGTTTCACTTTTATGCTGAAATCCGACACTACTTGATCCAATGAGGAGTATTATAAACTGTACATATTCATTCAACATAGTTTTGAAGCTATCGATTGTAAATATTCGAAATTAAAGAAGCATCCAACCATTCATCGATATGGCTATAAAGTGTGGCTTGATAATTATCAAAGTAATTTTTTAACTTGCATTGTATTGCTACTAATTTATTTGTAGAAATTATTATAGAAAGTACCAAAGAAAGTCTCACATTTTGAAATACGACACAATGAGCGTTTACAAATTTCTTGAGGTATTTTCAGGAATTCCACTCATCTAAATAAATTGTTGTGTGAGGTTGAACATATTTTTTAACAACAGAAATTCGGGTAGACACCTTCAAAGTGTGTTTTCCAAGAAATCTATGACAAATACAAACTACCTACTGATTGTGTATGAATGCTTCGGCCTTAGTTGTACCTTCAATTAAGTATTACAGTTTACTTAGTGTCTACAATTCTTCATACACTGGCCATGGACATTGGCTTTCACATCAAGATCTATTAACAAGTATCACTTCAGAGATCATACCACTGCACAAATGTCATTTTACTCAAATAAAACGTAGATAATGCCCTAGTTACAGGTGTTTCTGTTAACTAATATCCTACTAGAACTGTTGTCCTCTGAAGTGTAATTTTATAACATGGTGGGAGAATACGTTAGACGTAATGGACGTCTCCTGCTAATAGTATACTCTTTCTGCAAATAATTATCTAGTCACAATTGTATAGAAAAGCTCTTCAAGGTAATGCTTTTCCTTAGAGATTAATGGATCTGATTTCCTTATCAAAACTAGCTAACGTACTGCGAATCGTCGATATGTTCACTAAATTACAGGAAATAACCATGAAACCTCAATTTATATATTGCTTGATTCGTAAATGTTCTTCATTCCTATCGTTCATAATAGACGAGAATATTGTTATGTGCAAACTCTGACGTCAAATTTTAAAACGATTGTCAGTCTGTTATCAACTATTATGATTATTAATTATTTCTGACTTATTTTGTTGTGGTTACAACATGCTTACTTAAATTCTCAATTGAGATGATTTGAAACTTATTTAATGTTCATTGAATGTGTTGTTTTCAGCATTTCCTGTCATCTTTCCATGAATTCAGTTGATGAGTACTGAATAGTAAAATGTAAATTTTACAAGGTATTTCATACTAAGTTTTAGCTTTCATCAGGTATTTCTTATCAAACATACTATGAACGGCCTTATTGATAAGTTCAAAATAGAATATTGTAGATAAATATAACCTCACGTAATGAAATCTTCAGTGAAAATTATACACTAATATGCTGGATCCACTTACTAAGTCAATAGTTGGAAGTGCTGTACATAACTCACTTGTGGATAACCTCAGACAATGTTTAGGAGAGAAATATGGCAGTCTAAAACTCATTTACCACCTAAGTAGACTGTTATTTAATCCAATGCTATCCGAAATGAAGGCAATAAGAACGGTTTTTTACTCGAATGAAGTTACCAAACAGATAAGTATAACAATATTCTGGATATTTAAATGTGAAGGATTTAACTAATTTTTCATATTGTACTACTTATAATCCAAACACAAGTAGTTCTGAAGTTGTTAGTAAAAATATGCCTTTTATTCCTATGATCTGTGAATCCAGGTATGTACATGTCAAAATGGAGCAACCTGTTCCTCAATTACTGGTACGTGCAATTGTCGGTCAGGATTTTATGGACCTTTATGTCAACATACATGTCCACCTGGAAGATGGGGAGTGGGATGTGCTTCTGTTTGTGATTGTTACAATTCCCAACCATCAGGATGTGATCCTAAAACTGGTAGATGCAGGTGTAAACCGGGTTATACTGGTGAACGTTGTGAAGAGGGTAAGCTACATAATCTTAATAAGAAATATTTCAGCACAACCAATCGCATTTTATAATCAGTCTGTTTAGATTCTTTCGAAATCTCTGAATATTAGACACGACTATTGGATATTCACCTTCATTGTAAACATTATGCTAATTTGGAACTTTCTCTATGTTACCCGCATAATTCACAACCAGACGAGTAGAATGATTGTTCACTTTCTTATATGTGCACAATATAAGCATAAACTTCAAGTCTCTTAGTGAATCATCTTAACCTTCTGGCTGATTAAGTCTTATTTACTAAAAATAACTTGTAAGTCTTGGTTGAATAGTCCACTTTATATATAATGAATTGATTAAAATTAATAGTTATAACTATCGTAATATGGCCCAATAGTAGACAATATGTATTATATTACACAGAGCTTAACACTTACACATATTTCACTAATTAAGTTTGAATAGTCTCTGATGCTAAAGAGTTCTACGACTAACAAAACGACTATTTACTACTACTTGGTTTCCCACTACAATATATGCAGTTTCAGTTTGTAATAAAAGTTAATCTTATATATGTGGTTTTAAGAGCTAATAGAAACTACATGTATGTATATATTCCTGATGAATTTGAAAGTATTTTAAAACTAAATATTACCAATTGATAATATGATATCATGGATTAGTCCAGGAATCACTGGACAGCTGTTTTGTCCTGGTATAAGACTCCTCAGTAGTGCGCTTTCACAACCCCATCGGGGATCGAACCTAAGGCCCTCCGATTCCACTGCGAACGCTATACCACTAAACCACCGAGCCGGGTCCCAACAGTTATTTATAAATCAATCAACTTGAGACACTTTCGTGCAACTTCCGCTATTACCATCTATGGAAAACTGCCTCACATTCGACACGGTTGAACTCCACTGTTCATTCCTTCTCACTAGAACTCCTGGAATTACCTTCTGAAGTTAGTCACTAGTGATCTGATATTAACTGTAATTGGATGTTGTGAAGACTGTTGAATGTTAGTTTGATATCACGAAATGGTATGAAGTTTACAACCACTGATCATCAGGAATCACTGGACAACTATTACTACAAGCTGAATTCATTTCTTAGTTCCGTCAATTTAACTATAATATTTAGCAAGTAAAATGATGATATAAAAGGAATCATTAGTCCTGCTGTTAGTTTATGTATGTTAAATCTAACAAAAAAAGAATCAAAACCACTCTTTGTATGAAAATTTTATCGTGTTATTGTGAATGAGGTTTTCTCAAAACTTCACTTTATTTCTGTTTTAATTGTCAACATTGGGTTTACATCCGTAAAGAAAGAAGTCTAACTATCTGAAAGTAACATCAATTCACGAGCTTTATTAAATATTACAATGTTGATTTACTTTATCTAATGATTGTTTGATATAAGCTTGATACAATGCTAAATATCGGAATATAAGTGTTCCCAAATCTTCAGGTTTATTGCTAAGTTTCTAACATCATACTAAAGTTTAATAACTTTTTGAATTCGTGTCCGTATTCAACCTCAAACTTATTACGCACTACTTCAAGTAACGGTATATTAACGAGTAGATTTATGAATTAAACAACATTTTTGTTGTAAACTGATTACTGACAGCTATTAGAAGCATCAATTTTTACCTAAAATTTGATGAAACTGAATTTATTGATTACTTGTACCGAATTTTCACTTCTGTTGTCAATTATATTTAACAGTATTCCTATATTTCAACATAGATATAAGTTTAAACTTCATTTCTACACTTCATTCAATGAATTACAATTATTTACTAAAAATAACTTGTAAGTCTTGGTTGAATAGTCCACTTTATATATAATGAATTGATTAAAATTAATAGTTATAACTATCGTAATATGGCCCAATAGTAGACAATATGTATTATATTACACAGAGCTTAACACTTACACATATTTCACTAATTAAGTTTGAATAGTCTCTGATGCTAAAGAGTTCTACGACTAACAAAACGACTATTTACTACTACTTGGTTTCCCACTACAATATATGCAGTTTCAGTTTGTAATAAAAGTTAATCTTATATATGTGGTTTTAAGAGCTAATAGAAACTACATGTATGTATATATTCCTGATGAATTTGAAAGTATTTTAAAACTAAATATTACCAATTGATAATATGATATCATGGATTAGTCCAGGAATCACTGGACAACTATTACTACAAGCTGAATTCATTTCTTAGTTCCGTCAATTTAACTATAATATTTAGCAAGTAAAATGATGATATAAAAGGAATCATTAGTCCTGCTGTTAGTTTATGTATGTTAAATCTAACAAAAAAGAATCAAAACCACTCTTTGTATGAAAATTTTATCGTGTTATTGTGAATGAGGTTTTCTCAAAACTTCACTTTATTTCTGTTTTAATTGTCAACATTGGGTTTACATCCGTAAAGAAAGAAGTCTAACTATCTGAAAGTAACATCAATTCACGAGCTTTATTAAATATTACAATGTTGATTTACTTTATCTAATGATTGTTTGATATAAGCTTGATACAATGCTAAATATCGGAATATAAGTGTTCCCAAATCTTCAGGTTTATTGCTAAGTTTCTAACATCATACTAAAGTTTAATAACTTTTTGAATTCGTGTCCGTATTCAACCTCAAACTTATTACGCACTACTTCAAGTAACGGTATATTAACGAGTAGATTTATGAATTAAACAACATTTTTGTTGTAAACTGATTACTGACAGCTATTAGAAGCATCAATTTTTACCTAAAATTTGATGAAACTGAATTTATTGATTACTTGTACCGAATTTTCACTTCTGTTGTCAATTATATTTTAACAGTATTCCTATATTTCAACATAGATATAAGTTTAAACTTCATTTCTACACTTCATTCAATGAATTACAATTATTTACTAAGATGCTAGACAGTTTTCATTTCCATAGAAATCAATCAGAAAGATCAATGAACAATGGCTGTTAATGTAATCAACTGAATATTCCTTAGACCTACATTTACAAACTATGCAAATGTTATCTTATTCATATATAGATGCACACACGAAAATATCTATTCTGATAGAATAGTGATAGAGTGACCAATGTTTAGTAAAAAAATTGGCTTCCTGATTGTTTAATCGATTTTAGAATTTGATTTTCAATATACCTTTTACTAAAACTTAATTTTTATATATTACTAAGTAAATGGAATAAGTTACTAAACAATATTAATAATATTTAAGTTGGATTGTGACTGGTAAGTGGAATCCAGGAAGAGCGCTTCTTCCTATTTGAGACTCATCTGCAGGATGTACCTGCATCCTAATGTTGATATTCACACTGGGATATAAACTTAGTCCGCTTCGTGCCAAACGCCACCGCGTTCACCACTAGGTTACTGTATCCAAACAGTCATACTTTTGCAACGGGCATATATGTGGTTAGGATAAGCTTGTATTTTCCCGTTGATTTGTAATGGACTGAAATTGGTCAGTCTCTGTTGCCATACTGGACCAAGTAGCTTAGTGCTGAACGCGGTAGCGTTTGGCACGAAGCGGACTGAGTTCGAATCCCAGTATGAACATCAACATTGGGATGCAGGTACATCCATCCGATGAGTTCCAAATAGGACGAAACGCGCCTCTTGGATTCCACTTGCCAGTCACAATCCAACTTAAATATTACTTGTATAATAACACTATATCGAGGTAATCCGCCTTGGATGCACATGTGGCAACAGAAACTGACCAATTTCAGTCCATCACAAATCAGAGGGAAAATACAAACTTATCCTAATTAACTAATAATAATAGGAACTCATTTAAGTTCAGGTCCACATTAATTGTCGTATATCAAACATTTTCTTAGAAATCTAGTGATTATAAATTAGTACTAATCAAGAGCTGATATCGGTCAGAGAATCATTGTAAATTAGAAACTAATGAACAGATATTTTGTCATAATTCACTAGTCATCAATAGTACATACTTCTGATCTCATAAAGGATCAGACCTATGATCTTTAGTTTTCTTGTCTGGAAATATACAACCAAGCAACTAAACCATAGTCTCATGATTAACATATTTGCTTCCAATCGATATAGCTGTATTGTTATTCAAAGTCATCAATCAGTTGATGCCTCACATCCAGCTTACTTGATTTTATGGCTACCTAATGACACTTTGGATGTGGTTACTAAGGTATGTGTATACATATGTGGAAAATTTGAACATTTCAAAAGCGACTATCCTTATAAATAATCAACGTTAGATGTGTAACTATTAAGAATCAAGTCACTGACTAAAGTCATGTTTGTTTAGTTCTTAGTAGTGATGAAGTTATATCAATCATATCGCAATATAACCACTAGTCGAAGTGATTAGAAATCGCATGCACTATGTTAAGTGATTAAAGGTAGATCACAGGAAGCTCAAGAACTTCAGATGTCTCAGAAAGTTTATTGTGTTATTTTTTTTGTTTATTGATAACTCATTTTTCACCTACAAATAGTGTGATTAAAACTAGTAATTCATCATGTAATTATCTTTTTATATAGTTCTAGAGTTATTTCAGTTCTTAGATTCAGCGACAGAAATTCAGGTTAGACAACCAGTTAGTGACTAATATATTCAAAAATGTATGCTAAACTTTTTCAATGAAAAATAGGTAAACCTCATTTATGCATAATATACCTTAATATAAACTCCTTTTCTAGAAGGAAAGAGAATTTATTTTTATAAAAAATGACTGAAACTACAAATATCAATCAGGGTAAAATTCAAATATCTGTTGTAGCTGAACAGATGATATTGGAAACTAAAAGAACGTTATGGAGAAGTTGATGTATGTCATTTTATCACTTTGAGATGCTACTTAATTCATATCGAATAATGACAATGTATACCATTAAAATACAAGTCATTAAGCTACAACTACGAAATTACATGTGCTTGTGGTAACAAATACATAGGAGACACTAAAGAAAGAATTTATGCTAGATTTTGCAATCACGTTCCTAGAAAATAATGTCTGATTAACAGTAAAGCTTAAGCAAGCGCAATCTAGACACACCCTTTGAACAGCCAACATAATGTGAGAGTTTCTGTAGTGTTCAAAATTATTAACGAAGAAGCAGTAACCACCTTATTGCTGCGTTTGACGGTAACAATCACAACTAAACTATTTCAACTTGAGTTACGTGTATGGGAGGATAGAGTAATAATCCTTTGATTTCTATTATGAATGCACGCCTTTATCCTCTACGTAATCGTTTGATGTTCATGCAACCATTGATTTGGATTTTTTTACAGTTGTGTAGTTCCCGTTGTCTTGCTGATTATAAACCTTCCATAGTACTTCATATATTCTGCCTCAAAAAAATATACGTTAAACTTAACCGCATTTATTATTATATTTAGTATTCTATTCTACTTATTATGGTTATTGTTTCCATTTCGAACATCTACTTCAGCTTCACCAAATGAAGTATGTTAAACCTTTAATTATATTATTATTCAATAGGGATGGTTATTTTTGTGGAGATTGGTTATTTATTTGATTGAATATGTCACAGATTGATGTTGGCAGGGTACCATTAAAAACCAGAGAGCACTGGACAGCTGTTTCATTCTAGTGTGGAACTCCTCAGTAGTGCGCACCCCAGATCCCGCACCAGGGGCTTCAGGTTAACGGCGAACTCCTAACCATCTGCATCACTGGGTCGGCATCCAATAGTAAAATTCCCACTTTCATCAATTTGTGATATATATCGAGACGATCATCCATTATCATCGGCGATAACTGTCTCACAGCAGACAAGTCTCCCTGGTTTTCAATGGTACCGTACCAACAGAAATCTGTAATATATTCAAAAATGTATGCTAAACTTTTTCAATGAAAAATAGGTAAACCTCATTTATGCATAATATACCTTAATATAAACTCCTTTTCTAGAAGGAAAGAGAATTTATTTTTATAAAAAATGACTGAAACTACAAATATCAATCAGGGTAAAATTCAAATATCTGTTGTAGCTGAACAGATGATATTGGAAACTAAAAGAACGTTATGGAGAAGTTGATGTATGTCATTTTATCACTTTGAGATGCTACTTAATTCATATCGAATAATGACAATGTATACCATTAAAATACAAGTCATTAAGCTACAACTACGAAATTACATGTGCTTGTGGTAACAAATACATAGGAGACACTAAAGAAAGAATTTATGCTAGATTTTGCAATCACGTTCCTAGAAAATAATGTCTGATTAACAGTAAAGCTTAAGCAAGCGCAATCTAGACACACCCTTTGAACAGCCAACATAATGTGAGAGTTTCTGTAGTGTTCAAAATTATTAACGAAGAAGCAGTAACCACCTTATTGCTGCGTTTGACGGTAACAATCACAACTAAACTATTTCAACTTGAGTTACGTGTATGGGAGGATAGAGTAATAATCCTTTGATTTCTATTATGAATGCACGCCTTTATCCTCTACGTAATCGTTTGATGTTCATGCAACCATTGATTTGGATTTTTTTACAGTTGTGTAGTTCCCGTTGTCTTGCTGATTATAAACCTTCCATAGTACTTCATATATTCTGCCTCAAAAAAATATACGTTAAACTTAACCGCATTTATTATTATATTTAGTATTCTATTCTACTTATTATGGTTATTGTTTCCATTTCGAACATCTACTTCAGCTTCACCAATGAAGTATGTTAAACCTTTAATTATATTATTATTCAATAGGGATGGTTATTTTTGTGGAGATTGGTTATTTATTTGATTGAATATGTCACAGATTGATGTTGGCAGGGTACCATTAAAAACCAGAGAGCACTGGACAGCTGTTTCATTCTAGTGTGGAACTCCTCAGTAGTGCGCACCCCAGATCCCGCACCAGGGGCTTCAGGTTAACGGCGAACTCCTAACCATCTGCATCACTGGGTCGGCATCCAATAGTAAAATTCCCACTTTCATCAATTTGTGATATATATCGAGACGATCATCCATTATCATCGGCGATAACTGTCTCACAGCAGACAAGTCTCCCTGGTTTTCAATGGTACCGTACCAACAGAAATCTGTAATATATTCAATCAAATTATATTATTGTTTATAATTTCAGGTTTTAAGTAGTTGATAAAATGCCTCGAAATATTCTGTTTTACTTATTTAAATCTCTATCATCATTGTTAAAATATAATTCAGAAAGTTTACTTATTAATTTAAGTAATAAGAAAGAATTCAATTGTATGATTGATAGTTGAAAATTTTATTTATTTCTTTACTTTTACTTTTAAATATAAACAATTAGTTTGTCCACGTGGTTATTTTGGTGAAATGTGTGCACAAGCCTGTCAACATTGTGAAGACTGTCATTTTGAAACTGGACAATGTCTTTGTTCACTTGGACATTATGGTGAAACATGTGGCAGTAGTAAGCAATCTCCGCATACATCAAAGGTTAACGAAATACAATTTTGGTGGATATAACATAGTGATCACAACATTATTGATTTTTTTATTAAAAGAAAATAGATATTATTATGTCCTGTATATCATGTGCGATGCTTATTATTAAAATAGCTGACAATATGTTAAGACGCAGAAAGAGAGAGGGTTTTGGTTGATAGACGCGAACGCCAATGAGATGTGCCTAGCTGATAATGCGCGACTGACCTAACCCACTTACCCCTAGGCCGACAACAGAAAAACCAGAATTGAGAACCGGAAAACGGAGAGAGCCGAGATGGTATTATATTTTAATCATGCCTTTATATATACATAAAATCAGACCACACAGTGAACTAATGACGAATCTAACATTTGTACAAAATAAAGGGAAGAGTGGCACTGAATGGGTACAACTTGCACACAATTCAGTAAGCGTAGTTCATAGTAAATAAACAATATACTAAGAGTAAATATGCTAAACGAAGGGACCGGGCAAGGGGAACATAACAGTCATGGAAATGAAATGATTACATTGTCCACAGTTGTAATAGTTCAAATAACGTTCTAAAGCATAGCTCTCGAAGATGGCCAATCTTCGTTAGCTGCCCGGCATATCACAGTAACTAGGTATAAATTTATCTTTTAGAAAAACTTAAATCCATCTAACTTAACACATAAAAAGGAAATAAAGAGTAATAATAAATTGAATTGAGGTGGTTTGTAGAGATTCATATAAGGTTTTAGTTGATCGAATTCATCACAGATCGATGTAGGAAGTGTACCAGTGAAAACCAAGAATCACTGAATAATTGTTTTGTTTCAATATGGGACTCTTCAGCAATGTGCACTCTAAACTTTGTCCCAAGGGCCTCAGGTTGGCGAACGTCTAACCCTCTAAACCACTGGGACGGCATCCAATTGTAGGATTCCCACTACCATCACTCCACTCTAAAAACTGACTAATTTATGATAATTTATTTAAAATGACTGGTTATTTGTTGTTTTGATGCAGTCTCGAACACTTCAAAGTAATTTAGTGGAGATTTTTGATAATCCATTATAACCAATATGTAGTCAGTCACATACAGTATAAACTCATAATGTTACATTAAGGTGAGTTTTTATTTATTTGTTTTAAAACATACTCAATGTTCTTGTATAATTCTTTTTAAACTTTTAATTGATCATAGTAACAACTCTATGAGAAATCGTTAATTCTTATGGCCTAAATAGTGACGAAATTATCTATTGAATACTAAAATATTAAGTGACATTCTAAACAGTATGTTTCAGTATTCTGTTATCTAAGGAGATATTTACTTTCCCTCTTTGCTGGTAATTATTGGCTAATATATACTAATGAAAAGCCTATGTAAGCCAAAATATGGTAAACTAAGTGACTGCGTAGAACGGCATATTGTTTAGAAGATGTGTACACCACTATAATTTAACTTGTTTTACACAAAGTATTAATTCAATGCTTATAAGTTTACAGAAGATCAGATGAAACATCTAAAAATAAATAGACAAGGTTTAATTAGTCTATCAAACCGATCAGGATAACAGATGATAACAATGTTAAATCGAATGACCACTAAACTTGACAGGGAAGTAATAAACTATCACAGACCACGTTAAACAAAAATCATTAGTATTCGATAAAAGAGTATTCATTTCCAATAAATTATCCCAATAATCATTGGATATATAAACGTAGGATATTTCACTGATGTAATACATGAATGTAAAACCTCGCATCAATTTGTGTCAGTAAAGGTTATCATACCATACCATCAGGACGAGATGAATGACAAAAAAGTCGATACAGTTGTAATACTGGCAATATGCAGAAAGACTAAGTTTATAGAATGTAGTTCGAGATGCAATCAAAGGTTATGTATAAAGAAATTCACAAACTAAAGAACTAGGGATTCATTTCTGAATATACTACCCAATGTCTCACTACTGATAATGATTGTGGTATGGACCTTATCCATGTAGTTTTCACGGTTCAGACAAACAGTCAGCGGTTTCGTGAACTATTGTCACATCTTAGTCTAGTTGCTTGCACCTCTCCTCGAAATTACTTTCATTCAAGGCAACATCAAGGGAGATAGTAGTTAGGCGTACACAACACGTCTTACCTATATCAATCAATAAAGATTTGCAGCCTCGGATTTACCATTATTACCTAAGGCTCTGAACTTAATTTTAGCATTACTCGAAAAATTATATTCATATTTGTTGTACATAATCCACATTTTCGTTGTTATTTGCTTTCTTATTTTTATTGTCAACACAAATGTCATAATACCACTTTTTGATGATTAGCATGGCACTTTATATGTTGTGATCCATTTTGTTTATTCACCAAAATTATATTTCGTTGTTCGTTGTTCATATTATTATTAAACAAACAGATTTTTCAGTGTTGTGCTTTTATCAGTTTTCATTGCAATGATTTATATATTGATTGATGGAATATGTCGTAGATTGATGTTAGCGGGGTATCAGTGAAAACCAGGGAACATTGGACAGCTGTTCTAGTGTGGGACTCCTCAACAATGGGCATCCCAGATTTAGCACCAGGGGCTTTAGGGTGGTGAACACCTAACCCTCTGTACTACTGGGATGGCATCCAATGGTAGAATTCTCACTTCCATCAATTTGTGGTTTACAAATTGCATTGATTATTACTCTTACTTAGTAGTGCATATTTATGTTCTACGTTGGTGTTTAAATGTATCACTCAGATAATAATGATGTTGAACAATTTATTCGTTTTAACTAACTTATATATTTAACATAGTTAGAAGTCACTTGAACTAGAATATAACATTTGTAGTTCAGTACATTTGAATAGCTTTTTAATGTATGAATGGCTATGTACATAAAGAATTAAAATGTGTAAACATGGTAAACATATAAAGATGTGAATAGAATAGTTTAAATTTCAATTAACATGTATAAACACATCGATTTACAACTGATAGAATTTATATTAATTGGATGATAAACTAAATTTGTTGGATTACATAATCACAATTGTTTAGTTTCATAGGTTCACATAGAAATGTCAATTTATGTACAAAGATTGTTTAACACACAAGTTATATTTATCTATCTAGTTGATAGATTAAACTTAGAAACCAATAGTACCAGTTACCAATAGTTTACTTAAAACATTAATATTGTCATTCGAATAACAACTGATCTTACGACGTGAGGAGTAGTTTGATGATTGTCAAACCGATTGTTTCATACATCGATATGGAGACTCTCTAACATTAACTGTTAGCAAATAGTTCTGTTTAACAATATTTTCATGCCATGAGAAGATTACTACATTCAGTTATTTTGTAAAATTGTTATTCGATAACGATTACGGCAGTGATTCATTCATGGATAACTCAGTGATGGAATTTCATACACAAATTAAAAAATACTATCCTTTCTACAGCCATTTCTGATATCACTTACTGTGTAGCTTACATTCTTATCGATAAAAACTTCAGAGAATTTATATTGCAGACTCCAAGAGAAGTAATCTGAATTTCGTAGTAATACAGATTTAAGAGGTTTCACTGCATATGAAGTCGACGTATTATTATATAATATCAGTATTTGCTAATGAGTTGATCCGTTTTCTTCTGTTAAGTTAATTTTACAGAAGTGATTCATTATGTAAACACAACAAACTAAACAAAACAACCTTCCATTCTTGTTTAAAATTGCTTAACTGTTCAGAAAAGTTATAATGAGGCTAAGCATTACAAATATATTTCTGTGGATTTTATTGAAGCATAAAATCTACAGCTGCAATTTGCTACAAATTGGAACTTTAACTGAACTCAGGCGAAACTGGGTTGAGATGGTCTTAGTAAGCTGAACAAATCACATATTATATATCAACATTTCGCTTTCAATTGAACGAATATTATCTAATCTAGTAGTATCAAGTTAATATAAGGCATAACCTTACCATATTACATAAACCAAGTTATGTCAGTGATAGAACACTCTCATTCGACCACTAAATAAAAGTATTAAAATTTCACTATGCTCAGCAAATCAGCATCAATAACTAACAAAACCATGATTTGTAGTATATTTCATTAATGATATTATTATTCCGATTATAGTATGTCCACGTGGTCAATATGGGGCTAGTTGTTCCAAACTATGCTCATGTCAAAACAATGCAATCTGTTCAGTTAATATTGGGAGTTGCAATTGTCTACCTGGATTTATTGGACCTGATTGTTCAATAAACAGTGGTTAGTAAAAAAATGTGCTGTTTTTAAAGTTTAGTGAGAATCACTGGATATGAATTCTCTGCTACGAACTTTTCTTTAGTGCTTAATAATATCATTGAATGTATTCGAATGACTATAAGTTACGTTAATTGTTGTTCTTTTCAATAAACTGCTTTAGTGATTATAACCTCAGTGTAATGAATATAGAATGAAAGCTACATGTGCAACTGAATATTAGATGATGAACCGATTTATTTCTGTATTAAATATGGACTAAGGTAATCAGCCTTGAGATATTTTTTTAGGCGTATGAGGAATAGTGATACTACCCAGTTGCACAAATTTAAATCATTGAAATAAACTATAACCACCTATCACCAACTGAATGATTTCTACTATCTTTCACTGTAATACTTGGAGCGAACATCAGCTTTTATGTTCTTCACATTTTACTGAGATTAATGTAAGCTGAGGTTACCTCAATGTGTTTAATGTTCACTGTTTGTTGTTCGATCAATTTTTTCGTTCATGTAGTGGATGAATCAAACGAAACAAGGCGTACATTTTACTACTTGTATGTCATTTAGCGATAAGCTTTACACATTCATAGTGGATGATTCCAGCAGCATTTACATACTATCTAAACAAAAAATGACCAAATGTGATGCATGGGACTTAGTGAATATTGATAACCGCCTAGTTTACGCTACAAAATAATTAGCTGAATAATCGTTACTTAGTATCAATTAGAGACTCATGCAAATCAAATGAACGTACCCCTTCCACTGCTTACTAATATATACTAGGAACTAGTAGTTGGTCATAGGACCTAATCCCCACTAGTGAAACTAAATGAACGGAGCATTATATCCCAAAATCGATGACATATGAACCTGTTAAGTGAAGAACATTTAGATATAATGTAATTAGAGTTAACCCACGACCCTATAACAGAATAAATATTCAATATTCATTGACTGTGATTCTACAGTAGTCGCAGGAAGCCTTGAACCTATGTTTTGTGCCACTTGGCAATCATCTGCTAGGAGTACCTGAAGTCTTTGGAGTCTATCCCGAGTCACTTAGTTCAAAGTCTGTGACAATTACCACTGAGCTATTTAAGCCACGACTGATCCCCCCAGTGGGTCAGAGATGTAAACATTGGTTGATACCTGTAAAATTGTATGATCCGGGATCGAATCCGTAGGGTAGCATAAGTCTCCTCAGAGATTGCAGGTACACTTTGTTGACGCGTGACAATCATCACGAAACCTAGGTCTAGGGTTTCCCGCCGACTACCCTCAAACCATCTTACATCCCATCATAATGCCAGTAATTTCGAGCTATTTAGACTAGTAACCACATTACAAGTAGATCGATAGAATCCGTTCATCATTATATAGGACTAGATGAACATCAAACCAGTTACTACACAATGATCAACCAATGCACTAGTTAATCCACCACAAGCAAGAAATTCTAATAAATGTATGAAATTTCGCTTTTCAGAAACTAATTCATGAATATAAAGCAGTAATCTTCTTCTTTTGTTCCATTCACTTTAGACATGGATCATATCAATACAAAGATGATAGACAATAAAGAATGAGGATTTCGAGTTGAATAATTAAATTTCTTACCGCTATACACAATTTGAAGATTTATTTTTCACAATCTAGATAAATTTATTTCATAATAGGTTAAACAATATATTTCTTATTCATTTTGAGTGAGAATAATAATATAAGTCAAATATAAACTAACAGTTGGTGATCTAAGCAATACATCAATACAACTACAATAAATATAATGCTGAATACAGATGAGTAAAGGAAGTATAAACATATAATAGCCCCCCCCCCCTAAAAAATAAGCAATTATTCAGCGATATAACTAAACACAGTATTCTCTGTGATATACTTTGCACTTTATTCAGTTTGCGTCTTTCTACAATACATACTCCCAGTGTTTTCTCTTTTCGACATACTTACTTCCCAGTGTTTTATTTTTATCATTATAAGTTAGAATCTAATTGATATTACCTCTTATTAGCTAAATAACAAAATTACACTTTAGTTTGTTCCGATAATGAATGATGTATACAATGAATGAAAATGACAATAGGAAATAAGGCTTAAAACTAATCTGTTCTTTATACTTAATAAGCGCTTATTTGTTTAATTAACTGATACAATGTAATACTTTTTGTCATAAGATATAATGGATTATTACATAAAACATTTAGAATGGATTTGTACTAGAAACTATATGCAACCAAATGAACTACATGAGTGATGAATAAGAAGAGATGGCTTATACAACGTTGTATACCTACGAATTTCAATTAAGTGAACGTTTTCAACATATACTTCTATTTAAATAAAGAATGTTATAAATTGTACATAACATTTCAATCTTTAGTATCCTAGGAAATTAATTTCCGTTGATGTAATACATCTTTCTTTATTTTACCAAAAATACAAATATTATATTATATACCATTACTGTTACTTCGGATTAATTTATATATCGATAAGTATTAGTCACATGCAAAGTAGGACCTGGAACACATAAGTATAGATTCAAGTTGCTACACTACATACGAACAAGATAAATACCAATGTAGTAGAGTAATTAGAAGTATCAGTCAATCAATGCCTGTTACCCCATGTGGAGCATAGGCCACTCACAAACATTCTCCAACCAACTCTGTCGTGATGTTTCCTTTACAGCTCTTCCCAAGTGCTCTTCATTCTCTTCATGCCTGTCTCCCATTCCCAACGCAGTATTCCTGGATCTTCCGCTTTTTCTATGGCCATCAGGATCCCAAGTTAGTGATTGTCATGTGACACAGTTTGATGGTCTCCTCAATGTGTGTCCAATCCACCTCCAGAGTCTTTCCCTAATTCCTTCCTCGGTTGGAAGTTGATTAGTTCTCTGCCACAACAGGTTGTTGTTGATGGTATCTGGCCAACAGATCCGAAGTATCTTAAACAAACAGTTGTTTATAAATACTTGAATCTTCTGAAGAATACTTTTCGTAGTTCACCGTACAAGTTTAAGCTCCATACAACAGAACTGTATTCACACTTTTATTGACAATTTTGACTTTAATGTTGTCTGACAGTTGGTTTAAGTTCCAGATGTTTTCAAGTTCTAGAAATGCTGCCCTTACCTTTCCAATCTGCGCCTTCACATCCGCATCAGAACCTCCTTGTTTATCGATGATGCTGCCTAAGTATGTATAGGTTTCTACATCTTCCAGAATTTCGCCGTCAAGTGTAATTGGATTAGCGTTCGTTGTTTTGCATCGAAGGATTTTGCTTTTCCTTTTGTGTATGTTGAGGCCTACTGCTGCCGAGGTTGCTGCTACACTGTCTGTCTTCATTTGTATTTATTGCTGTGTGCAGGATAGAAGAGATATGTTGGTCATTTGCAAAGTCCAAGTCATCTAGTTGTCGATTGTATTCCGAGTGTCCTGAGATGTCGCAATCTTCATGATTCAGTCAATTACTAGTAGAAAGAGAAACGGCAAGAGTAAGCATCCTTGTCTGACACCGGTCTTCATTTAAAATGAATCTGTGAGCTGACCTCCATGCACAATTTTACGATGTAGTCCGTCGTAAGAATTCCGTATGATGTTGACTATATTTTCGAATACGCTATAATGTCGTAGAAGGCCCCATAATATTCTCCAATCCACGCTGTCGAATGCTTTCTCGTAGTCGAGGAAATTGATGGTAAGTGGAATTCACCACTTTACAATTAGAAGTATAAGTGGTAATAAAGATTAAGTGTAGAGAATGTGGCCTAAAAGAAACTAATAGGCAAAGTACTAAGTGCATAAACCCCAAACGCATGATCTAACTGAAAACAAGAAGTGAAAGGATCTGCGCCAGTGTAAGTGATTCTAATCGGCGTCAACCGTCTCCAACAAAATGTAATTATCTTCCCGGTTCTAACTATGAAGTCTGCACGTACTAAAATGTTGCAGACTAACAGCCAATGGATTCACAAAATGAAAAATCACTGTAGTTCGGTCGTCCCTAGTTTCCTCTAACCCTATTCCTAACGACAATGTTATGTCGAGATAGGCAGGAGCGGCCATATGTAACATATGGTCTAGCCACCTGTCAGTGAAAATTCATCACTATACCAACAGATTCCTCATCTCTGCTTGGTACCCTTCGTCTAACTTCAATAACTCACTCATTAGTTTGAAATTTCCGATTGGCTACATTAATCGTATTTCGACATTAAACAGTGTGGAAATTCCCATTTAAGTATACTTTTACAATATCGTACAAATTGAGTCACCTGCCAACTATTCTTAAATTAACAGTCAGTTGAGTTAGATACTGAATTTTAATGTTTATTCTTTGGTGTTATATTCTAAACTCAACATTACAGAATGAAACTATCAATACTTTTAATTTTTTACTCTTCAAACGAACTGCCTAGCCTGGTAGGACTTTAAGGAACGATTGTTCCAGTCAGCACAGCCCGATTGGTTCATCACAACAGGTAAGCCCGATCACGACGCCAAGGTGGGTGAGACGGTCGAGTAGGTATACATTCACTATCAGTGACGATGATAAAGCTTGAAATGACGAAGCATTCTTAAGAAAGTAAGCCGAGGTGACTGCCTTCTTGTTAGAAGTGACTCAATAACTGACAGCGTTTCGTGCTAACCAATATAACAGAAACTAAAACAGCCATCAGACACGAAAACCTAAGTAACCTGTAAGTAGACTAATAATGTAATAGAATAATAGCTGTTTGGTGCAATATAGCATACAGACTGCATATCAAATGCACGCCACTTAGAAAGAATGATTACTTTAGTGCAAAACCTAGAAATGCCCATAACAAAACTAATGTAATTAGATGTCGTCGTACTTACCAACGTCCATAACTACTATATTTAGTCAGTAATGCAACTTCAACTATAGATCACTCGTAAGAGCATAAATAGTTATTTACCGGACTGACAACTTCAATTATCTAATTAAAAAGTGCGAACAACTGAGACATTTAATCTCTTTTAAATAACGATCTACATGATAAGACAATAAACTAAATCAATTCAGTCCTTCAAAAGACATTGAAATGTTAATATTATTATTTGTTCAGATTTGAGGATGGCGAAAGTGTTTTCCAGCATACTTTGCTGTTGATCCTAATTCCTCTTCAATGCGTAAGAGTTGGTTGTATTTCGCGAGACGTTCAGATCGACAAGGTGCACCTGTTTTTATCTAAAAGGATAAATAATAAAGACAATGTCATACCACAGATACTTCATTAATGGACCATTCAGCCATTTAACAATCAATCTTGTTGCACATGTGCTAAATTTGTGTGGATGAAGTAATAGAAGTGGTGACCAAATACAACCACAGACCAATAGGATAAATAATTCACTTCCCAATCAACGTAAAATCATGAAATAGCAATACATTACTGTCACTTCTGACAACTATAGCCAATAAAAAATAGGTAAGAAACGATATAAGAATACCACCCTTCTATCTATACAGAAACTCTTCAACTAGTTGTCTGATCACTTTCGTTGACTGCTTATGTCTTCGTACAAACTAATCTGCTAAATTTGATTTTTCCTTGGACAAATGCTACCAGCATTTGCACATAATACAGCGTCTGGAAAGAAGAGAATGATCAAAACCTGTTGGTATTGAAACGAGGTGATGTAAAAACACTTAACTCTTATAAACAAACTTGCTGACAATGCATCTCACAACATTGTGACAAGGAGGATAGTGGACGTAAGATTACATTTTTAGAGCGGTGATCTCTATCTGTTACTTGGTGCATGGCAACTTGAACTGGTGTACTCATGTGACAAGTTCTACGTCGTAACTGACTGACTGACTTCAGAGCAGTGGGTAGGGCTAGAGGTTCGAGAAGAGTGAATGTGTTCATGGTTATTACTGATACATTTAAGCAAACACTGATAAAAAGTATCAAAAAGTATACTCGCAAAAATTTAGTATACACAATGCCAGTAAGTTTGTTTACAAAAGCCAAGTGTTTCTGCATCACTCGCTACAGTACCATTTGGAACTCGGTTTTAAGTAATTAGCTGTCTTTAGCACTGAGATCAAATATATTGTAATACTAACTTGGACAAGAATCTTTAATTACAATTTACAATGAAATAGTCGGTGAAGTGTTTATGCGGTGTATTTACAATTTCCGAGACATACCTGTCCAGTACAAAGACCAACGACAAGATCAGCGATGAAATTATCTTCCGTTTCACCTGATCGATGTGAAACCATAACACCCCAGCCTGCCTTTTGTGCCAGCTTGCAAGCTTCAATAGACTCGGTTATTGAACCTATCTGGTTTACTTTCAGAAGAAGGCAATTGCAAGCTTTTACACTAATGGCCTTTTCAATGCGTTTTGGATTAGTGACTGTCAAATCGTCCCCGACAATCTGAAAAGTAAACCATAGACGTTAAAGGGAGATAGTCAAGAAATGTACCTAGAAATATACAGATAGGAAGATGTTAAAGTTAGTGAAACTGATTGAGTGAGAAGTAGGATGAAAAAAGCGGAAATTTAACAATAAATATTGAGATAACTTAGGTGGCCGAAACCAACTCACAAATTATGACCGGATAGATTTTAGAAAACAGAACCATTGGTGAAGTGAACGAACAATTAGACTATACTCTGTGTCACAGCATTTAAAAAGTTAAGACCCCAGGCTATGGAGAGTACAAAATGTTTTAACCTAATACAAATTGTCAAACTTCATGAAAGCTGTAATTAATTCACTACGAACAAACCCACTTTCAATCTCTCAGTACTTGTTATATCTCACGTAGAATGGCCAATTCTATCGATTTAGATTCACACGCAATACAATAGCTACTGCTATCGAAGCCTTACTATAACCTGTTACACAGACACGATAATCCGATAGAATGATCAAGAACCAGATAGGTTAGGCACAAGTACACATTCTAGCAATACCGAGTGACGAAAAACATATACTAAACGAAAGGTAAGCATATAAGTCACGGTTATCTGTCTACGCAAATGTAATCCATCACTTACCTGTCTACGCTTTCATTAACCAATCACCATAAGCTTAAGTTAGTTATGTCGATACTTCGACTTGTTTAAATTCAGCATGGTTCGGTTCATATCTTACACTAATTTTCAGCTTTAGCTCAGAACATTTTTATTGAAATAGTGAGATAAGCTGTTTGTGACTATGTCAGTACTACGTTATCTGTAATGATACTTTCCAAAGAAGCCGATCTCTAACTGAAAACTCGTTACTTATTTTATCTATTAACTCACTTATCGAGAAAACACTTATTTACTTGGCTCTAAGCTACACTCGAAGTACGAGAGCTAGCAACATTATCCAGCTGTTCGTATCCCTATTAACTGTGATTTAAATAATGGTATCCGATTTTTCTGTAATATTTTCCTTTTCATTCGCTGAAACTTTCAGAGAACAAGGTTCGAAGTATAGAATGCAAACCAATTTGTAGACCTTACTTAACATTCCAGTTGACCTTGTTGATAATGCTGAACTAACAAACGCATGTACCAACGAGACAAGGTGTCGGTCCCCTAAGGCGCCAATAACCAGTGTGATTATAAAAAGGAAAACAATACGAAACTTTTTGTTTCAGTTTTGAGTATACGCAAAATGAAAGCACATAATTGGCCGGACCAATGTTATTACCTGAATGTTAGTTGATGCAGTCAATTTAGGCCAAGCATCCCAATCATCTTGATCAAACGGGTCTTCAATGCTTACTATTGGGTACTTTTGAATCATTTCTTTGTAAACATTAGCCATTTCATCAGGACTAAGCCAATTGCATTCGGCAGATTGAGGATTCTTGAAATCCAAATCATACTTCCCCTTCTTATAATATTCAGAAGCCGCGCAATCCATACCAATCTCTACTTTTCCAGTATATCCAGCAATCTTTATAGCCTCTTCAAGAAGTTGAAGACCTGGAAACGATATAGCATCATGAGTATAAACTGTAGCTACACAGAACTAGATACCACATGTAGTAGTTTTTCAAATAATCATGTGAAGAGTCACGTCCAAATTGTTGATTTTATCAAAGGAACTAACAGTATCTCGTTACACAAATATATCCTTAGATTAAAATGTGGATTTCTATTATAGCATATCAAATTACAGTAAACTGTTTAAAAAACAGCATCTCAGAAAATAACTCAAAATAATAACATGTGTACAAAGCTTTCTTATATAGCATTAAAACGAAGTCCACTAAATACCATAAAGGAGGGGAGGGAACAGCGTTTGTTTGTGGTGCCAGTTCATACTTTTAGAGAACTAGGCAATATACAAAGTAGTATGAAAAGCTTCCCGAAAATCAACTAATTTTATAGCAAACTCGGTTTTCCATAACCAGAATAAATTTAAAATCCAGAATCCCGAAATAAAATAATTATTGATTATTAATTTGACCCGAGTAAACTCATCGGCTTAGACAATACATTTTCGACCGACCGTGCTGCTACCTTGACGTGGTCGGGCTTGCCTATCGTGATGACTCAATCGGGCTATACTGGCTGGAACAATCGTTCCTCTAGGCCCTACCATGCCAGGCAGGTCGGTTGAAGAGCGGTGAGACCAAAAGCAGCAAATATAAGGTCCGAGGACGAAGTCGCACTGCCAGCTGTACAGAGGTGTGACGGCAGTAAGGTGTTTTCTTCGGACAACCAGCATAGCAACGGTGCTGCCTTCCCAAAAAAGAAGAGCGGGGTTAGAAAAGGTCGACCCTAAAAATGCACACCTCACCTTACTCCACGGATTTCCGTCTCCGGCAGTAAGGCCTCATCAAGTACGGAGCTACAACAACGAAAACCTCTTTCAAAAAGGCCGTGTGTGACCGGCCTCAAGCAGTTGTTCCTTGGGCACTGCGGTCACGCTCCCAGGTCTCTTAGATCAACCCTAACACATTTTGCTTTTCAGGTACATCAAGAAGAACCCTTCCACAGTGTGGGCTACTGGGAAGAGATAACCGCCCTCATACCGCTAACAACACTAAAGATCACAGCCATTTTAACCAAACTCCTTCTTCTATTCCTAATGTTTATCCTGCCCCCACCTTCAAGCCTAAATCCTTATCTTCAACTTCCTCCTGTGTCATTAGTGCTAACGATTCCGGTCCACGAAGTAACGTCCCGAGCATACTAAGACCAAGCTCCAAACTTCACATTGGTGCATTCAATGTACGAACCCTGTGTCAAATAGGGCAACAAGCCTCCTTAGCTAGGACATTAGAATCCCGCGCCATTGATGTATGTTGCGTCTCCGAAAAACGCATACAGGACCCTAGTGTGGTCATTCACTTGACCTCACCTAGTCAGAAGGAACAACCTACGCGATACATTCTTCGTTTATCTGGCGATTCAACAGCAACTTCTCGTGGGCTCGCCGGTGTAGGTATTGCGTTAAGTATGAGAGCAGAACAGGCACTTCTTGAATGGATTCCTGTCTACAGTCGCCTATGTGCCGTCCGACTAAATGGTTCAGTAAGAACTCGGAAAGATAGGGACACACGCCGTTGTCTTTTCGTTGTTTCTGCCTACGCTCCCACCGACTGCAGCCTGGATGAAGTGAAAGATGAATTTTACAGAAAACTTTCTGAACTACTTCATAGGGCCAAACACTCAGATTTGGTAATCTTGGCTGGTGATTTTAACGCCCAAATAGGTAGCTTGAAGCAGTCTGAAAGACATTTAGGTGGATGCTTCAGTGTCCCAGTTCAGAGAACGGATAAGGGCGACCGTCTGCTGCAATTTTGCTCAGACAATCGGTTATTTTTAGCAAACACGACCTTTAAGCATAAGGAGCAACATCGTTTGATATGGCGACCACCTGGCCCTACTCAATGGTGGACTCAAATAGACCATATTGCGATAGAAGATTGCCGATCTTTCTGGAACACATGTTTGGATTCCGACCACGCTCTAGTGCGAGCACGCGTTTGCTTGCGTCTTACTGGGCGAAGAAAAACTACCACAGGAAAACCTCTTAGAATTCAGTTTAGTAAACAGCCAAGATTAAATTCCAGGAACAACTGAAGAATCACTTAGGCAATTATAAAGATGCGTCCCCACTAGATACTGCTTGGCAAGATGTCCAACAGTGTGGGCTACTGGGAAGAGATAACCGCCCTCATACCGCTAACAACACTAAAGATCACAGCCATTTTAACCAAACTCCTTCTTCTATTCCTAATGTTTATCCTGCCCCCACCTTCAAGCCTAAATCCTTATCTTCAACTTCCTCCTGTGTCATTAGTGCTAACGATTCCGGTCCACGAAGTAACGTCCCGAGCATACTAAGACCAAGCTCCAAACTTCACATTGGTGCATTCAATGTACGAACCCTGTGTCAAATAGGGCAACAAGCCTCCTTAGCTAGGACATTAGAATCCCGCGCCATTGATGTATGTTGCGTCTCCGAAAAACGCATACAGGACCCTAGTGTGGTCATTCACTTGACCTCACCTAGTCAGAAGGAACAACCTACGCGATACATTCTTCGTTTATCTGGCGATTCAACAGCAACTTCTCGTGGGCTCGCCGGTGTAGGTATTGCGTTAAGTATGAGAGCAGAACAGGCACTTCTTGAATGGATTCCTGTCTACAGTCGCCTATGTGCCGTCCGACTAAATGGTTCAGTAAGAACTCGGAAAGATAGGGACACACGCCGTTGTCTTTTCGTTGTTTCTGCCTACGCTCCCACCGACTGCAGCCTGGATGAAGTGAAAGATGAATTTTACAGAAAACTTTCTGAACTACTTCATAGGGCCAAACACTCAGATTTGGTAATCTTGGCTGGTGATTTTAACGCCCAAATAGGTAGCTTGAAGCAGTCTGAAAGACATTTAGGTGGATGCTTCAGTGTCCCAGTTCAGAGAACGGATAAGGGCGACCGTCTGCTGCAATTTTGCTCAGACAATCGGTTATTTTTAGCAAACACGACCTTTAAGCATAAGGAGCAACATCGTTTGATATGGCGACCACCTGGCCCTACTCAATGGTGGACTCAAATAGACCATATTGCGATAGAAGATTGCCGATCTTTCTGGAACACATGTTTGGATTCCGACCACGCTCTAGTGCGAGCACGCGTTTGCTTGCGTCTTACTGGGCGAAGAAAAACTACCACAGGAAAACCTCTTAGAATTCAGTTTAGTAAACAGCCAAGATTAAATTCCAGGAACAACTGAAGAATCACTTAGGCAATTATAAAGATGCGTCCCCACTAGATACTGCTTGGCAAGATGTTCCAACAGGTGTGGCATCTATAATGACATCTATCAAGGACTTAAATCAACATGTCAAGAAAAATCAATGGATCTCAATGGCCTATGTTGATTTAATAGACTCCCGAAGACTTATCCCATCGGGCTCCGAACACGATGATGAGCGACGTGTAATCAGGCATAAACTGACGAAAAGTCTGCGAAATGACCGTGAGCAGTGGTGGGTAGCGAAAGCAAAGGAAATGGAAAAGGCAGCGGCAATAAGTAACACTAGACAACTTTTCAAGTTTATAAAAGAAACCGGGGTTAAAAATCAAGCGTTAGTGAGACGATTTCCGAAAAAGATGGAACGCTTATTAGCTCTCAGTCTAGACGTTTAGAACGATGGGCTGAACACTTCAAGGAACAGTTTAGTTGGCCTTCAGCTACTCTAAAACTTCTCACTATTTCGAGACAGCCAGAATGGAAAGTTGACTTAGGTCCCCCGACTCTTGTCGAAGTCGAAAAAGCTATAGCCAATCTAAGGCGAGGCAAAGCAGCGGGTCCAGACGGATTATCCCCAGAAGTCTTAAGGATGGTGGCCCCACATTGACGACCAGGCTGACTAATATTTTGACTAAGGTTTGGGAACTTGACATAATTCCGTCTGACTGGTGTCGATCGTTAATCGTCCCAGTATATGAGAAAGGGTCAAAATCGTCCTGCAATAACCATAGAGGAATTAGTTTGACTAATATAGTGTCTAAAATACTAGCTTCTATAATTATCATCAGACGGTTAACTGCAACTCGTGATCTCCAAATACGAGAAAATCAGGCTGGTTTCAGACCTGGTCGCGGTTGTATAGACCAGATATTCACCGTTCGTCAGATCTTAGAACACAGACATACTTTCCGGCGGCCGACAATAGTGGTTTTCCTTGACTTGAAAGCGGCATTTGACTCTGTAGACCGTGAAGTTCTATGGCAGTGTCTTTCATTGAAAGGCGTGCCCCAAAAGTACATAAAACTTGTTAAGGCTCTTTACTCAAGCACTATTAGTCGTGTCAGAGCATATGGCGAACTGTCATCTGAACTTGTAACCTCAAGTGGTGTCCGTCAAGGCTGCCCACTTTCCCCATTTTTGTTTAATTTCATAGTTGACATACTGATGGAAATTACACTTTCATCGTCTGACTTTTCAGGAATTGATCTCCTACCAGGAGATCCACTTATTGACCTAGAATATGCTGACGATATAGTCCTGTTTGGCGAAGACGCTAATACGATGCAGAAGCTCTTAACAGCAATAAGCTCGAATGCAAGCATGTTCGGAATGCGTTTCTCCTCCTCTAAATGCAAACTATTGCTCCAGGACTGGTTTTCGTCAACACCTGAACTAAAGATAGGGAGTGAAGTAGTTGAGCACGTCGACCACTTCACTTCTCTTGCAAGTCTGATTAGCTCTAATGGGTCAGTCTCCAACGAAATCTCAGTACGAATTCAAAAAGCTCGTTTGGCTTTTGCCAACTTACGTCACCTATGGCGTAGACGAGATATTCGTCTCTCAACGAAAGGGAGGGTGTACTGCGCAACAGTTCGCTCTGTCTTACTGTATGGGTGTGAGGCGTGGCCATTAAGGGTAGATGACACTCGAAGATTATTAGTTTTTGACCATTGATGTCTACGAAACATCGCTCGCGTTAGCTGGGATCACCGAGTAAGTAATAACGAGGTTAGACGACGGGTGTTAGGCAAATGTGGTAAATCGGTTGATGAGCTTGTGAATCTTCATCGACTGAGGTGGTTGGGACAAGTGTTGCCTATGCCCAACCACCGTCTGCTTCGACGCTCACTGTTGGCTGATATAGGAGCAGGATGGAAGAGAGTTAGAGGTGGCCAAACTAAAACATGGCATTAGTCCATTAAGTCACTGACTGCCGGTTTGAGTCGTGTCGGTAGCTGCAGACTACCTGGATGGGGTCCTTGCGATTACCGCAACCAGTGGCTAGAAACACTGAGTGAAATGGCCCACAATCGGTCACAATGGCACAGATGTATTCACTCATTGTCCTCCCTTAAATCATGAGCTTTAAATTATTCCATAACTTTCTTTCAACGCTTCCTGAACCATATTCTATATGTTCACACTCCTTGTTACTATTATTATTTTATTTTATTGAAGTAACCTACTAATGGTGGTGGCGTTAATCTTGCGGTGCCATGGTGGTATGGCAACTTGAACCGATGCACACATGTGCCAGGTTCTGTGCTGATTGTACATCGTACATACACATACATTTTCGAAAACAGGTGACATGGTTCAAAATTTATGAGTGGAAAAAATCCTTTACGCCTACCCTCTGGTAACATAATGTTCGTTTTTGTGGATTTTATCATAGTGTTATGCAATGTAATAAACTAAACATGTAGGTTTATGCTATACTGCTTTAGTCATTAAGCTTTATAAGGTGTAGCAATTTGTTTGATACAATAAAAAAAGGAAACGGATAAATGTAAATACTAAGTCGGCAAGCCTACCTTTCATATTATCCTGAATATTCGGTGCAAAACCACCCTCGTCACCAACGTTGCATGCATCTAATCCAAATTCACGCTTGATAACAGCCTTTAAATTGTGGTACACCTCAGAACCCATTTGCATTGCCTCAGTGAATGAGCTAGCGCCAGTGGGTAAAATCATAAATTCTTGCATCGCTAGCTTGTTGCCAGCATGACTGCCACCATTAATAACATTGAATGCTGGAACAGGCATTATGACATCTTTATGTCCGGCTAACTTTGCGATATACCTATAGAGAGGTAAATTCTGAGACAAAAAAATCCACAAACAAAGCTTATGAGAAACGAAGAAAGATATAAAACTAAGTTTACTGGTAATACGCTAATTTACTGTCTTACATCCAATGAAAAAAAAGTAAAATACGCTAATGGAAGTTTAAATCCTACACAATAATTACAGTACAACCTCGACACAACTTACCAATTCAGCTGCACCCGCCTTGCATACAGCCAAAGATACGCCTAATATGGCATTCGCTCCAAGATTTCCTAAAAAATTAAAGAACGACTTAGTAAGTAGAAACTGTCAAGTCATCTACGCTTTAGGAAAAACCGTTAACGCATGGAGTGGGAATTCAGTAGATTTGAAATGTAGATATTTAGCCAGCCATAAAGAAGTAATAATCATAATATTTCAAAAAATAAGATTGTCAATGAGTACTGTGTAAATCACGATGTCTAGCAATTTTTATGTGCAACGTTGCCACGGAGAAGTAACCCAATAGTCTATGAACTGAGAAACAGGAGAATAACTGGAAGCAAACTTAAGTGCTGTTTAAAGTGTTGTGCCTGTCGTCCAAAACGTCCAGGATAAGTAGGTATTAGTTCCGTCTTTTAGGAAATTGTCCCGTCAACACAGCCAGTAGATCCTAATATCTGGCATGTCTGAAAAGCTGCTCAGCATTATCTAAAGTTACACCCTTTCCTATTTCTCTAGCTCTTGTTTCCCGCCACTACTAACAATCATCAAGCGCACTTCTTGTCAGTATATATTCACGTTGTCATTGCTCTCCATCATCTTCAGATTGGGTATTTTGGGGCGTCCATCAACTCAGCAGAAGATACCAGAATCTATGACCGTTCTTAACGCTTCAGCTTAAGCTACTGATAGACGCTACTGTTGTTTCCACAGAAGTTTGTATGCCATACCACGATGAACATGTAGGAACTTTCACAGCTGACGATGGAAGTGTAGGTGAAAATGTGTCTTCCGAGTTTTTACTGCACCATTTAATCGGGTAACACACCGACGACTGATGACAAGAATTCATACAGAAAGTGTTTGTTCTGTTCGGAAACTTACTGCCAGAACTACATCAACTAGGTTATAAAACGTTAATACCAGGTCTCTATATGAACTGAGGCGAATTAAAGTTAGAAAAAGTTCTATGACATTTGTAATCACATCGAACTTTTCGTGCACACCTAACTTAGTTTCACTAATTATAATAAGCTTTTAGAGAAAAAACAATCACCCAGCCTTATTGTTTGGTATCAGATTGCAATATGCCATAGTCTTCCAAGCAGGAATAGGAACTATCTCACGAAGAACCAACCCACTTGATACATAACCATATAAATCATTAACAAAGAAAAAAGATAGCAAATGATTGCTTCGTGGCAAACTCACCTTTATTTTCTTTGCCATCGAGTTCGATCATAAATTGGTCAACCTCCGATTGGTTGGTTACGGGGATTTGTTTCTTCAGTAGAGCTGGAGCGATAATATTATTCACATTACTAACTGCTGTCAAAACCCCTTTGTGCATATAAGCCTTTGAATTCGTATCACGTAGTTCAAGAGCCTCATGAACACCTGTCGAAGCTCCACTTGGAACGGCTGCGCGGAACAATCCTAAAGAAAAACGTTAATATTAAAACGCTTGGATCTATACACAAATAAACAATATAAGTTTAAATAAGACTTAAAATCCGCTGTGGGTGTATAAAAGTAAGTGATATCCAAACAATACATCAAGTTATTTAATAGGTAGTCTATGCAGGAGGACCAACCCTGAAAAAATATTTAACGTGTACAGTGTAGAAAACAGATAAAAGTGTCTTCGAAAATATTACAGGAATAAATATTAGTATCCACAAATGATGAGAGCGACGAAATCACGTCAATACTAGGTGTGAATAATTGGCACAAGTAAACGTGAAGAGCAAAAATAAATCGACTAATAATATTACGACATACCTTTTGATGTTTTTAGATCAACCTCAACTGTGGGATTCCCTCGGCTGTCGAAGATTTGACGGGCGTGAATCGCTATAATTGCCATTTTCTAGGAGAAACAGGGATAGTTAGCTATGTCAAAAAAATAAGATAATGAGGACAAGGCTTTTTATGAAACTTTTATTTAGCTAAGTACTAAAAGAAAACAAATGTTTATAGCCTTTCTCTATATATCTTAGGGTTAACAAAATTGTCCCAGCTTGACTGATCATCAAGTTCCTTTGCAACAACATTAATATATGGATCCAAGTACGGAATATCATTTTCTACTGTTGTCCATTGCTCCTTTGGCAAAATATTTTTCGAGGCAAAAAGAAGTGAAGCTCGAGCGATTCGGAAATCCCTAGCCTCCAGTTCATCACGCGGAAGTCGACGGAGAGCTTCAATTAATACAGGACCATGGGGGAGCCAATCATGTTTCAGTAGTCCTAATTGATTATAATAACCAGTGTTGAGAGTAAACAGTTTTAGCTTCTTTTGCAAATCACCCAATTGATTTAAACGGGACCTGTAAGATGCAATGAAATCTGCACCAGTTCGAAGATAAGCCATAGCGAATATATTTTGTTAACCTGAAGGGTAATAAAATATTGTGTTAAACAAATCTTAATGAATTCCTGGAAATGACATTTAGATGACTTTATGCATCTCGAAAAAACGAAGCTACTGAGTGGTTTAGGTGGATATGATTTTTACGGCCGAACCAATAAGGAACAACAGAAATTTTCAAAGTAACAACAAACACCTAGAAATACTATGTTCGCGTTAGAGGGTCTTCTGAATCTAATCAGTGATAATAAGTTTGCAATTCGTTTGTGAACTATGAGGATGTTAATAAAAGTACTAACTTGTGGATGTGGGAATGAAATGAGTTTTTAGAAGCCCAAGTAACTCGAGATTGATGTTGTTTTAGGCGCACTGAATGCTGGTGTAAGAAGTCCATCACATTGGATTCCTGCTCTAACCATTTCAAACTAAAACTGAAGCAGATTCTTGTACTAATCAACCTAAACAGACTAGTAGATAAATACATCCTACTTAACACAAAAATATATAGAGTCGAAAACCTAAAGAGTCACTTTTATGTATGGGCTACACACACACAGAATCATAGTGTACAAGAAACACTTCCTTGATCCATCAACGTGAGTCCATGCAGATAGTGCTGCACTAATGTGTAGTCGAATAAAGTATCATTCACAACCGTACTTTGGGTCTCAAGGTCGATATGTCATCATCTAGACAAATACTTACATAAGTCCAACGAATACACGGATAGCTTGGATGATCTCTTTGATAAAACGAGAATAGTAAACTCCACATATTTTAATTTAAATTATAAACAATTCTTCTTAAGAACTGTGAATTCACTGCATTCTAGATTATGGTTAAGCCTCAACATACTATATATTTTTGAACAGGTGCATATTTTGCTTTTTGCCATAAATTTCGGTGAGGCACATTTCGATTAGTCTTGGTTTAAAGTCCTTTAATAAACTACTAAAGTTCTTGTAAAAACCTTTAATTCAGATTTACACAAAAGTGAATGGATCGTACTGATTAACGCTTTCAAGATTATTCTACAGTCGTTCAAGTTTGACCGTATACGTCATAGCTGCTGACATGTAATCCATGCAAGTTCGAGGAAATTCAGGCTTACGTCGAACCTGGAAGCCTAATCCGATCAACTTCTGGAAGCCTATTGGTGAAGCCCAGAAAGTCTACATCATATAATTTAATTCATTTTGAAATATAAAATAGTTCACCTTATCGCTTTTATTCCGATTGGCCCAAGGTCATTCATCTTAACATCCGTACTCGGTACAGCAAATATGTTTGCTTAGAAACCCTTTACGATCACGAAGACTGACAGTAATTAGCATTAACCAACAGAACAAATGATCCGAGCATACTGAATACGCAAACAAACCAGGAACTTCAAGCCATTAACATACTACGTGACTTACTACTAGGCTACCCAGGCTGCATTCACATTCACCTATGCGGTAAAACAATTCAGAGTCCAATTTACCACAGTATATCAAAACATGTAACCCGTTGTGAATATTGGAATCCTTTCAACAATTTAAAGGGCAAAAAATTTCTATTTCTTGTTTATGAGACAAATCTGTGATAACTAACAAGAAACAAAAGTAAAGAAAACCAAGTTGATTGTTACCTCACGAAAACTTAGGCGTGGAAGTTTGTAGTAGAACCTCTAAGTTACCCCAGCCCTCTTTTAAATGCACATATCAAGTAAGTTGTCAACTTGTTTCAATTCAGAGAAATTCAAAAGTGTTTTATTATGTAGTCATCTTGTGATTAATTTTTCTATACTCTAATATATCCACCACCAAGACAAACAATTCGTTATTAAATGACGTATACAGAACCGTAAATGCCAATGGCTTAAATACGTACGCGTCACCAGATTCATAGATAAATAAACACTTATCTGTGTAACGAAATGAGCAAAATAACACTGTATATATTAATCGGAATCGATTCATTCGAAAGTGACGAAAAAACAGTTTCAACATATATCAGGTTTAGGAGGCGAGTAAAAATTAGAAATCGATTAGCAGTAACTGAATTCGTTACCCTTATCTGACTACTTACATACATTAACAACAACATTATATGTTTCGAGGTTCCTTTCAAAATTTGCGAGTGTTCATAATTATACAAAACTAGTACTACATACGAATAAAAAACTTTCGAAGAAATAAGTGCATGAATAATGTTAAAACGCCTAATAAGAACGATACAGGTGTAATGAGTGAAGTGCAGCCAGTATATGACCAAGTTACATTTGTCATATTTCCAGACCAAATTCAAACGTTTGAGCCCACTCTTATAAATGGGAATGAATCAAAATTTAATGAAGGATGACGGAGAAGTTATATTTGATCGTAAATACAGTGTCAATGGAATAAGAACGTCTAGGCTGACAAACTGGAGAGAGATATGCTTCTTACAGTGATCTGGTGGTGATTCGTGACCGAGAGCTTTCAACTAGTCGGGTCCGCTAGAACAAACATGGTCAGCATCAATGTCGAGTGGCTATGCAACTATTTATTTTGGAGACTATTTACCGCTACACGGGTTTATGCAGGAGTGCTTTAAACTGATATATACTTCTAAAAGTATAGGTGTGACATTGTAAATACTACGGTAACTGAAAGATAAAAAATGTCAAAAGTCATAAACTTATAGAGTAGACCGTTATACACTGCTTGCAACATGAACATCAACATAACCTCACAAGTGATGTAGCGTAGAGAAATTTATTTTGGTTCTTGTGCTTGCGACAAGATCCTATCATCCACCAACCTCACATAACTGAAGTGGCAGTCGTGATCAGTCATCTTTTTCCACCACATACCGACGTAGTCTCGCATAAAGCATCTCGTTTTTACAAAGCAATAAGTAAACACTATCATTCTTGAAAACTCATTCAGTGTATTCAGGGCATGCAGCATATCTTCATCAGTTTCCCAGTGCAAAATCGTAATCTGCATACCTGAAGTTGATGTCCTTAAAATGTCAAATCAATAAAAACTGATCAACAATAAGATGAGTGATTAGCTCAGTATGATGAACGTTCTGTTTAAATTCCGGCTTAATTATACTGTTCTTTCTTTAATGTCAGAGAATAAGCACTAATCCTTTCATCATAGCCATTGAATGTTATGCTGATATGACAACGCTTCGTATTCAACCAGAATACATGATAACGCAACGTTCACAACAGCAGCGCAAGTTTAATTGCCTTGATATGTTATAAATAAGTTAGAAAAGTAAATTGTAATATAATATTTGCATTTCTAAACTTATGTTGGCTTCCAACGCGTCACACTAGCGCCATGACCAAACAGGGTTTAAGCTGTCCGACAAATGATGGTAATTCGACCAAGAAATGTCCATTATTGTCAACACAGCAGCTTTTGGCACTAGTTATTTGTCTGAGGAGGAATATTTTGTGTAGATCCTTAGTTTAGTTGTAAGTGAAGCATCAAATAAAGGGCATCAAATAAAATGACCTAAACATGCATAAATTAGGTTATAATTTTCTGAAAAGCCCACCCTAGACATGTATATACAGACTGCTAAAAACTGGTGATAAATAATATCTAAAGCATAATAATCAGGGCAACGGTACATTTAACCAATAATATACCCATATATTACTTCAGTCATATTCTAGTAGTCTCAGTCTATTCTCATTTTTGACATTACTCAAGAAATACAACGGAAAACATAGATTGCTAAACTCCAAGTTGCTATGTCGTAGTGAGTTTATTCTGAAACCTAGACGTATAGAGTACGGTGTATTGTAGCGATTAAAGTTGTAAAATGCTAGAGAAGTCGAAACCAAAAAAACCCAAATGTTACTTACTATGTGATAGCCAATCCCGTAACAAAACTTTTGTCATCAATTATCTGGTGATTATATTCAACCACTGATTATCAAGATATACTCCACACAGTATCAGGTCTCTTGTAAACCAGTGGCTACACAAATATATGATGAATGTTTTGCGACTAGAACTAAAATCTTCATAAACTTGCTATTAATTACTATATAGTGATCAATGAATGAATCAATATATCAATGAATACCAGTTAACTGCCCAACATCCAAGATTATATTTGATCCTGTTTAAAGATCAGAGTTGGTTTGATAATAGGTGACGACAAAATACTGATTAAAACTTAGTTTATATCTACCTATTATTTCGTTGTAAGTACTCGAAAATTAGGAAACGCTGATTGTCTTACCATGACTAGCTGTTTATGGTATATGTCACACACCGTAACATAATTTCTATGTATCTGTCTTTATATATTTACATTACGTTGACACTGAGCAACAATAATATCGGAGCACCTCCTTCGTTAATCGTATTCTTAACTCTTAATCCACTAATTCCTTTTTAAATTCTGAAGCAATATAACTGGTGCAGTACTCTCCGAAACTAATAACAGAAACCAGATAGAGACAGATGTCAAGAATAAATGGTTTGTTAATCCGCCTGAACAAAGTTTGAAAGTTCGAATAGGTGGTAATTTGTTTGGTTAAGTCAATCTGTTTGTTGTCATATCTTTATTTAAGAGTTGCACATTGTGAAGTTTTCGAATCGCTTACTTTTAAGTTGTTTAAGTTTTATGCTTTTATTATTGCTGGTAGTTGTTAGATTACTTTGAACATCAAAATCAAGTGAATCAGCTTAATGTAAAATCGTTCCACATTTTTACTTGTTCTTCCCTGACCCATATGTCTTCAAACTTCTATTTACATGCATTGTACTGTTAGGGTAAACAAAACTAATAGAGCAAATTAAATCTCATTGTAAAGTTTTTTGTTCGTTTGCACAATGAGCATGATATTCACGCTCATACTTTTATTTATACCAACTCCAACGCATGGGTCAAGTATGAATTAAATTAAATATTTTTTAAAGATTTATCATGTTACTGTGACGTTATTAGAAACTATTGTGAAAATGCATGCTGTTGTGATGCAGATTGCACTTCTTGTCAGCTTCGATTGTTTGCAGGTTGCAAGGAAACTCACCTAAAGTATAGTTAAGTCATAGATTTATGCTTGATATCTAGAGATGCTTTACAATTGTGTGAACATTTAGGTGCAGATGGGACTAATTATCCATTATGCATTTACTCTAAAAACAGTAATTCAACCCACAAAATTTATTTATAACTTAGAGAACTTTGACTATCCAGCAGAAAGTGTTGTCAGATCAACAAGCCTTAGTAATCATTTAGAGTACATTGGTCTGTATTCGGTAAGCTTTAGTCACAATTTTATATATTTTTCGTGACAATTTCAGACAGGTGTTTCAATACAAATAAGTTATAGTGTCAATGAGGTCACTCCATTGTTCATTCCTCAGTCAAATCAAGTTTCATGTGATATGCTTCCAGTGGGTGAGTTTTTCAGATAAACAATTTAATTTTGACTCAATATCATACACAGATAAGTACTAGCTTGCCATGCCTATAATCATAGTGATATGATAATTAATATTTACGAGTTCGATATATTTTGAGGTAAATCTTTTTTCGTCCCAGGCATTTAGATTTATGTAATTTAAGTAATACTAAGATGAGTAGAACCTGGGACGCTGAGTATTAGCTTACAGATGGCTATTAAACCGCCTTTTTAAGTAGTTTAATATGGTTTCAATCATATGAAGTCGTTGTACTATATTTGAATCTCTAAAAGTTGTTTATTTATAATTAATACTTTTATTGTCAAAAATACTAAAACAAATTTGATACTAAGACATTGGAATTGTCGAAGCGCGTTTACAAGTAAAATTTGTTAGTAGTAGCACTTAGCTACGAACCCTAAGCAAATGCAATGTATCGGATGATAAACTCTGCATTATTAATGCAATTTAAACATATCTACTTCAATAAAACATCTATGAGTCTGTATTGCTTTGTCAACAAACTAATTAGAAAGACTAGTTCATAAAGTTACCAGTCTATACTAGATTTGTATTCTAAGGAAAAGAAAGCCCAAGGCTCATGTTAGCCTTTTTGTAATATGGTTCTTTGAGTGCCGAATCACTTGTCAAATTGGTCATTTAAAGGAGTAGACAGCATTTCTTCAAATAATTGATCTGACCGTTAGATGAGAAAGTCTGGAAACGTGCTCATTCTTAGCTTCTAAACCCACCCATTACATCCTTTAAAATGTCCTCACCCAGTTTGAAAAAAAAAATAAATAGAATGAAACCAGCTATTTCACAATATTTTATACATTATGATTGAATCACTCCTGAATCACCAATAAGGTAAACTGTAAAGGTCTAAGTTCTCAAGTTGTGCGATATATGATAGGCCACGTAACACCGGCGTTGGTCAGGAACAATACCTTGTACTCTTTTCAGGGGACCAGAGTTGCCCTTTAAACAGGGCCTGGCTGTTTGCATATATTTTGCTAGTATGAGTCTCACTAGGATCGTCTAAGCCATAACGAAAGTTTCTGGAACTAAGCTACCAAAGGGTCATCCTAAAACTTACACTATTCTGAACGCCCTAACTGTAATAGGACAATGGTAAGCTTAGTCTTAAGCTCATGACTTACAATTAACTCAAGATCACTGTTAGTTGCCACTAATGACAGGCAGCTTCCTTCACTGTGGTGCCGTGGGCACTTTACCTTCCATTGCGAATACAGACACTTTGATATTCAAAAGAAAAAATTTAGGCTAACTTATCAATGCGTCAAGGTTACCTTCGAGTTCGCATACACTCATGTCACCTATTACTTTACTCCATATCTTGACGTCACCTCCATACTGCATCGTCTGAAATGTTTTAGTCAGTGTAAGTCTGTTAACTCAAGAATGAATATCAACGTACTTTGTACTGAGCCTTGTAGTACTCCACGATATTCTAGCTTCATCAAGAGCTTGTTTTATGATACCTTATTAAGGGATATACACAAGTCTACATAAATTTCATCAACTGATTTCTTGTTGTTGATTGACACTATTCAGCTTTTTCTTGTCAGCAGAAGATTGGTAGTGTGTGAGAGGCCGTTTCATGTCCTAAATTGCGCTTTATTTAGCAAGCTTTTAGTTTTGTAAAGGCCATAAAAGTCTTTTTGATAAAGTTTTCCAATCTTTTGACTACAATATTTGACATTCATATGTAGTTTGGTAGATGTTCATCAGGTATTGTCTTAAGGGTTGTGTGTCAGTTGAATCTTTCTAATCCATTAATAATACATATTGACTGATTGACATATTGGATATCGGTGCGGGTAGAACAGGCACGTGTTCCAGTATGCAAAAAATCTAATGTTTAATCAATCCTTTCAAAGTGATCGATTATCTGTCATTTCGCTTAAAGCCAACTTCATTCATTAATGAACAAATCACCGTAGTACTTGGTTATTTTTTCGGTCTTTACCAGTCTTCTATCATCAGAGAGTCTACTTTTAAAGATCGAAATGAAATTTGTTTGATACATTTTTGCTCTACAGTTAATATTTTTGAATAGCTACTTTATATGTGAGGTAGCAATTTTCGCTAGCTAATTTTCTTATTTCTCTTGAGAGTTCCTGATTGCAGCGTTACACTTGTTTCGAGTCATAGTGTCTGTACCAAGACTGATGGAAGTTTTTCAGGATGTTTTCCTTTGTCTTATAAAGCGTTTGGTGTCACTAATAGTCGAGGGCGAGGTGTGTGTATTGTCTTTACCACGATTGTTTAAGGTTGTGTAACTCGCTTATTTAACTCTTAGAAGTAACTCCATGCTTCTTCAGAAAACAGCTCATAGTCGACTGTCCAGTGTTTGGATGTGATAAAAGAGTTGACTACTTTCATATCGACACTTCATACATCTGAACTAGTCAGCTAGTCTGCTTAATAAAGCATAGAAACATTGGACTTGTATATAATTACTGCATGGTCGGTTTTCTTAGTGGATGAATGATGTTTACACTGACTAACGTCATCTTCATGGGTAAGATGAAGTGTGTAGTAAATCGTATCAATCTGAAACTCTAATGTGCTAATATAAAGCTAGTAAGATTGTGGGTTCTATCACTTTTCCATCGAACCAAATTGTTGATCACTTTGTCTCACTCAAGCTAACAGAGAGTGGATTGATGTCAACTACTATATAGCTTCTGTACTTGTTTGACTAAAATCAAAGTTTATTAAAGAGGAGTTCATCAACTTTACCTTCAGGACTACGATGTACCATGACTAAACAAACGTTTAGTTTCCTACTTTCAGCCAACATCTCGCTACCTCATGTGCCCAGCTGTCATGTGTTATTTTTCTACAGAATATATGAGTATGTCATTTTACGCGTAAAGAATAATTCCATTTTCTTTGTAGCGTGACAGGTCAGCTGTATAAAGAGTGCAGTTCTGTAAATGGACTTTATTGTTATTAATCTCTAGTATGTACCATGCTTCAGATACAACAGCGATATCTGGATTTACGAGATTCGCTACACTAAAATCCTTAATATAAATATATATATATATATATATCGTTTACCGCAATTCGCTCTAGTTAGTTCACTTCTTAATAAGTTTCTTCATATTAAAAAAGTAGCAAAATAATTCCAAAATACTTTCTCACATTTCAAATAAAGGTTTTGCTCAATCAGTTGTAAGTTACTGTACATGGAATTTAGAAGACATTGAGTCGACAGTCAACTTTGACACAGCTAAAATAAAATGCAATCGTCTGGGTGATGTTTTGCTAACGGTCAGAGATTCTACAATTCTTGGGAAAATGAAGTTAAGCGAAATTGACAGTGAACAGATTATACCTATTCTTACTTGTTATGGACAAAATACTAATACACCAATTTTATGCCCTACAACAACACCAAAAACTATTGTGGATAATTCAAATGTAACTATCTGCTCAAATGTACCAATATCGGTAATCATTTTTAATTTTTTTCTTTTTGGTATGTTTAACTGGAAGTTTGTATAGTTTCAAAAAGGATAGTTTAGTTTCCATTCATTTAGTTAGAGTAAATTCGGATGAGATTTTTTTTAAATAATCACTAAGCAGAAACTTATCTGTAATGTTCATTAGATTCGCAGCGTATGTTAACCGGAGCGAAGTGAATGAATAAGCGACAGAATAAAAGTGTAGATTAGAACCGTGAAATGAAATACAACCAATAACAACTGGTTAAATATACATGATAATTAAAAGTTGAAGCAAACGCTTTATACTGATTATTACTATGCCATAATTTCATTAATATCAAACTTGATATGACCGATTAGTCTGGTTGACATTTATTTCACAATCGTCTGATTCTATTACCTATTACAAAGCTAGTAACTGATATAGATTCTTGAACACAGACATATGTACCAACGTCCGACTATAGTTGTATTTCGTGACTTAAAAGCAGCTCTCGACTATGTAGATCGTGAAGTCTTGTGGCAATGTTTGTCATTAAAAGGCGTACCTCAAAAGTACATTAACCTTATAAAGGCCCTCTACTCGGTCACCACTGGTTGAGTCAGAGCATATGGCGAATTGTCACGAGAAATTTCATCTTCAAGTGGAGTCCGTCAGGGTTGCCCCTTATCCCCATTTTTATTTAATTTCATCATAGATGTACTCTTAGAAATCTCTCTCACTTCTTTTAACTCCCCAAGAATTAATCTCCTTCCAGGAGGTTCTCTCGTCGACTTAGAATATGCAGACGATATAGTCCTATTTGGTGAAGACGCGCTCAGCATTCAGGGTCTCTTGAACACGTTGAGTAACAATGCAGGCATATTCGGGATGCGCTTCTCCCCTCCCAAATGCAAAATGTTACTCCAGAACTGCCCTGCTTCTTCTCCTAAATTAGTTATAGGAAGTGAAGTAATTGAATGCATTGATCGCTTCACTTATCTCGGAAGTCTCATCACCCCTGATGAGTCGGTGTCTGACGAAATCTCAGCGCGGATTCAGAAAGCCCGATTGGCATTTGCCAATCTACGGCACTTGTGGTGCAGACGAGATATCTGTGTCTCAAAGAAAGGCCGGGTGTACCGTGCAGCAGTCCGCGCCATTTTAACATATGGCTGCGAAACATGGGCCATGAAAACCCAAGATATGCGTCGACTCCAGATATTTGACCATAGGAATCTTCGTGACATCGCTTGTATATCATGGAATAGCCAGATTTGTAATAGTGAGGTTAGACAAAAGGTTCTTAGGAAACATGGTAAATCAGTCGAAGAAGTTATTAACCTTCGTCGACTGAGATGGCTGGGACATGTATTGCGCACGCCCGACCACCGTCTACCCCATCGTGCGATGTTGTCTAGGGCTACTTCAGTAGGATGGAAGAAGGTTAGGGGCGGCCAAACCAAAACATGGCATCAGTCCATGAAGTCCTTGACTACTGTTCTAAGTCATGTATGTAGATGTAGATTACCTGGTTGGGGTCCGTGTGATGGTCGCAATAAATGGCTAGAGACACTAAGCGATATGGCTCAGAATCGGTCACAGTGGCGCAAGTGTATTCACTTTTTAGCCTCATCTAGATCTTGAATTCTATTATTGTTTGCTACACACTTTTACTTTACTCCTCCCTCTTGTATTCTGTTTATACGTTAACTCTGTAATCTCGTGGTATGGTAACTTGAACCTACAGGCGTATGTGCCCGGTTCTACGTTGCTGCTGATGATGATGATGATGAGTAACTAATCTAAGTGTAATTAGGTTTATTTGAGAAGTATGGATTTGATCAGCTGTAAAGAATTACTTATTAACCTCTGATAACTTGGAAATTATGTGAGAATTGTAAAACTTGATTAGATGTCAAAAAAAGTTTTGTTTATTTGTTCGTCATTTAAAAAAGAAATGTTTAACAGTACGTTGTAAGAAAAGATTAACCTACATAATAAATACGAAAAATTATTGCAATTGTAATTAGTTCTGAGCCAAAAGGATGAATTAATATTGTGGAATGGGATCGGGAATAGTTTAGTAGAAAGCTGAATGAAGATAGACAACAGTTACACAGAAGTGTATAGTGTAATGCGATTGCAAAACATAGTACTTAGCTTCCGAATTTAATGAAAATTCGATAAATTAATAACGAATGCTAACGGGGTTCGACTAACAGTCAACAGTGTCAGTTGTCTGAGTAAACTGAATAGACATGGGTTTATTATTACCATAGTAATTAATTTACCTTCATGTGGGCGTAACATACCCAGATTCATCGTTACCACTTATTTATCTCTTTCATTTCAAATTAATAACACTCACTATTACTCTGCCCACTAATGCACATACTTTTTGGCATTCTGTCTGTCGATAAACATTTATTTATGTAATTTATAATTATGTAGGTAAATTTCAAACCGCAACTAATCAAAATTATAACAAACATACTTATTAATTGATCTGTATCAGACACTAGGGTAGTTTGTAGAGATCGGTATTAAGTTCTAGTTGACTGAATTCATGACAGATTGATGTTAGATAGATATTTGCCGACCTGAAGCCCCTGGGGCGGAATCTAGAGTTCCCACTCCCCACAAGGAGTCCTATACTAGGACGAATCAGCTATCCAGTGCTCCATGGTTTTTAGTGGTACCCTACAAACATCGATCTGCGACGAATTCATTCAGTTATATCAGGTGCACTTAGATATTTGGATTCAGCTGGTTTAGTGGCTGTCGGTATTTAATTTTTTTGCTTGTATCTTCGCTATATCCCACAGTAGAAATTCTACCATCTAACGATTGTCCACTAGTACTGATATTTAGGCAATTCCCACGAGAACTGTTGGTTCAGAGTACAATTTGTTAGAGTAGTTGAAGGCATAGACTCTTAAAAAGCTTCATACGAGGATGAAATAGTTGTTCATTTTTCCTTGGTTCCTATTGATACTCAAGTGTTAGCCATATATTGTTTAACAATTTCCATATTTAGTGAATCAAAGACACTTGAACAAAGAATATTCTTTAATTTATTTAATAGTGAGTTCAAAATTAGTTATTATGACACGAATAACTGAAGTTTGAGGCATATGAATTATTCTGATATAAAGAATTACTCCATATGGATTTCGGATTGTGTTTAAACTTATACGACAATCAAAATAATAAGACTATTAGTCAGAATGATGTCAATTAAATAAGAATTTGTAAAATGGTGTGAGTTGGTTGAGTATCATTTAAAACCAATGGAGTACTAAACAGATATTTTGTTCTACCATGGTACTCCCATGAATGCATACACTTGATCCCACCATGGCCTGTAGGTCGGTTGATGTTTAAGTATTCTCCTTAACATCTGAATTTCCTGAGTTCAACTCTCTGTTGAAACCAAAGGTTGTGCATTGGTGAGAAACCCAATGCAGTCTTTACAAGAGCACTTCAAATTAACTAATATAATCGAAAATACATGTCATCAGTCTAAAGATTAGATTACTGTAAAACAAGGCATTGTTATACAACATGTTGTCAAGTAACTTGAACATAATGAGAATTTGCTTGTACTAGAATTTAGACATTAATGGCACAATACATCTGAGTTGCTCAGCAACAAGTTATGTAATCAAAACTGTAAAGTAAGTAGTTTATTGCTTTATCTTTATCTTAAGGTATATTTCAAAATTACATATGAAATTATTGGTAAAATTACTCAATTCGAATTGTACGCTATAATTGGCAATGTTACGAAAATATTTACACAAAAATATGAAGTTGAATTTGTACAGGTTAGTTACATTATTTCTACAATAGATTGTAAATAACTCATAAAATTGTACATGACATCTAAATCTAAAAATATGTATTTGATTTATGAAATTATACATCATTAAGTACAATATGAACAGCATCTTAGCAATATCTTCTAAATTAGTTCGAATCAGGTAATACAATGTCTAATTTGAGAGATTTCTATATGTTGTGATGTAGTCTATTACCGACAGTCGGTGAATAAGCCTAAAGCTAAGTATCAGAATCAGAATCAATTATAGCGAAATGTCCAGGAAAGGACCTGAGAATCCTGATGAAAAACCTAAACTCCAAAGTCGGGATGGACAACACCTGATACAAAGAGATCATGGGACGACAAGGACTGGGAGGAAGGAATGAGAATAGTGAACAATTTACAAACTTGTGTGCTTTCAACAAAATGATTATAGGTGATATAATATTCCCCACCCCACAAACGCATACACAAGGCTACATGGGTCTCATCGGATCATACTACAGAGAATCAAATCGATCATATATGCATCAATAAAAATTCAGATCAATGGAAGCGGTAAGAACCAGGAGAGGAGCTGACATAGCTTCAGACCACCACCTGCTGGTTGCTAAGGAAGCAGTGGGCAACTGGAGCAACAGAAGTATAACGGTTCAATACACCATTTCTCCGAGATGTTGTCAAACTCAACGAATTCAAAATAGCTCTCAACAACAGGTTCCAGCCTTACAAGATCTACTGAAAGAAGAAAGCAACTATGGAGGACACTGAAAGGAAATCAAAAGAAGCACTAACTTCAACGTGTCAGCAGGTTCTATGACTCCATAATTTAAACTTTGCTGATGATTTAGCTATATATATTCCCCACCCCCACAACGCATACACAAGGCTACATGGGTCTCATCGATCATACTACAGAGAATCAAATCGATCATATATGCATCAATAAAAATTCAGATCAATGGAAGCGGTAAGAACCAGGAGAGGAGCTGACATAGCTTCAGACCACCACCTGCTGGTTGCTAAGGAAGCAGTGGGCAACTGGAGCAACAGAAGTATAACGGTTCAATACACCATTTCTCCGAGATGTTGTCAAACTCAACGAATTCAAAATAGCTCTCAACAACAGGTTCCAAGCCTTACAAGATCTACTGAAAGAAGAAGCAACTATGGAGGACAACTGAAAGGAAATCAAAGAAGCACTAACTTCAACGTGTCAGCAGGTTCTATGACTCCATAATTTAAACTTTGCTGATGATTTAGCTCTTCTAGCCTATATACACCAACAAATATAAGTAAGGATAACCAACGTAGCAGCAACCTCAGCATCAGTAGGCCTGGAAATACATTATGGAAAGAGAAAGATCCTCAGACATAACACATGGAGCACTAACCCAATTGAACTTGATGAAAAAACACTATAAGAAGTGGATACTTTCACGTACCTAAGAAACATTATCGATAAACAAGGAGGGTCCGATGCAGATGTAAAGACAAAGATTGGCAAAGCGAGGGAAGCATATATGGGACTCGAAGCAACTGTCAACCAACCTCATAGTCAGAATCTTCAATTCAAACATCAAGACAGTTCTGCTGTACGGAGCTGAAACGTGGAGAACTACCGCAAACATCTTCAGACGGGTACAAGTATTTATGAACAACTGTTTACTCAAGATGCCGAATGTCCGTTGGCCGGAAACCATCAGCAACACCTTACTATGGGAGAGGACAAACCAACTTCCAGCCGAAGAGGAAATTAGGAAAAGACGTTGGAAACGGATAGGACATACATTACGCGAACCATCAGACTGCATCACGCGACAAGCATTAACACACTGTGTTGAGAATTGGAAGCAGATATTAAAAGGATGAACAGCAACTGGAAACATCTGTGAGGGATTGCTCGAGAAAGAGTTCAATGGTGAATTCTGGTGAGTGGCCTATGTTCCTCTGTGAGAGGGGAACGTGCGTAAGTAAGTGAGGAAGTGTCTTAATGACTTATATATGTATATATGTATGCATGTATGAAGTAATTTGTGCCTAAAAATACTAAGTCTATGAAGAAGGTTTCACATCATTTTTTATAATATATAGCTTGAAATATTTTTCATATAATTCTTGAAAGAAACATTCACTTTTATTTTTAATAAAATTTCCTATTTTAAAGCACTGATGTAAATAACTTGCATATTTTCCACTTCTAGGTAAATACATCTAATGTTTTACCAATGAGTGGAAATCCAGGCTATTTGATTGGTCGTCCAATAGTAGGCGCTAAAATAAATATAACTGATTTATCATCTCTTGGACAATTAGGAAGTACTGGTTCTGTGACCACTATGATACCTACAACAAATATGAAGTTGTCTCTTGATGGTATAAAGCAGCAAATGAATAATGGAGTTTGGAATATTCTTGCTGGTGGTTCATGTGGAGAAATTTTAGAAGAAAGAGGTCTTTTAGTAGAATCTATTAGATTTGGTGAAGATGCTTTCAGTGGATGCACATTACGGTAAATGATATTTTGTATTTTGTTTTCATCTAAGAACAAAATTACTATATTATCATGTAAACTACATCTGTCTTGTAATACAAATGAATGTTCTTTAAAAAACCAAACCGCTTAGTACAATCAACATATGAGTCTTAATGTGTTGAAGTCAAGACATCTGGGTCAAAACGATTCAAAGTGAGACATAGTTGTATATGTTTGTGTACCTTCAGTAGGTGGGCCGAAGCTTTTCACTTAATAGAAAGGAAAGTCTTGTTATTCACTTAATCAGCTACAATCAACCAGCATCAAATTTCATACATGTTTAAAATTACTGAGTGTTTGCCATCACAAAAATACAAAACAAATTTTGAATGTCATTTTATGCTACTTATTAGTAGACAGAATATAAATGAGCAAATAAAAAGACATTTACAATTTGCAGTAGACATATACATAAAATAAAATAAACAAACAATATACGGTAGTTGTGTGAATATGTAACGTTCAGAAAAGCGGTTCCTGACAAACAGGAGTCCTTACAATACGTAATAAAGTGCAGATTTCTAATTAGATCAGCTCTTATAACTTTCTTCTTGGATTAAATATCTGGTGAATAAAATAATTGTAGAACTTTCATTCTTCTGTTGGTAACCGTGAAGACTGCTGTAACTACATCTCGTTCTGCTAAAGAGTATGAAAGGAGAAAGATGTGGATAAAGTGAGTGGTTTGTATCTGATAGAATAATACTAGTCAATTGGTTTCGGCATTTCAAATGTTTATCCACAAGTGTATTCATTAAAAGCCTTTAGTACTTTACACAACACTACATAATCTTGCGTTTAAAGAGCGTGAAAAGTAACGAGGCAATATGCATTAATGGAAAAATTGTGATGATAATTGACTCGTAATATTAAAACCTGTAAAACTTTCTATGATTTAAACGAAACATGTAAAGACCAAAGTAGATCATAGCTTCTGCATAACTTTCATTACACAATTTCTAATGGTACAAACGTCATGTGAATTCACAAGGGTGTTTGGGTTTACTCCATGCCTTAAACTAAAATTAGTAGATTGACCTTTAAATGGATTAAGTATGAGACTATTTAAAGCAGGTCATCTTTCCACACTCGCTAAGAAACTATTAATTTCAAGACAGTTGAAGGAATGGAAAACAGATACACAAATAGTAATGTCATTTGCATACTAGTTGAAGATAATCTTTGTATGAAGTAGTAGATCATGAAAGAGAGAGAAAATGCAAAAAACATGACAAACTACATTAACTTCTGTTAATAGATAAGTGGAACACTTTGTGCTATGTTTAGTGTAGGAATATGAACACCTGATTATCTCGCCTTCTGTGTTAATACTAGCGAATTCGCTTCGTAGTTTTGGTCTAGGAAGGGAATCAAAAGGAAGAGTGTAGTTAAGAAATGTAGTAGACATACTTCTCGGCTCTTTCTAAACTAAACCGTTTTATGATATAGAACATCTGTGACATGTAGTATGATTCTATTGCATCTATATGGGAGCTGATATGCCTTGATAAGCTCCTTTAGTGAAGGTTACAGCTTATGTAGTAATAGGTTTCCTATTCTTTTTCGAAAATAAAAAGTTACCCCTAAGGATGCAAACTTAATGTTTCCAATAATGGACTCGCTTTTTGGTAGCCATAGCACTTTTTTTTCATTTTGGCATATTATTGACCGAAGAACGATTCGTTGGATTTACTAGTGAGCAGATGATACGGAAAATGAGCATATTTGTTTTAGAACGGAGGTTTCGAATGTTGTCAGGTCTTTATCTCATTACAAGTTAAGCACCTTCAAATATTCCAAAAAATGTGTTTAGATAAATGTAAAAATAAAATTGTCATTCACACTTCTGGAAATAAAGTATATTAAATCAGATCCATGACGTAGAGAAGACACTTAAGGTATAGATATCTAAGTGAATGTTATCACGAATCCGTCTAGTACTTATAAGATCTTAAAGTTATCTCTAGACGTTAGAGGATAAACATTTTACTGCATACACTGACTTTAGATGTCCTATCTCCTGACACTAGGTCACTTTGCCTTTTTAACTTCAGTATAATTCTTACCCTTTTATTGTTTTTCTGTTTCGCTTATCATTCCTGCTGTGTTAGTATATCAGAACATTTTTACCAGTCAAACTCACTTTATTTCATCTAGCTAACATTTCCAATCGCTGTGTTAGAATTCACAATGATAATACATTTCTTCCCATACGTTGATATGCGTATCAAGAGTCGAATCTGTAAACAGGTGCTTAAAAATTAAACGTCCCGGTGAACTAATTCATTGTTCCGAAGTTATGGACGGATAAATTAGTTATACTCATATATATATGTAGCTATAGAGATAGCTAAGCTACTAGTTTACTGCCCCACATATTTTATTTTTGCCTCTCATCTAAGATCGTTCTTTGAAAGTTAACGAATACTTCATGTAGTGGAAATAAAAGTCAATATGTAGAGTTCGTTTTAGATCGTGTGGCTTTTGTTCAGAAACGCTATAATAGATCTACTGGAACTTCACAACTATGCTGGATAACGTTATCGAATCTTCTTGAATAAAACATACGTTAAACGACCTAAATAACGAGCACCATAATTAGAAAATGAATTCATAAATGTACATAAAAATGAATGGATACAAGAGTTTATCCTTTAGGTTATTGTTGAACATGGGTCAACTAGAATAATAACCAATAGGTTGCTGCAGGAACTTTCTTTTGAGTTAGTTAAAAATCTTTCATAACAAGAAATCAATATTCATATAAAGTATGTTCTTGGTGGCTAGGCTACTAGTACTTTATGTTTGTATCAGTGAACTTCTGAGAGGGAGCTGTGGGAACCGGAATATTGATTCCTAATAAACATTTTTTTGAGGATGTTTAATTCTTTTTTTTCGCCTGTCATATCTAAACTGCAAATTCCTCCAGTTGAAATTAATACAATCAACCAATCAATGCCTGTTACTCCAAGTGAAGCATAGACCACCCACCAGCATTCTCCAACCAACACTCTACTGGGTTTTCCTTTCTAGCTCTTCCCAAGTGCTGTTCGTTCTCTTCATGTCTGTTTCCAATTCCCGACACAATGGGTTCCTGGGTCTTCCTCTGTTTCTTTGGCTTTTAAGATTCCAAGTTAGTGCTTGTCTTGTAACAAAGTTTGATGGTTTCCTCAATGTGTGTCCAATTCACCTCCAGCATCTCTTCCTAATCTCTTCGTCGGTTGGAAGTTGGTTAGTTCTCTGCTACAGAAGGTTGTTGTTGATGGTATCTGGCCAACGAATCCGAAGAATCTTACGCAGACAGTTGTTTATCAATACTTGTATCTTCTGAAGGATACTTTTCATATTTCACCGTATAAGTTTTAGCTCCATACAACAGAACTAACTATCTTCACATTTTGCATTGAAAATTTTAACTTTAATATTGACTAAAAGTTGGTTTAAGTTTCGAAATTAATACACTTTAGCATATTTTCTTTTCATTAATTTAACATTTATAGTTTATCCTATTTAGAACAATTTATAAATTATGAAATAGATTGGACAATACGTTGTACACAATATCAAAATATAATATGGACAAATTTATTTAATCCACATGGTAGAACAAATGACGAAGATCATCATGGTTTAGGCATACAATTTCTATTAAATAAACCTGATTTATTAGCTATATGGCCAATATCTAAATTAAATCATAGTTCAGAATGGGTACCTATACAAAATATAATGAATTATAATTTACCACCTACACCAAGAGGTTTAAATGGGTTAGTATTATATATTTTTTTGTAATAGAAATAATATATTAATTGATGTGTTTTTATATTCATAATAGGTGTTTTACTATTGATAAATTTATTTAAGTAGTATCAATTGATTTATATAATGTAAAATGTTTTAACAGTAGTAAATTACAAAAAAAATAAGTAAATAGTTTAAGTAAGATAATATAATAAAAGAGACAATTGTAATTGGAAGGAAAAATGCGAATTATGAGGTATAAGTTAGTAGGATTGATTAGTACTTTGAATAATGCTGAATACATACATTTACTTCTAGAATATTAGTTAAAGATCATTGTATATATTGGCATTCTTCATCAATTTTGGGATAATCCAAGGAGTGTATTTGATTTTAAAGAAGAATTTGTTCGATACACAAATTTAAATGAATCTAGAATGATAAATATTTGCAGAATAAATTGAATCCATTGAACATTTCCGACTCTATACAAACAATTAATTGTTATAAGTATAGCATCAATAAGGAGTTAGAGTGAATTGATAATTCCTTTAAATATTAATAATTTGACTAGATAATACAATTAACTAAAATGAACAGACTAACGTTTTGTTGATTGAATTCGTCACAGATAGATATTGTCAGGATATCATTGAAAAGCAGAGAGTGTTGGACAGCTGTTTCGTCATAGTATGGAACTCTTAAGCAGTGTACACTCTAGATTTTGCTCTTCCAGGTGCTTCAGACTCCCGAAAATACAGTGTAAAGTGACGTTGGACAGACTCTACTTTGAGTTTATCTTTTATGGAAACACTGATGAGAATGAAAGTGCAGTATTACAGCAGTGGCTAAATACATACTTTTGAAAATAGAATACGAGAATCATTATTATGTAAGTTACATAGTATGTAACTCAGAAGTCGATGTGATTTAGAGGCCTGTATGCAAACTTACTGTGAGAATAACAGGTTATAAGAATATTTGAGCTTTAAGTCAACCAATGAGTGAAACTTTAATAACTTATTACTGTTCATAGCAAAATCAAAATTGAGACATTTAATCGCTAAACATATCTATCCACATTTAGAAATATCTACTTCTCATTTTCATTTCGAACAAAAATGTCTTACACTTTTAGTTACTGTTATCAATTATTAATCGGACAAGAGATTGAGATACAATATGCACGTTTCGGTTCAATGATATTCCCACAATATCAAATTGTTGGCGCTAAGAGTAATTATATTTATGGTGATATATTCTTTATGGTAAGTTCCTTTAATTGAAATGAATTACCAAAAGTATAATCTGTTATATATTCAGCTACCTACTTTAACTTTAATAAAAGTACTCTAATTAAAATTAAGCATGTAATCACCTTAAAGATGTATTTCAATCGGTTGAGATAAGAAAATGTTAATGATCGTATATGTATTGTAAAAAATTACCTTTCAGGTGATTACTAACGATCCTCTGTAGAAAGCTTTTCTTATTATGGATGGCTTCAGTATATCTTCATTTGGAGTGGATTACATTATGAACTAACTTCAGCTACAGAATTTCTGAAAACTAGCAATGTTGAAAAGCTACTTTATTCTACTATATGACTTCCTGTTAATCTAAACATTACGATCTAGTTCGATATCGAATTTATATGCTGATCTATCTAATAGATCAACTTATCAGAAGTGTACTGAATCAAGATACATACAGTAAGGTGGGAATGAAACACTCAGATCATCATCAGCAGCAGCAACATAACACCGGGCATATACGCCAGTAGGTTCAAGTTGCCATACCACATTAGCACTACCTGATAACAGAAGTAACAAAATAACAATACAAGAGGAAAGAGTAAAGTAAAGGCGTGAAGAAAATAATAATAGAATTCAAGATCTAGATGAGGTTAAAGAGTGAATACACTTGCGCCAGTGTGACCAATTCTGAGCCATGTCACCCATTTTTTTCTAGCCACTTATTGCTACCATTACACGGACCCCAACCAGCTAATCAACATCCACCAACATGGCTTAGACCGACAATCAAGAATAAATGATACTGACTCATAAATATATCAGTACTTTGCAATGTATTAAAATATGTTCTAAAAATGTCATAAAGCCATTAATAGAAAAAAAATACACAAGGCTAGGTAATACATGACCACACTACACGGTCTAGATAACTCAACTTCACAAGAATCATGTTTCTAGGTAAATGTAATCTTGAAATACGATGTTATTCAAAAAAAATCTTCATGAATTACTTTAATCTTCTTATTACTCACAATTACTAAATAGTTCAATTGGGATGATTATTTTTGTGGAGATTGATTATTTATTTGATTGAATATGTCAAAGATTGATATTGGCAGGGTACCGTTGAAAACCAGGGAGCACTAGACAGTTGTTTCGTTCTACTGTGGAACTCTTCAGCAGTGTGCACCTCAGATTCCTCACCAGAGGCTTCAGGTGTCGGACTTGTCGGATGTGAGACAGTTATCCCCAATGATAATGGATGATCGTCGTGCCTATATATCACAAATTGATAGAAGTGGAAATTCTACCATTGGATGCTGACCCAGTGGTGCACATGGTTAGGCGTTCGCCGTCAACCTGAAGCCCCTGGTGTGGATTCTGGGAAGTACACTGCAGACAAGTTCCACACTAGAACAAAACAGCTGTCCAGTGCTCCCTGGTTTTCAATTGTACCCTGCCAATATCAATCTGTGACATATTCAATCAAATAAATTACTAGCTAATTGATTTCATATGCATTAACATAAACATTATCATGTTTATATTTTAGAAACCTGATCTCAATATTGAAATAACTCAACGAGTTCGATTTATTGATGTGACACCGACACCTGAAACTCGAGAAAAACAACGTCCTTATTTTCTTGTTCGGTTACCAAGTGACTTTTTCTATCCATTTATGTGATAAAAGTAGATTTTAGTAAGAATACAATATACTTTGTAAACGTGGAGATATTCAAACAAAGCCAAATATAAATATACTTTTGAATAGTACATTTGAACAATTACACTAAAATATTTTTGTATCAATTATACTACTTACAATAATTATAATTGTTAAATGTTTTTTTTTAATATTTTTACCCTAATTCGAATTGAATTCACAGTGAAATACAGTTTTAAGTTGTCATGACAACTAACAGTTCAATGAACTTTTAACTGATTTATACAAATTTTCCTGTTTTATTTATAGATCATATAAACATATTAGTGAGTATTTCATTATATTAGTTTCTAAAGCCTGTTATCTAATGTGAATATATATCGACTTGATTTAAGTAATTCAATTGACATGGTTTGTGGAGATTGTTATTAAGCTTTAGTTGATTAAATTCGTCAGAGAGTGATGTTACTAAGGTAACATTGAAAATCCGGGAGCACTAGACAACTGTTTCGTTCTAGTATGGAATCCCTCAGTAGTGTTCATCTTAGATTTCGTCCTAGAGGCTATAGGTTGGTAAACGCCTAGCCATTTTAATAAATTGGCTGACATCTAACATTATCATACTAGAATCAACTTGTGAAGAATTCAATAAACTAGGGTTTAAGTAATGTTAAAAGAAGTCTGTAACAGAGACGAGGTCACTGCAGGGGCTCCAAATGGTCGCTAATGTTGTTTTTACTTTCTTACATTGCAGGCAAGTCGAATGCAAACCTGGAAGAATGTTCCGAGAAGCTTGAGGGTCTTAGATTGAAGGAAGAAAGTTGACCCTCTCCCACATTTGGAACCCCCGCCACATTATCCTATATATATATGTACTTTTGTTGTTTGGATATACATCCTTTCTTCCAGTCCTCCATGACTTCTTCCTGCTCGTGTGTTCCCAAGTGACTGCTGTGTGTTGAATATCTCGCTTCCATAGGTACAAGTCACCAGTAAGAAATGAGATAAATTATCTTCATGAAAAACGTAAATGTAAAATGAATTAAATCCATATTGATCGTTCAACTGAATGAGCATAAATACGAATTTGTCTATGAATCAGTTTACATTTCCGATCCTAAATATAAGAACAATTAGGAGTAAGGATTAGATTGTGAACAGGATGATTTCGAATGTTATTAAAGGTATGAAAGCGGTTATCATTTTCCGGTTGTTCACATTATGGGAAGGTTCTCCATTTTGGCATACCTGAGAAGCAAATTGGATTGGAGTTGGTCTTTAAGACCTGGGAGCTTGATCACGGTGTCCAACAGACTACTGCTTGAGGCCGTTTCACAGGGTATTTTTTTATACTAGCTGTGTACGTATCAACGCCTTATTGCCACAAACAAAAATCTATGGAGTAAGGTGAAGTGTGCAGATTTTGCCTCGTTACTTTTTAACTAACCCTTTCTGTATAGAAAGGCAACTTATTTGTCATGCTGGTTGTCTGAGAGAAACACCTAATTGCCGTCACATATCTGTTTAGTCGACAGTAAAACATTCCCCTCGTACAGTAGGCTTACTAAATTTAATCTTATCGGTTTTCAACTGATCTGTTAGACTTGGTATGACCTCGTGGAACGAATACTTTAGTCAATATAGCTATATTGGTTCATCACGATAGACAAGCCTGACCTCCATGTCATGGTAACAACAACGCCTATTAATGTATGAATTTGCATAATAGAAGTTAAAACTTAAACATGAAAAGTAAGATGCATGTTCAAGAGCATTTAATTTGTGCATTACTAAATTTCAGTCAACACTTACCAGTTTAGTCTATTAATAGAAATATAAAACGAAAACTTATACATGCAAGCGGATATAACCATGAACCAACCCACCTACCCATCTACTATATAAATTGATGAAACTGATGTTTTAAAAAGAAACTAGTATATACATTGGCAATATAAAAGATGCAGCAATGTAAAGATAATAATAACAATTAAATTTTGGCATTATTAAATAAATATATGGTGTATATCGTCATCGTTATTATCACTAGCAGAAACACGTCTTTATACACCATTCTAAATGTATTAGTCATAGTAACACCGACAATAACAGTAATAAGGACGAAGAGCAAAACATAATAAATCAACTATTGAATGAATATAAAAACGTTGTCATGGAAATTTTAGAAATCCACTAAATTAATAGGATTTAGTAATGAAGTAACCTTGAAGACTGCTTGTGTGAATGGAAGATACGAGACGACCGAGATAAGTGTAACACTGACTTTACGTTTAGAACGGACCAATGTGACCTACCCCTATAGTCTGTTCAATCTGACTTAACTTACTCAGAGGTAGAGAGTGACAGAATAAAACACTAGCAAATTGGAGAAAGTACCAAGTCGTTTATTGAGTACGAACAATGGCTTTTATATAATACATTCTGAACCAACCAATTATATGAAATACAAAATACCTTAAGGGCTAAAATAGGGGGAGGAGGGGTATTTTATACAAAAAAACAGGATAGTAGGTTCAAAGTAAAATGACAAAACCTAGAAAGGGAAAACAGATATGGCAATCAACAATGAATCTATGAAAAGTCTATAACTTATGCAATACAAATATCATAGTTACTAAATAGGTAACAGATGCAGCTTAGAGGCAAGAGTCCCAATAACAAAGGAAACAAATTTCCCAATTCTATATCTCGTTATAACAAGTAGACAGCTTAATATAGAGGCAGAAATGTGGAGATTGTGTCATTGCATGTGACTTTCACATCGCAGCTTACTGACCAAAGTAAGGCATAATCAATGTTTCCTAGTTTTTAATTAAATGGCGAACTAGAGTCATTCAAAGTAGATTAGATTTTTGTTAAATATGGCTATTCATCTTATTAAAGTGATATACATACAGTCTCATAATTGGTATCACTTTCGCACAATTAGAAGAAGCCATAGGAATACATTCGCGTAGATCTATTCTTTGCATATTTAAGGAGTTTATTCACCCTCTAAATTTACCCTGGCCTTCTACGTACTTCCTACGTTTCTGGAAAATTTGACTCTTAAATAATCACAAGTTTATTTCATTAGGATGAACTTGTATATTCCCGTTGATTTGTTATAGACTGATACTGATCATTCTCTGTTGCTATATGTGCATCCTGAGCGGATTGACTCGATATAGCGAATTATTCACATGTATTATTTAAGTTGAATCGTGACTGGCAAGTGGAATCCAAAACGCACGTTTCGTCCTATTCGGGACTCAGCGGTTGGATGTACCTGCATCCCAATGTTGATGTTCACGGTGAGGTCCGAACTCAATCTGTTTCGTTTAGAACGCCATAGCGTCAACCACTAGACTACTGAGTCCAGACAGTCACATTTGCAGCCACAATCCAACTTAAATTTATTTCAATTTTCGTTCTAGCCTTGCATACTCCATCCCAATATCATGTTTTATTTTCTAATTTATAGATTTCAACCCCCACTCAATTATTCTTTTATTTTATTTTATTCTTATTTAACCGGTGGTGTGATTTCGTTCTAATTTTACATTGCATGAAGTTACTATTTGATTATTATATAATTATGAGTAAATTTATCCAGATATGCTGGTAACTAACTCATTGACATTTACTTGATATCCATTTTATATTCAACTGAATATTGTGTATTAGTGTAGCGCTTTGATGAATAACCAATTGAAGTGAGATATTTCTTTGCTCATTTTATTTCTTCATACAAGAATTTATTTGTATTGTTTGAATGTTTAATACACTTACGAGAATATGCGACAAAATGATAAACTAAATGGTAACCAATATTCGGTCGTCACTTATTATTGAACCACCTTTGATCTTTAAACATTGGATCAAATATATTCTTGGATTGTGGGCAATTAACTTGTATTCATTGATTAATTGATCCATTCATTCATTGATCACTATGTAGTAATTAATAGAATGTTTATGAAGATTTTAGTTCTAGTCGAATTCCATTCATCAAATATTTGTATAGCCACTGGTTTACAAGAGATCTGATACTATGTAAAGTATATCTTGATAATAAGTGGTTTAATGTAGCCACCAGTTAATTGATGACAAAAGTTTTGTTACTGAAATGACCACCACATAACAAGTAACATTTTGCTACTTTTTGGTTTGAACTCCTTAGTACTTTATAACGTAAGTCGCTGAAATGTATCGTATTCAATATTTCCGGGTTTTAGAATAAATCCACTACAACATAGTGAGTTGGGGTTTAGTAATCTGTGTTTTTCACCGAACTTCGTTTATGATGTAGCACGACAAGTACACATTTTACACTACTTAGCTACGTGATTCTCCTATTTATTTTCCTTAATAATTTGCAGGAATTGACCCAGTTTTCAGTTAGTTTTCGATTATTTCCTGTTTTTATCTCAAGAAATTTAGTAAATGAGTGAAAATACTTCAAATACCTTGAACAAAGTCTGTTTAATTAACGTGTTTAAGTAAACATTTCATTTTAAATTTTTAGAAAATGTTGACTACTTATAAGTAGCAAGTATTACTGCTGTAAATAATCCATGTAATCCACCTGAGATCGATTACCATGAGAGTGTCTATGTAATTACGTGTTGGAATCTCTGTAAGCTTAAACAAAACAAGCGTCTCTTATACAGCGATCAAATGTTCAGTTAGAATTATTTGGCTTCTACATGGCGAATTAAATACTTGTTTAAATTATATCACATTAGGGAACTCTACACTATGAAAGTTCACAATGATTAATTACTATTTAATGACCAATTTAGTGTTTCCCAAATCCTTTATTATATCAGTACAATCCTATTAGTCTAGCTGTAATGTGGCCAGTAGTCTCAGTGAATCGACACTATTGGCACTATGTAGAGATGAAAGGTTGTTTGAAGAGAGTAGTTAGCAGGTAAATTTATAATTATCACTTTATGTAGATGATAATTACATGTATGTCACATACGCTATTAGCAAGCTTTCATGAGAAAGGTAGAATAAATTAAGTATTTATTACAAAAATTAGGTAAGTGTTATTAATGTACAGAGGCGTTCAGTTAGTGACAAGCTCACCACGATATCCAATGTACTTCACTAGAGAATATGTCGCTTACATAACCTAAGATATTGATAATATATACCCGTATCTATCAAGAATGACTATTCTGGTAAGTTATTTAAGTATATTAAATTGTGTTACCATGTAAAGGCATATTGTGTTGATTTATATATGGCCATTGATACCTTAGTATAAAGTATTGTTACTAAGTGAGTAATTTCTAGGAGTACACTACCATTCATATCTTCATTAGCTAGTGATTTCGTAGACCTCTGCCATATGAGACATAGGATTGCAATTTCCCTGACAATAATCTATGCGATTCTTGTAAACATAAATGGTAAACCAGTTACTTTCTTGATAAAATCCCATAGATTACCGAATTAGGCACACATGAACTTCAAGTGAATGGTTCTAAACGTATCACGTCAATGCAGACACATTAGCAATCTCCCATACAGCAAATTTCGAACAAATTTCTATTTGTGTACCTATTTACTATAACAATAGTCATATTTGGTCTTTATTTAAACTTCATAAATAAATATTCCGTGTATTTCTAAAGCGCTTTCTTACTTAGATGGATAAACTGCTATTTACAATTATACCTTACTAACTATATCATTAAATAATCCATTATCCGAGGATCGCGTTTCAACAATACTCTGTTTCAAACTCGTTTCAATTTAATGTACTGTATATATATACGACTTCGTAAGAAATTATTTGCAGATACGTCTGATATAACAAGGAATTCTACTATCGGATGCCGGCCCATCAGTCGGAAAAGTTAAGTGTTTAGCAACCTAAAGCCACAGTAGCGGAAACTAAAGTACACACTGCTGAGGAGTCTTATACAAGAAAGAAACAGCTGTCTATTGCTCCTTGGTTTTCAATGGTACTCTGTTAATATTAATTTGTGATGAATTCGATCAAATAGGCTAAATACCAATCTCAATAAACCATCAAAATTAAATTAAATAATCATATAAATGTATTATTTGAAAATATCACTTCAGTAGTAACCAACATATAACGAACAAGTTAAGCTACATGTTCTACAATAAATATAAAGTCAATGAAACATTTCATAAAGAAACGTCAATAGAATATATGTTACACTTTGTTTATGGTAAGTAAATGTTGAAGAGAATTATTAACAGACAAGAAATATCTTGTAGTTCTACAATTTGAGATAGTTCTTCTTTACTTCTATAAGATCTATAGTCTTTTATATATAAGAAGCTACATTGATCGAAATCTATAGGAACTGACATAGATAACATAAATTTAGCAAGTCAATACCATAACAACAATAATAAGTATACAATTAATCAATGGTTTTTTTTTAATTGTCGGTAACTAAGGTGACTATGTATGTACTATACATCTGCATGATATTTAACAATCAAGTTACGATATGAATTATTATTGAATACTTTTCAGTGGTATTACTAACACAGGTTTGATTGAGTAATCTTTAATGAATTCAGTAGTATATTCAGATTTTCCTAAAAATTAACGAATGATCAAATTAATCACTACTTTTTATTGATGAATGTTATGAAAATAGTTAAATTTAAATTTTTTGCATAAGAAACTAATTTCAATTAGACAACTAATAAATATTATAAAATCTCAATTACGATAAATGAGATTGCGCAACATATAAGTTGAAATAAGTAGTACGATAAATTTTATACCGACTGGATGTTATGCCACAAAGAAAATTTGGTTGGGTTACTGAGAGCCAATCAGGTGTGCCTAGTTTATAAATGAGCGTCTGGCTTATGCTCACTCACTCCCAAGCCGAAGATAAAAGAAAAAACCAAATAGAACCAGAATCAGAATCGGAAACAGGATCGGAAACGTATTGTATTTCAATCATGACTTTATATATACATAAAGTCAGACCATATAGTAAACCAATCGAAAATCTAATATTAATACATTAATACAAAGGAAATAGTGGGAGTGAATGGAGACAAGTTGAACACAACCAAGTAACTGTAGTTCATAGTACTAAACAATAGATATAATCTAAGAGTTAAGGAACCATGTCCAACCCTCCTCCTTGGGACCGGCAGAAACCCTCCAGTCCCAACCGCCCTCATACCTCTAACAGCACAAGCGATCAAGAGTTAAGTAAGTGACTTTCTTTCCGGTCTGGAAATTATTTTCTTTTGGATTCATCATTAGTCTGAGCTAAAAATACCATATATATAAATCTTAATAGTCAACTCTTGATCTAACACTGTAACAAAAGGTTGATAAGAGAAAGTGTTTAAGTCATTATCTATTTCGTAGTAATACCGAACGGCAACTTTTCGGAGATAGATTACTACTGAAAACTATTAAACACCTTCGTCTTACGGAAAAGATGAATGCCAGTCCCAGGCTCAAGTATATGCTATGATGCAATAAAATTTGGTTGGTTGTAGCGAACGCCAATGAGGTGTGCCTAGTCGATAAATGCGCGTCTGCCCTAAACCTACTCGGTCCCAATCCAGAGATAGAAGAACCAACCAAGCAGAACCAGGATTGGAATCGGAAACAGGATCGAAAACATATTATATTTCACACATTCCTTTATATATACATAAAACATGACCATGCAGTCAACCAATCAGAAAACCACTATTAATACAAAATAGAAGTATTAGTGAGTGTGAACCAGAGTACGTATACACAATTGACTAACCATAGTTCATCAACGAGAAATGATATAATAACAGCTAATGTGTCAAATGGGAGGATAGGGCAGGGGGAACTGGTTGATAATAGAAATGAATTGTTCACCTTGAATATAAGTAAAAATAATGGAATAGTCTGCAGAACAACAGTTTTTTAGGTGCCTGGCATATCATTATACTAATTAACTGTTACTGTATATTTAGACAAGAACTGACTGTTTATTCATTTAAATCGGAATTATCATCAGGTATATTAGCTAAGACTAAAAATCAAGGAAGTAACTATTATTTCGACATTTTCAGTCTTATTTTTATATTCATTAATTGATTATGTAATACTCACACAATGAATGAAAATATGCTTATTTACGTTCACCTGTATGTATATGTGGTATGTCTTGAGCTTGATTTCTGATAATACCGCATTTAACTTCGGCACTCAAATTTCTTAAACCTTCCAATTCGCAAATCAAAAAATAGAGGAAAAGCAGAAATGACTGTTTATTCCAGTGAGTGTCAAATATGGTACAAAATACTCAGGTATTTATAGTTTTCTGTAAAAACAAAATCATCGTTACACTTCGTCAAATCCACGAGCGGTAGTTTTCGGGATACTCTATGCCAAGATTCTGGAAGGTCTCGTCGAATAGGGGATAAACAGGTCTTCTGATCATTCAGAGATTCCGAGGGCTTCGTCTGGGTTACTGTGAGCCATAGTAGAAATATACGATATTCAGCAGGTCTAGTAAATAGATAGGATTTTCAGTCCTACTTAAATGATATTTGATCTTGACATATGATTGTTTACAGTTTGATTCATTTACAAATCACTAGTTCTGTTACTTTATTCTTGAAAACTATGGATCACATTATATGTTAATTGTTGTCACGTTGCAATTTCACGATACTACTTAATTCACTTTAATTAAACAATTATTTCATGAAAGTAAATTGTCTAAAATCTATCACACTGAAAATCATAAGTAAGTATTATTGAACTTATTTTCTAATTGAGTAAATACAAAGAAATTCCAGTAACCATATTTCCTTTTCTGTGTACTGTAGAACTTCTCACTAAACTAATTCCATGGTGATTAATACAGATTATGGAAAAGATTTATAATGATACTTTCAATTCATAAATTAGTGAGCTTCTACTTTATGATATCAAAATATTCTACTAGTCATGAATTATCTAATGATAATAAGAAATAAATGAATGCTAATTGTTAACATCTACAAAATTTAACTAACCTACTTGTTCAATGATCCCTGATTATAAATTCAAAAGAGAATTATGAATATACATTTTATAAAATCAATACTCGTTAAATTATTTGATTGAATATATCACAGATTGATATTGGCAGGGAACCATTGAAAATCAGGGAGCACAGGACAGCTGTTTCGTTCTAGTGTGGAACTCCTCAGCAATGCGGACCCCGGATTCCGAATAAATAACCAATTGCTACAAAAATAATCATCCCAATTGAACTATAATAATAAGCTCACTAGTGACTAACTCTAGGATGTTCTTGAAGCTCTTGTGAGAAGTTGTGACTGGTGGAGTTCAGACATGTCGGGTGTGAAACAGTTATCACCAATCATAATGAATGATCGTCGTGCCTATATATCACAAATTGATGGAAGTGGAAATTCTACCATGGGATGCTGACCCAGTGGTGCACATGGTTAGGCGTTCGCCGTCAACCTGAAGCCCCTGGTGTGGATTCTGAGAAGTACACTGCTGACAAGTTCCACACTAGAACAAAACAGCTGTCCAGTGCTCCCTGGTTTTCAATTGTACTCTGCCAATATCAATCTGTGACATATTCAATCAAATAAATAACCAATTCCCACAAAAATAACCATCCCAATTGAATCATCAATTTCCTATTAGAAGAAATTTATCGATAATACAAAGTAACAGATATATGTATCTACCTAAAGTGACTTCTTTATCAAATGTCAATAATTCATCAAAAGTTGACTGTACTTACCAGATTATAACAATCAAATATTTTCAAATGAAACAGTTACCTAGGCGATAATGTCTATTAATAAAGTTATTACGTAAATGTTTATTGTCTATTTATCTAAACGTATACAATTTAGCGTAAATTGGCATTCAAAATGTATGCAATACATAAAGAAAAAGATATAAGGTGATTATAATCAAAAAAGTAAAAACATAATAAGATAACATAAAATTTTAATGGTGTGAAGTATAGTTCATATAGAAATGAAGTCAAGAAGAACTTCATTCCATTGAAGAATGTCATCATACTTTTATGAAGTGTTTTGTCGAAAAATCTAACTAGATTGTTACTGGCTTTTATTCTGGGCTATAATTGATATGGTCTCAAGCCACTTAATTGTATTATCTTTAGAACCTCAACCAGGAAGTTGAGATTGACTGATAAATACCAGTTTTAAGTAGCTTACTTTGATTTCATGGAGTAGTATCATAAACTGACCACCTCTTTACTTCTTTCAATCATTTCAAGGGTTGGCAAATAATGTAGCTGAGTAAAATCAAATAAGTAGTGAAAATACACGAAAGTGACAAAACTGAACAGAAAGAAGGATGAATGTAAAGTAAATGTTTGTAATTGTTTGATATTAGATATTGTATGAATTATCATAAAAGTAAGACCAGTAGTTAATCTTCATCATAATAATCAATTATCATAATTGTGTTAGACGGGACACTGATAGGATATCCAGATCACTGTAAATGTTTTTCTTAGGGAGCCCCTCTCCGAACCTTTAAACTACGATGCAGTGAGACATCAGCTTTCATCCTTTCATTCTTAATAATAACACTATTGCCACAGGACGATAGTGAGTGAAATTTCCTTTGTACCGTCTATTAACGTAGTACAAGATGAGAATATTTCGAGAAAAAGAGAAAGCAACAACTTCCACCGCGCTTAGACTATCAGCAAACTTCAGTTGTTGACACCTAAAACATTGCATATCTTAATTGTAGCATAAATTAACTAATCTAAATCTAATTCATAATGAATAATTAATCCAATTAATTTTAATAATGAAGAATTGAATAGAAACTGGTTAACCGTAAACTATTGAGAGTTGAATGAAAACTAAACATTTTAGCTAACTAGCTATTTAAATAATAAAAAGTATTAATTTGTTTTAAAGATTACTTAAGAAGAATTCCCGTGATTCAATCAAGTCACATTTTACTATGTAGAATAGTATTGGAGAAAATTTTGTATAATCTTATGGTAATGAAGTTCATTCGCTTATGACTTTCCATTAGAATCATACTGTTGTAAGCTGGGTTGAATTGGTGTTATTCTTATGTATATGATCAGCAACTGAAGGAAGTGATCTTCGAACTACAGATGAACAATCGATAAAGTAGAAAAAAGAATAAAATAGTCATGAGCGAAGGCTCAGTAAGATCATCGAGAATCACTCACGTACAAAATCTAAGTTAGCATTCTAGTGTGTCTTACACTGTTATAAATTGAATGAGGTTAAAACATTGAATAAGAACTAAACAATTCAGTGATACTTTGAATTCAATGTATTTCGTTGCATTCTGATCAGCTATATACGTGCTGTTGATTTGAGTTAACTCAAATTATTGATACACATATTGATTTTATCAACTGAATTGTTTATCTGATAGCATCGATCTATTGTTACCAGGGCAATTAAAAATTAACTACTGATTCCTTTCAAACACAAACGTCAGGTTTAAATCTCCTAATTACAATGGCCTCAGCGAATTTTGATAGAATCATTTTATGTTGTTTATTGATGATTTCAAAAGCATTTGTTACATCGACCTCATGTCCCGTGTGTACAAAATGCATACATCATATTACAAACTTCAGAAATGGTACATTTTTTTATTTTAAGTGAACTAATCAGTAAATTTACATGAATAGTCAATCTTCATTAATATTTCATTTTCTTAAAGTTGTTTGTTACTCTTCTAATTTGACATAGACTCAATTTTTAGGATATGCTTGTATTTTCCCGTTGATTTGTAATGGACTAAAATAGGTCAGTCTCAGTTGCCATATGTGCGTCCTGAGCTGACTGCCTCGATATAGTGATTGTACAAAAGTTATATTTAAGTTAGATTGCGACTAGCAAGCAGAATCTAGGAAGCGCGTTTCGTCCTATTTGGGACTCATCGGCTGGATATACCTGCATCCCAATGTTGATGTTCACGGTGGGATTCGAACTCAGTCCGCTTTGTGCCAAACGCCACGGCCTTCACCACTAAGAGACTGTGTCCAGACAGTTACACTTATGCAACTGGCATATATATGTAACTAGGATAGGCTTATATGTAAAAGCGCGTCGTGGATTCCGCTTGCCAGTCACAATCCAACTTAAATATAGGCTCATTTTAATTGATAGATAATAAAATTATTTAAACCAGATTGTAGTAGCTAAGCTCTCATTTCAACTTAATTCTATTTTGTGTTTCAATGCATATTAACTAGGTATTGTGGTTTTAGCACGATATCACCTGCAAATCTTGTAAGATTATGCTTACCTATCTCCACGATCTCCTACATATATCTTACACAATTAAGTATAATGATAATCAAATGATAACTCACTTAACTTTTTTAACGTATTTATTTTCATGTTCTAAGATTTCATATATAAGATATGTTACTACTGTTGGGTAGAATCAGAAAAGCCCTTGAAACAAGCTCAAGAAGGTATAGAAGTCAATAGGAGACATTGTGTCCAATCAGCACACGGATAGTTTCTTTATCAGAAACAACGAAAGTCACGTGATATGTATGTTATTGGACAGTTATCTTACTACTACTGTGTTTAGTAGGTTGCAGAATTCTCAAGAAGCCCAAAAGTACATTTATGATAATACAAATACCCCAGTTTTTTGTACATAAGTGAGCCCTTGCAGTATTTCCTGCCTTCTCTCTCGTGTTTCTGTTGACAAGTGGTTTCAGCCCGGGGGGAGTCGTATCATAGCTTAGGAGCCGAATTGAGCGGTCAACCTAGACGAGATGACGACAGGGATTTCGCGGTCGATAAAAATACCAAAACCACGCATCACAACAACTACCCCTAGAATAATCTCTACGAATGTTTTATTTTGGTTGACTGAATTCGTTACAGATAGATGTTGATAGGGTAATACTGATAACCAGGGAGTATTGGACAACTGTTTTCACTTAACATGGAACTCTATAGCAGTGCACACCCCAGATTTCCTCCCAGGAACTTCAGGTTGCCAAATACCTAACCCTCTGCACAGCTAAACTAACATCCAATGGTAGAATTCCCACTCCCATTAATTTGTGATACAGAGGACGATCACCTATTATCATTAATGACAACTGTGTTAATCTTAACAATTCTACACCCCGCCAACCTGAAGCCTGCAGGCGGAACCTAGACTGTGCACTGCTGAAGAGTGCCACTCTAAGACGAAACAGCTGTCTAGTGCCCCATGGTTTTCAATAGTATCTACCAACATCTATCTGTGACGGATTCAATCAACTGAAACTTAATATCGTCTTCACAAAACCATTTCAAATGCTATCTTTTCTATTATAAATTCCTAGCATTTTTCCAATCAAAACAAGAATAGTTTACACATCATGAATTTTAGCATAACAGTGTACTTATATTTTTCTTATACTACGTTCTCTGAACTAGATGGCTTAATTTCGGAGCTTTCATCACTATTTTGGACCACCTCATCAGCGGAAACTTCTGACAGAGGTGAGGTATGGGATTTTCTTTATAAATGACTAGCCGCTTGTTCTATCGTTCGCATATTTAATCGGTTGTTGTTAACACATGTTGTATCATCTTTTGCAAATTTATTTTGACTAGCTTCTCTCTTTACCCAAATTTATCGTACTGTAATTGTTTACTAGTTTTCTAACTATTTGGGAAGTCGAATTTATCTTAATATGTCAATTTTAATATAACGAATTGATCTGATCAGAATCACCTGGAAGCACTGGACAGCTGTGATATCAAAATTGACAGTTAACTATCTCTACAAACTCCCTAATTGTTATCGTAATATGTCTATTAATTGCCGATTAACGCCTAATGTTAAGCTTTTATAACTTTACTGCTTTCCATTTGTTTCCTCAGTATTATATCACCACGTTCTCACAGTCAAACTTGTGCCGTATCCTTTGGTTTGTATAGAATCATTTAAAGTGAATTTACTGGTTTGTGAACGAGGTTCATTCCTATGGCCTGAATAGTATGGTTGTAATTTTAGATATGTCTGTGATATATAGTAGTATGAGAAGTTTGTTGGTTTAAACAAACAACGTCATTACGAGTTCTCTACATACACAAATATTTCAATATGGTTTTACGTTATTCAAAATTATTATGAATGGATACATTTAAATGTTTATTTAAGTAGACTTTATCAGGCTAAAATATTTTGAATTCTTAAAAGTCATTTCAATTACGAATTTATACTAGATGAGGTATCAGTGAATACCCAAAAACTGAATACTGTAGATCTGAACCATTCATTGGTGAGTAAAGTGATGCCCTACGGGGTCGAAACACGGTGGACAATATATCGGTTTGTCACTGTTATATAACTAAGCATGAATGAAGTCTAATAATCAGGTCTTAATTCATGAGAAAGTGAGAAATCCACTAAATTTATGTGATAACCAGTCGTATTCATTTTAGATATGATGAGACAGAGGCCCATTACTTAGTGACCTGATTGATCAACACAGGATTCATCCTTCCAATCTACATTTGTTTATTATCATACCATTATGACACAAAATACACATAATCATACAGATCAGCTAACAATTCCCGAAGTGCTATCAATTATAAATTACGTTCTGTATGAGGCTAGGACATTGGAAATACGAAACTGTGTATCTGGTTCATGAATAGTTAACACTAACTTTGGAACAATAAACGATACAACAGATAATATGTCAAATGAAGGATTATAATTGGTGGACATAAACGTCTCATAACCTAGGTGTTTGATAGATACTCGTTCTAAGTAAGGTTTCTTGAAAATTACATCATATTTTCTCCTTTTTATGTATTCATCTTGTTATATCTTGTACTTGATATCTTGACTAGTCGCAACAACTTTAGCACTTGAACACCTTGAACTCTTCTTGTCTCGAATCAAGAATACAAAAGACGAGAAGACAGGAACTTTATTCCAGTAAAATGGAGAGTCAGTTTTATACAAAATAATCGTATATTTATAGTTTTTTGAAACAACAAAATCAGTATTATAATCCATCCAGTCCGAATTAAGAAGCTTCTAACTATTACCCAATCAGAACGCGCCACGTTGAGATTCTGGAAGGTTCTGTCGATCACTGATTGGATGGAATGTATCCGCCTCTTACAAGGGTTCTGGAGGTTTAGTTGAGGTTTCTGGGAACCGTCCCAACACATGTTGATCTTATCAATTTGTTGTGTTATTAATTTGTATAGATGTTTATTAAATCTGTTGTACACAAGATCTACTCTGTTCAATAGATGTCCTGTCATTTGACATCAGTTCATTCGATAATGATAATCAATTATCCGGTCTTATAACCAGGAATCACACTACAGTATACTATATATTGATCATTATTCTATTCATTAATTCATTAAATCTTAATACATAACACATTAAGACAATTCAATTGTTAAATGCTATTTTACTTTCATTAATTCTTCAATAAATAAATAAACTTACTTTCAAGAACTATCAATTTCATATAATTCATTTTGAAAATTATTAAAAGTTATTTATATTTACAAGAAATATGATTAGAAGTTACTTATCAACCGATTAATGTGATTAATCTAATCAGATCAATTATAGATGCTAATTATACTAAGAATGTCACGTGACGACATCATCATCTTTCTAAGGTCAATCATGGATGATTATTTAATGTCTTTATAATGTCAAATTCGACTTTGTTATAGTTTTGTTTTTGCGAAAATTATTTTAAAGTAATTACTAGAATTGAATTTATCAAAGATTTATATTGGCAAATACTGGGTAGCTATCTCTTTCTGGTCTAGGACTTCTCAATAGTACATACCTTAGATCCCGCCCCAGGGGCTTCAGGTTACTGTTATGTATTGAAAAAAATATACTGTGCCCTTGATAATTGTCAATCAGTATACGTACACGTCTGCCCCGCGACTACCAGTTCCCCAAGCCGGAAATAAAGAGAACAACGATTTATGAGCCAAACAGATACAATCTAATCCAATTCAATCGTATTGTATTTCAATCATGCCTTTATATATACACAAATTCAGACCACGCAGCAAACCAATTAGGGAATTTACACTAATACGAAACAGAGGAGATTGCGGCAGTGAATGGGGGGTAACTTGTACACAACTAATTAACTGTAGTCCATAATAAGAAACAATATAACAACAGAAAATATACTAAACGGGAGGATAGGGTAAGAGGAACATAACAATAATAGAAACGTAATGTTTACATTACATACGACCAGAATAAGTGAATTAGTCCTCTTAAACACAGTTCTGGAAGTTTTACACCATTCTTCAGTGGTCCGATATAACAGTTACCAAACACCTAATCCTGTACACCACTAAACCGACACCCACTTCCGTCTATTTGTAATATGTAGCGCGTTAATCGTCCATTGTCACTGGCGATAACTATCTCACTCCCGACAAATCTGAACCCCACTAGTCACGATTTCTCATTAGAGCTTTAGGAACATCCTTGATATACTAGGAACCTAAGGAAGATTGATTATCTTCGAGAACTGTTGTTCTACAGACTATTTTATTAATTTGGTTGTATTCATGGTGGACATGGTATTCTTATTATTACTCAGTTCATCTTGCCCCATCCTCCCAATTGTCACTTTAACTGTTAATATATCATTTCTCATTAATAAACTATGGTTAGTCAATTGTGTATACGTACTCCGATTCACACTCACTATTACTACTATTTTGTACTAATGTTAGTTTCATAATTGGTTAACGGTGTGGTCTGGTTTTCTACATATATAGAGGAATGTTTGGAAATATAATACCATTCTTATTCTTTTTGGTTGGTCTATCGTCTCATTCTTCTATCTATGTCTTGGGAGTGAGTGGGTATAGGGCAGACGCGCAATTATCGACTAGGCACACCCAATAGGCGTTTCGCTCAACCGATCAATTTTCTTTGCGTCATAATAATCCTGATGTTAGTCAACAGTGAGCTGATTATTGTAACTAAACTGAGATTAAATTTCTATAACTTTAATTCTTTTTGGTAGCTCCTTCATAAAGTTAGATTTGATATTGGTAACACGAGTAAAATCAATTCATTTCCTTAATATTATCTTATAGTATTTATTAGTAAAGCGTAATTAACATATACACAAATATAAACAAAATGTTTCGATGACATTACTGACTAAATTTTGACAGATAATAATTGAAATCCTATGATCAATCAATCAATGCCTGTTACCCCATGTGGAGCATAGGCCGACCACCAACATTCTCCAACCAACTCTATCCTGAGCTTTCCTTTCTAACCCTTCCAAAGTGCTCTTCATTTTCTTCATGCCTGTCTTCAATTCCCCGAACAACGTATTCTTGGATCTTCCACTTTCCTTTACACCTTGAGGATTCCAAGTTAGTGCTTGTCGTGTGACACAGTTTGATGGTCTCCTCAATGTGTGTCCAATCCACCTCTAGCGTCTTTTCCTAATTTCTTCCTCGGTTGGAAGTTGATTAGTTCTCTGCCATAAAAGGTTGTTGTTGATGATATCTGGCCAACGGATTTGAAGTATCTTAAGCAGACAGTTGTTTATAAATACTTGTATATTTTGGATGATGCTTTTCGTAGTTCACCGTACATGTTTCAGCTCCATACAACAGAACTGTATTCACATTTGTACTGAAAAGTTTAACTTTAATGTTGAGTGACAGTTGGTTTGAGTTCCAGATGTTTTTCAGTTGTAGAGATGCTGCCCTTGCCTAGCCTTCCAAATTTCGCATTCACATCCTCATCAGACCCTCCTTGTTTATCGATTATGCTGCCCAAGTATGTGAAGATCTCAATATCTTCCAGAATTTCTCCGTCAAGTGTAATTGGGTTAGTGTTTCTTTGGTTTGTATCGAAGGATCTAGCTTTTCTCTTTGTGTATGTTGAGGCCTACTGCTGCCGAGGTTGCTGCTACAATGTCTATCTTCATTTGCATTTATTGCTGCGTGTAGAATAGAAGAGATATATTGGTCATCTTCAAAGTCCAAGTCATCTAGTTGCATGCATGTTTTCCACTGTATCCCGAGAGTGCCTTGAGATGTTGCAGTCTCCATGATCCAGTCGATGACCAGTAGGAAGAGGAAGCGCGAGAATAAGCAGCCTTGTCTGACACCGGTCTTCACTTTGAACGGATCTGTGAGCTGACCTCCATGCACGATCTTACAATGTAGTCCGTCGTGAGAATTCCGTATGATGTTGACTATCTTTTCGGGTACGCCATAATTTCATAGATGGCACCATAGTATTCGGCTATCCACAATGTCGAATGCTTTTTCGTAGTCGAGGAGGTTGATGTAAAGTGGTGAGTTGCATTCAACTAATTGTTCAACAATGTACCATAGAGTAGCGATTTGGTCGGTGCACGATCGGTCTGTTTATATCGATGTTGGGCATCGATTGGATCTTTCATTCGGTTCAATAACACTCTGTTGAAGACTTTTCCTGGTATTGAAATAAAAGTGATGTTTCTGTAGTTCTCGCAATTGTTAAAAAGATCACCTTTGTTTGATATCCTGATGAGGTACCCTTCTTTCCGGTCTGTTAGCAATTGTCCTTCTTTCCAAACCTTCCTGAAGAATGTGGAGTATCTTTGCAGTTGCTTCTATATCAGTCTTCAGTGCCTCAACTGGTATGCTGTCTGAACCTGGTGACTTGCTACACTTGATTTGTCAGATGGCCATTTTGATCTCTTCGACTGTTGGTGGGTCGGTGTTTATAGGAAGATCTGTGGCTGCTGCTTCAACGATTGGTGGGTTCAGTGGGGCTGGTCTATTCAAGACTTCGAAGTGTTTTACCCACCTGGTTAGTTGTTCATGCACTTCAGTGATTGGTTTGCCAGACAAAAGGAGTATCGGTCTCGTGACTTCTGAAGAAACCCTGCTTTAAACTATGAGGCAACATAACTCTTCGAAATGAAGACCTTCTAACTCTCAGGGCAGAGTTAAAATGATTAAAAAGGGTTTTACTGGTTAGCGTTTTTTAGCAAGGTTGTTTTTTTACGGGTTGGGGTTGCTAACCCCATGCTCACCCTCCTCGTTTATCTTGGCTTGGGACCGGCAGCAACCATTGGGGGGAGTTCCAGGCGGAGTTAAAATCCTATGATCACCAAACAAATATTTCGTTATATTGTGGGTCTCTTAAGCAGTTGTTGCATGTATCATAAACGAACTAATAAACTTTTAATCACTTAGCTGGTCTCTAATGTTAAAATTTTAAAGTTTAAATTAGCTCACAATCATCTTAGTGGCAAGCTGTTCAAGAACTATTCACAACAGGTACAAGACAGCTCATTACTAAGAAGTTACATTCTAAGTCAAATAAATCATTTAGTACATTCAGGTTTTCAATATTTGTCTTGTTGAATTCAGTCTATTAAGTAAACTATCTACAAAATGAATTAACACTACAAACTTCTCATCGTCTAAATACATATTTGTTATAGGAACATTACACTGTATTCGAAATTTCATAGGATACTACTTAACTAAAACAATTACCTGGTAAACATTATGCAGTAATTTACTTATACCCATAACGAAACATTAATAAACTATCACGTATATTAATCTTTCAATCGATTGTATAGAAAAAAACAAACTGCGTCTTCTTTTTTTTACACACACATTTATGTTCCGATCAAAATATCCATTACTGTACACACGTACACAAGCGATTGATTAGGACAGAAGAGTATATAGAATAATGAACTGTGAAACAAGTAGTATTGGTAAAGGATAATTAATATTTAGAGTAACAATAATGGAAAATGTGTGACTGAAAGAAATCTCAAATCAATAATAATAATAATAATAACAATTTCTGCAAATACAAAGGAATGGATTATTTAAACTTGCTAGGATTTCTCGAATTAGGGAAAACACCTCGATACCTGCTAACGAACGCATGACCAGCGACACAACAACAGGTAAGCTAAGGTATTCACAGTGCCCCAACCCAGCTAACTAAAGGGAGAAGTCTAAAGTCAGCAGGACTGTCTAATCCCAGAGGCAGCCTGGAAAACGGAATGACAATCACACATCTCATGCGTATATATACAAAAAAGAGAGGGTCCTTGGAATGTTACAAATAGCGTACTAAAACAAAGAACGAACCAATAAAATTTAGCGTCCCACTAAGTGGGTAACACAAAGTGAAGGTGAAAAAGGAACTTTTTTGGCGCGAAAGCGAGAAGTTTAAATTCACACAAATAAATTACAAAAATAACAGGTTTACCAAGAGAATTCTGGGGATCTGACATCCTCAACAAAACTAAATAAGGACATACTTTTAACTACTGAACATAAAATATATGGATTCTGGCATGTAGTGGAGCACAGGACGTGCGTTTCATTCTTCCTGACGTTAGCTTGTCGAGTAGTGTGTTGCTTTTTGAAGCAGAAGGTACTGATTCCGAGTTTCGGCGTGAATATCAACGCTTAGATTATGGTACATGCAGCTGATAAGTCCTAAATATAGTGAATAGGACACTCAGAATTTGATTGTTAATAAAAATCAATGTGTCCTAAGAATATCGTTGCAAAATATCCATAACTAGACAATCCATCTATAATGAATCGATAGTAACAGAAAGGGATAGAAACTAAGTCCTGAATATCAACAACGGAATAACACAAACTCTTATTATTCCGCATAGTTCATGTACCATTGAAAAGATAATTGACTGCTTGTAATCGTGCCTAGGCAGCTACTATAAGATAGAAACAAAACGAGAATGAAATCTAATCAAAGTCCCAAACAGTTTGCATCTTGTTACTAATCTTAAGACAGTAGCCTAATCAGTTAGTGAATATTACTTGTAAATAAAAATGGATTGAAAATGACTGTTAAGTTAAGAAGTTATTAACTATACCGACAATACAAGTCATCAAATTATTTGATTGAATATGTCACAGATTGATGTTGGCAGGGCACCATTGAAAACCAGGGAGCACTGCACACATGTTTCGTTCTAGTGTGGAACCCCTCAGCAGTGTGCACCCTAGATTCCGCACCCGGGGCTTCAGGTTGACGGTGAACGCCTAACCATTTGCACCACTGAGTCGGCATCCAATGGTAGAATTTCCACTTCCATCAATTTGTGATATATAGCGCGACGATTATCGATTGTCATTGGTGATAACTGTCTCACACCCGACAAATCTGAACTCCACCAGTTACGACTTCTCACTAGAGCTTCAGTCATCAAATTATGTTTACTTAGTTTTGAGTCACACTTAGGATATCTGAGAGTCAGTAATACTAATTAATAGCCTAGATAAGAGTTAATGCAATGCGATTCAAATCTTTATGAACTAGTGGTTAAAAGACAAACACTTTGTCCTATATGAACTCTGAAATGAATCATAATGACAGACATCATTCAATTATTTATTTATTTATAGTATAGTACTTGTTTAACATATCTACCTTTTAAACTTATAATTCATAGTTTTTCATCATGAGTGTGTCTAAGTAAAGTAAGAACTTTTTGAAAATGAATACAACCTTGTTATCCTACAATATAGATTAATATGCTTTATTAATTATTAAGTGGATAATTACTTCCCTTTAAGAATTTAAAAAGACATTTGGCAGATAAATCTGAATTAAACAGTATTCTATATATATATATATATATTCAAAAATGGTTACCCTCCAACTAAATTTTCGCTTTAAGTGTAAAACGAATTTAACTTCCCCCCCCCACCCCACTTACTTGACGTACTAATGTCAAGGAAACCTAATGGGTCTCTACATAAGTCTATTTACATAAAACCATTTTGGTATGACTAGTTATCAAGCTTCCCCATCAGTAGAAAGGGAAATTTAGTTATATCCGTATCAGAACGAATCCAAAGAATTTACAGTTTTGACACTATAAACATAAAGTTAAGCATTCTAAAGAAAACTTTTATTAAAAATGGATATCTACCAAAGTTTATTGACAAGAAAATGTAGCCCAAAACTCCAAAAATATCAAATGCCTCTTACCAAAGAAAATACTTTATATGAATACTGATTTCGACGGTGACAAATCTGCAGACATTGTAAAGAATATGATTTGTGATTCAACTAAAAGAACGTTCTTTGTAGTGACCTTAAGACTGCTTCTTTTTAGCCGTCCGTTGTTCAGCAACAACCTGAAGGACAAAATAACGCATCTAATCACTTCCATGTGCATTAATTAATTTCCTTCTGTAATGTTCTCTATATAGATCGTTCAATTAAGATTTTATCTAAAAGGATTCGAGAACATCTTCCAACATTGGTGAGAAGGGATGGCAGTGTATCAATAAGAAGCCCAATTATTAAACGTATTGAAAATACAAACCAGTTGACCAAAACAGATTCTTCATTCAAAATCATCTATAAAATCAATAACAGCCTACCTAACACAGCAGTTTTTCGTCTATTTTCAGTTGCTGAAGCCCTGGTTATACATCTACTGAAGCCAGAATTATTTATCCAGTAAAAATTTGTTCAACCTCTACTTTTACTATGGTCTAAAACTCAGTGAAAAATGGAGGAGAAAGATTTCTCCAAACACCATTAGTACTTCTTTCTCCCTGTTTATTGACATTTTACCCTGAACTGTCTCATTTTCATTTTTAAACATTTACAACATTAAATACTACATATTAATCACTAATTGCATAGAGCAATTATCATATACGAAAGGAAAAGTTACACGTTAATAAGAAGATCTGAGAATCTCATTCATGAAGTAATGAAACTTTTCAAGGTATAAAAGTAGCTAACATAAAATATAGATAGAAATATATGAATCTATTGAATCTAATCGGTCATTAGATTTTGAAAATCACATTACTTTTATAATTAACTAAAATGATGTTTTAAATGAACTTTGTTAAGTATAAGTTAGTGATAAAGTTTACTTTGCTAGTTGGTTGCTTGTGTGCATACTCTAAAAACTAACTAATTAGAATTTAAGGGGGGGGGGGTTGTGGAGATAGTTAATTGTTAATTTTGATATCACGAACTGTTCTGGATCAAACAACCATTGGTCACCTGGAAGTCCTGGACAGCTGTTTGGTTCTAGTATGGGACCTCTCAGCTGTGCGCATCCCATGCTAGGACGAAACAGCTGTCTAGTGCTTCCAGATGATCAATGGTTGTCAAAATCAGATCAATTCGTGATATCAAAATTGACAACTAACTATCTCTACAAACCCCCTCCCTAATTGTAAATAACATCGGCTCACTAGTGACTAGTTCCTTGAGGTAAATCTTGGAGTCCTAGTGTGAAGACGTGACCGGTGGAATTCAATCGTGTCGGGTGTGGGACAGTAACCAATCGATGGCATGGAGGAGGTCGCGCAACGTATCACAAATTGACTAAATTTGGAATATCAACCGTTGGGAGCTGACTCAGCAGTCCAATGGTAAAGCGTTCGCTGCATAGCCAAAGGGTCATGGTTTCGATCCCCGGGTCGTGAGTGCGCGCTGCCGAGAAGTCCTGTACTAGGACGAAACAGCTGTCCACTACTTCCAGGTGATCAATGGTTGTCTGATTCAGATCAATTCGTAATATCGAAATTGATAATTAGAATTTAATATCAATAATTTTCTATTGAAATTTGAAGAGTTAGCATTTACTCGTTGTTAATAATGGCGATTGTAATTGGCATACGTTCATCTTGAGTATATTACTTTATAGTTATATACTCCAATTAGGATCTAGTCGGCGTTCTGTATCCTATTGATTATCACAATCTAAATAAAACGGTAATACTAAAGCGTACTTTCGGGATGCATATACATCAACAGTTACAGATCAATAATTGGGAAGAATAAAGTCAAACAAATAACTTTGTACTCGTTGAACAATTCAGTGGCTATCTGAATTTAGAAACTTAATGAATGTGGTCAAAAACGATGGATACTGAGTGACAGTGACAGTATGAAGGTCGACACTGAGATGAATGTACATTCAGTTAACAAAGATAAAATGTGCTTTCTTAACACTATTGCTTGCTATAATCAGAATATACTAAAATATTTAAAAATGCTAAAATGTATAATAATAGTAAATTTATTAACTAGGGGATATACAAAATAATAAAGATAGTCTTCTTCTATAGTAGTTATTTAATGAGATATTAACAAACAAGAAACATCTTCATTTAAATCCCAGACAGATAGAAATAGTATCACTTTTGGCATCAACATTTGAATGTTCGTATTCATAAAATAGTAGTAATTACGAAATTAACTATCTACTATGTATTAACAATGAATTATTGTTGAAACACTATACATCATTTAGTCGTTGTATTTGCATACACACTGGACACTGTTACTTAATTCAATAGTTTAATCTCAGGATTTGCATGTGTTGGTTATGTCAATCTATATGCTCTTCGATTCTGACTTCTAATACACACTGATCATTGTCCATGTTTGGTCATTGTCACACAAATGAATAACCAAGTATACTGCGTCAATACATTAATCGAACACTCATTGATCCGTCACTACAACAACTTCAATCAATTTACTTTCGTGATAAACACATACTGGACTAAGTTGTAACAGTAAATGTTAGTACTATGTTTAGTTGAGTCGTTTGATCCGTACATTACAAAAATAGCGTATTTTAGTAATCACTAAGTCTGTATATGTCCGCTTAGAAAGTTCTATAGTAGTCTGGTATTTGAACAGAACTCCTGTCTAGTAGATGAGATATAACCTGAACATTGAAGTTTGAGTTGATGTATATGAGGTATAATGACATACTTAACATAGTGAGACATCTTAAAGTAACAATGTCATATAGTATAATTAGTTAATTAATATTTGTTGGTTACTGTTAATTTCATACCTCATTGCATTAAAGAATACGAAGTATTCTACAGTTCTTAATGGAACTAACTGTAAAGTTAAATTATTTGCAAGTAATACCTACACTTAATAAGGTAGAAATTTCCAGATTTATCCAATAAGTAATCTAATAGTGACAAATGAATAAACTTCTGACAATAGGATAAGATTGCAACTACATGTTGGGGAATTGCCCTGAATTCGAGAGAGTGTTACGCCGGGCGATTAAAGGAAAGTAAAAAAAAAGACATGATTAGTTACAGCGTAAGCTAGACTCCTCCTCCACGGAATGTAGTGGGATCTTTATGTAGTGGCAGGAACAATACTTCATTGTATTGAAGATGCATGATCTTCGAGGCAGTATTGTTGCGACTTTGAGGATGAGTTGGGAAGGCAAATAACTGACCACGTCTGGAGCGTACATTGACAACAGTAGTAGCTTTCTTATATTTAATGCACCTCCCGGCGTAACAGAGAGGTAAACAACTGATGAATTTTGACAGAAAATTTAATGGTTCTACAATCATAGCTAAAAGAACAGTCAGGAACACTGAGTTTAATGACTTTATAATCAGAAATTTGGACCTGTTAATCAATGCAGAGCTGCTTTACACAAATATCGAAACACTAGACTTTCTGATATAAAACTGGGACTTAATAAAAATGTGACAGACCATATGAAGAATAGGATCACAACCAATGAGGACGGTCAAGGTAATGTATGGCACATCCAATTTTAGATCAATGCAGGGTGTGGGAACAGTAAACAAAAATGGACCATTCGTATGGATATTTTGATTATGTTAACATTTAGCTATTACTTGTGACAAAGTGGTGAATTTCAAATGATAAATTTCTCATACAATTCCTCCCTTCTGTAAATTTTAATAAGGCATGAAGTGTGGTAATTTTTTTTGGTTTACTGCAGTTATAGAATAGGGCAACAGATAACTGGAAATTCTGAAACTACCATTTAGTTTGAATAATCGGTAATTATCAACGTACTTGAAAAATATATCAGTAGACCGAATGCTAGTCACAGTTTGACAATTGTCATTTCAAATATTAATGCATACGAGGAATGTATAAAAATGCAATGTGTTAGTTATATCAATGAAACAATTGCAGAACTAGTATCATAGGAACTGTGTTTGATACATTGGAACCCCAGAAAATTTGTGTACCAACATTCGTTATCAAGCCACAATTTGGTTTATTGAGTTCAATCAGAACTATAGACATCAGATACTACTCATCAATAGAGTAGCACAAATCTTTGTAAAACGGATCGGTAGTGACTTCGCCTCAACAGCTATGTGTAATAACATCACTAATTGTGGTCATACGTGAGGTGAGTTCCAGTACTACAATCACGATTAGTTCCTTGAGGATTTCATACAGACCATGACACTGGATGCTAACCAGAGTAAAAAATGTCTTAGTGTCGGTTGCCTGTAACTACTAAAGAGACTAAATGAGTAAACATTTATCGTTTACACAAATTTGCCTTTATGTAAATGAACTCTGAGCCACTCGTACAGTTTGCGTTATTATTGAGTCGATCAACTTAGTTTATGACCTGTACTCAAGAATAATTCTAGTCTATTGTTCACAATAGACCGTGACCATCAGTACATACAGTGAGATCTACACAGCATGTCTGTTTATAACTATGATCTATTAAGTTAGATATTTCTCATTATCGTTACAGTCCCAGTACATGCACAGACAAAAAGCATGCTATTGATATGCCTTCCAATTGATCGATGAAACTAGTTAGCCAATAAGTATGTGACCTTCATGGATGATCACGTAAAATATGTTTTCCTTAGCCCGTTGTCAGTTTGTCTCAGTACACAGCCAAAAGTCTGAGAAGGAAGAACATTTGAACCAAGATTATTTAGAATCTGCATTTTATTTTATTTATTTTGTTTCATTTATTGTATATACATATATATATATATCAGGATTAAGTTTAGAAACTCGGATCAATCTTTTTGACACGTCTCTTACGGTTACACAAACTGGTTGTCCTTATGATCAGCTAATTATATTCACTAAAAGTAACAAATAGAAATTAAAACCAACTGAAAAATAACGAATAGGGAGAGGAGTTATTACAAACGTATCCATGCCAAGAAAATCTGTGAAATAAGACAGAGAATAGTAGGTGACAGTACTCAAAGATTTTCTGATAAAGATTACATGATTTCCAACAAAATACATTAACTGTTAAGTCTTGTGATTCAGGATATTCTGGAACGTTGTGCTGCTGCACTTTGTTAGATGTCTATGAACTTGAATGAATTTAAACACCCTTGTAACTATATCAACATCTTAATCAATATTTCCGACATCTTGTTTAGGAAATCATGTATGTATTGGCAGTTTGATTAGACACTTTCACCTCTTACATCACATCTGTAACTCAGTTGGCTAGTCAAATAATTGTATTCACAAACGTTTCTATACAAGTTACAGTCTTCGGCATTAAGGATAGAAGGAACGACGACTTACACAAATCCTCTCAAAAACATTTTTTACCCAGCAATAAAATCAGGTAGTACTGGACAGCTGGATCGTCTACACTGGAGATTCTGTAATATTGCAATATAATGACCTTAAGTGGAGTAGAATCTTGGTCATGAAGTATCACGACGAATAAGATCTTTCTATCCATCAGCCTGCAGATGTGGAAAAACTTCATTTTGTTTAACTTTAGGAACTTTTAACCCACAATTTGTCTGTTGAAGAGACCACAAACAGAATTAATGTAGTTAAAAGTTGATTTCGAGAGGGTAGAGGTTTGTTGCCCAGGAAATTGGTTTCCTTTTGTTATATCGGGAGACTAAGAGTAAGAAACTCACAGAACTATTTCACGATATTATACCAATTATTGTAACTATGGGTAATGTAGCTATTTTATTTCTGTGATTGTTACGTCCATCTTACCTTATCCTCTCGTTTAGTATATTTGTTGTTATAGTACATTACCCCTTATTGTGAACTGCTTTTAATAAGTTGTGTACACGTTACCCCTATTCATTGCCACAATCCACTTTGTCGTGTATCAATGTAAAATTTCTAATTGGTTCGATGCTTTGTCTGACATGTGTATGTATGAGGGAGTGTTTGAAATGCAATACGATTGACTCTGATTTCTGTCCAGTTGGTTCACCTTGTTCATCATTCCGACTTGGGGACTGCTAGTCATAGGGCAGACGCATACGGGCACTGATTAGTAATCAACAAAGTCACAATATATTTGCTATACGTTGCAAATGATCCGAATACATTTGAATACAACACCTATATAATGAATTCTCTGGACTAGTTTAATTGCATATTTCATCCCCATTCTGGGCGACTTCAACGGTATAAACTACTAGTAGACGTCTATTTGCCAAACTCTTGGTCACATTACACAAATATCGTATAGACTACACTTCTGTATGCCTCTATCACTGATATCCTTCTTGTGAATATGGCAGTTGTAAATCCATTCTTCAAACTCAAGAAATAGCCAATTAACCTGATAGATGGATGTGGACGAGACTTTGAATCTTGAAAGAAAACAGTACTGTAGCATGTTCATTCACGAAATCAAGCTGTTTCTAGATTCGAATGTATTTTGTAGACGATTTACCTAGTTTTATTCCAAAGTAGAAAATGTTATGCATATACATGGTCATTTTGTCAAGAGAAAAATAAGCGGTTGTCGCCGTTTGTCTAGTAATACAAAGAGAATGTCACAGTTGAATAAATATACAGTCCACCTGGGATAGATTTAGTACTCAGCTGAGTCACACTCAAGACGTCTGAGTGCCAACACTAACCAGCTCCTAGACAGCAAAAACCTAAAAACTGTTTACCAAATGACCAGGTTTTCGTTACCTTGACACGAGTCTTATTTTATTTCTCCTGAATTTTTGTTCTAACATTATTATCGGTAATTCTCGTCTATTTACTTTCACACATTTATCGTTAATCGTTTTACTATGACAGAAGAGGAATAAAGCTCCTCTTACTGGTTAGCGCTTTTCAGCAAGGTTGATCTCGCGGGTTGGGGTTGCTAACCTCATACCCAACCCTCATCCGTTATCCGGGCTTGGGATCGGTAGTAACCACAGAGATCCCAAGCAGCGTTATAGACCTCATTACTACATTTTATTTAATTTAAACTCTAAAGGTACATACGTTCACCCATTTTGCATATAATGATTGGATGCATCTTCATTTTTCAATTACAAGCTTAACTATACGTTATTACTTCCCTGAATGCTTCAAAATAAGGAAACTGCAAAGACTGATACTGATTGGTATGAATACATCTTAGTTTCGCAACTTTCTCTTAGACGCGTAATAATGGATTATCAGATACTCAATAACAAGCAATGGCAACTGGGAAATTAAACCGAAGTAGAATATCACTACTTAAAGGGGAATAAATGTATGAAATTTTCAAAGAAAAGCCACCGTTAACGTTTTCAAGGTACCCAATCGTTGGATGAAAATCCATTGCAAAATATCGAAGGTAATGAGACAAATTTCCTGAATGAATGCTGCTTCCCCCACCCCAAATCTTATGCTCTGAGTCTATGCAAATTACTACCTTCACTGTAGAACCTACGTGCCGAGATATGACAGAAGCAACAGAAAAAATGATACTGAAGGATTCAACGGAAGGATTCAACTCCATTTGTGGCGAACTTAACTCAAACAGGACCTCCAGTTTCTGACTTACGAATGGTATACAAGCGAAATCTCTATGACATAAACACCACCCATTCCTCATATTAATAGTACCCTATGATCTCTTCATTTTCAACAAAGGTTTTTTGGGACGAAACTAATGAAGATAATATCCTGAAACTACATGCTTACACTTGGGTCGTTCCTTCTCAATGTTGTAAAAGATGCGACCCATTCGATACAGCACGAACTTTCATGGATTAAAAAAATCTAGCGCAATTAAAGGGTGCCTATATTCAACGGTTGCTCAGAGTCCCATCAATGAGTGCTCAGAACCACAGCTGAAAGATATCCCGTCCACATATCTCTGCCTTTCCAAAATGAAAGAATCGGACTAATTAACCAGTGAACAAATGCTGTCCTGAAGCGTACATATTTAACAGCCAATTTTATCAGCTTAAACGAAACTCAACATGTCCTGTTTTCCCAATACCTCCAATTTCACGTATCAATTTGTATGTATGTGCCAAAGCACAATCACTGGAAAAACAAAGAGGAAGATCCTGAACATATTTGGGAAAAACATACTTTAAATATCTAGACGTATAAAAAACAGTGACCGTACTCACCAATCTTTTGTAAAGATTGATGAGCAAATAAATGCAGATTCATCACGCCACGCCACTGCGGAAACCCAAAACAAACATGGGTTAAGAGTTGCTAATTTATAACTATCAACGTAAATCCAATAATTTTTAGCAACCTATCGTCACCAATATTATTGACTTGAATGGTCTGCACTACGATGATTTCCATTCTACTTGCCCTAAGATAATCTTTTCAGTTACCCGCGGTTTTTCACTTACTCAAATTCCAAAACTAATGAACATTTTAATTCTTTTACAGAAAATATGCAATCCAGTACTTACTATTTGATAATTCAATGCAAACGGTCATGTGGCTGAAAGCAAACAAAATAAAAGTAATATTGTTCTAAATCCACCTGCTCTTGCTTAATTCATAATAGTGTGGGGGACAGTGTGATATATTTTAAGGTGGTTGTTATACAGTTATGCGGAAAATACATACATTAGTGCAGTCATTATGAAGTACCACTTAAAAACTGAATCAAACTGACTAGTATAATAAAAACCCTCAGTCGATGATTTACTTGATATGAGACAGGCTTTTTTAAATACAACCACTAACACTGATTAATCGGGCATACCAACTAATTCTAGACCAAGTGGCCTTTCGGACTGAAAACCATCCTCATGCGCAACAGAAAACATGTTTGTAAAATATTTGCTTCAAGACAGAGAACCAGTACCAAATAGTGCAGTTGTAAATCAGTTTAGAACATTCTCATGACACAAATAACATAACACAAAACAGTATTAACCCTTGTATGACCAACTGGGACCACTCAAAATGAAGTTGTCCCAAAAAGTCGAACAGGTTTGTAGTCTGGTTTTTTTTTACTTTATAATACCACTTCCAGAAAGTTGAAAAAGCTACTTCTCCTTGATGACCACTTCATATTGTATCTAAATCGTGCCTTTATACACTCTCAGATTAGTGTGATTGATGGCATTTATGACCTAAGAAATAAAACTGCAACAAAGGTAATCAAAGTTTAGCTCGGGTAAGAATAAATGAGACCGCTATCACTAATCAAAGTGGTTAAGTTATGGAGTATCCAGAGACTGAGTGACGTGGTTATTACGAACTTACAACTGCCAACGTCTGTGACCAAAAATCTACCTTCCGCCAGAGATTCAAGAAAATCAAATAATAAAAAAATGATACTGTTGAGGAGCTAAATTCAAACACACAATTTCCAGCTTCGACTAAAATCTCTCAGTCCACACTCAAACGCCTGAGGTAAACAGACTAGCGGATTTAGGCTACCTACAGGTGGACCAGTGTCTAAAGCTCAAAAAAACATGTAAAATTGTCTCTGCATTTGAAGCGGGACGCAGACTCTTAACAAAGCAACGCTGCACCGCAATCTTAGTCTGTTTCGAAACAAGTCACTTTTTACGATCCAAAACTATAATTCAACATCAAATAAACTCAATAAGCAACCAACAATATGAAAGTCAATTAACCATCAGTCCAGAAACAGAATAAAATACGAACGAAATGTAACAAATTCATACAACATAAGGAACTGTTAACCATCAACTTTAGCTAACGTCAAACTAATAAAACCAATTTAGACAAAGGAAAAACGAATAGAACTGTCAGACAGAAAAGTAAGATAAAGAATGCTATTGCAAAAAAACCTTCCACTTAATTGTTGGAATCCTCTGGCTTTATAGACCCCGTGGCAGTTGAACCATCGCCATTTTGACCTGCAGAAGTAGCTATATCATTTTGCTGGTTTTGACTGCTTCTTAGTACGCTAATTCCTTCTTCGCACTGAAAAAAAAAATATCCAGTCAACATCACATACTAAACAATAATATTGGTCAAAACAGACAATTATTAAGACCGTTCTCTCCGAATCATTAACTTTGTGAAACGCCTCCACTACTATAAGTGGGCTTTAAAGCAGAAACTGTACTTCACAACAGCCTTCTAGCCTATATTTACGGTCTGGTTACCTTTGAAGGCATCATCGTACTTTCGAAACTATCTTGATAAAAGTATGGAATAAAAGTCCTATGGTCGAAGATAAACAAACAAATCATTGCCCTCCAGAGCTTTCGGAATCTTTATAAATGCTGCTTGAACTGAAAAAAGTACGGTAAACGTTAACTACTTAATTGCAAGTTAGGATACAGAAACACACTTAAAATTGGACCTAGCCTTTAAAAGGTTTCAAAAACATGGGATTACTGTTAGAATATAGAAACATCAAATTAGATACATTTCACTAGACCTTCTTAGACAAACCATTGAAGTCAAAGGCATCGGTTCTCTGTACCTATTCAAGAATACCTAGAACCGAGCATCATCAAGCAACTACAAACACAACCGATTGTTGCGTGTTTATATAGGACTCATGCTTAGACGCAGATACTTTGTCGTATAATTTTTAGGTGTTTGTTAGAATGTAATTTTGTTGAACTAATTCAAAAAGGGGATATCGACCTGCACAATAAGCTATCATCAATAACGCCCATACTCCAATTGAAAACAAGAATAATGTACATCTCGGTTCTTTTAGAAATGTCCTTTAGTTTATTTTTTTAGTTTTTGGACCACGTTTGATCATCATCATATTAATAGGATAGGGCTTTTACCAGGATCTCCTCTTCTAGCACGTGGGGATAGCCTTCAGTGATAGTAAAAAGCTGTCCATCAAGAACATCACAGCTGGAATTATGAAATGTTTATCAAACAGATGGCAAATCTTAAGTGCCTATTAACTGCTAAGATAGAATGAGGACGTCGGTTTGAATCTAGACGGATCCATGCACTAATGAAACTTAGTGGTTCAACACAATTTGGACGACTAGTTATCACTCAAAAGATAATGGGGTGGTAGGAAAATTTTGTTGACAGCCAGTCTTCACTCCAGATGCAAATATGCCACAGTGGATGGAATTTCCATCTTCACCCCCCCCCCCCAACTCGTCCAACACAAAATTCGAGGTGCTGTGAAAGCCAAAGCCTAGTACACTAAAACTGGACTTGTTTACGACAAAACTAGAATTTGTACATCTCTAGTCAACATAAAATCCAACTCCCAGATGAACCAGATTAGTTAAGTTTGTGCGATATCGTCAATACCTTCACTCACCACTCCTCAGAGCATAATAAAAGTTTTTTTATATCGCAAATCTTTACGACAATCCCTACAAATTATAATGATAATAGAAGTATGGTACAATCGGTAAAAACGGGCAAGGTTAAGACATTGGAAGGGTTCTTTATTTGCTAAGGTTGCCTACTTTCTCCATTTTTAATTAATTTTATCGTTCACATGATTTCAGTTAGCATTTCCGTTGAGTTCTCAGGAGTTGATCTCCTTCCAGGAAGTAAACCTGGTGACTTAGAATATGCAGATGACATAATGCTATTGGGTGAAGATGCTGACAAAATGCAACATCTAACCGCCTTCAGTATCATTGTGTGCATGTTCGGAATGTGATTCTTCCCATCCACAAGTAAAATGGCGCTTCAGGATTGACTGACATCTATACCATCAATATTAACTCTGTTGCTACCTCCACTACTCTGGGATTTGATCCGACAATTTCACTTCTATCCGTTAATTGAGGCATGGCAACTTGAGCTAATGGACGCACGTACCAAGTTACACATTATAACTAACAGACTGAAGGCTTTAAATCCCATTAACCATCCGCTTGAAAGAAATTACCACGATGAGGAAATTTTGAAATTTAGAAAACATGAAATAGATACGTTTAAGTAGGACTGTGCGACCTATAGAACGGCTTACAAGTAATTATACGTAAAACTCGCTTTCGCCTTTATTCGTTGTAATTACACTTATTGATAAATGCAAAATGTAAGCATGGGTGTTTGATCGACACAGAACCTAGCACACGTGTGCATCGGTTTAGGTCACTATGCCTCAAAAGCACAGCAAGATTAATACTTTGTTTGCAGAAGTTACTTATATGATAATAATGACGAAAACAAAGAGTGAACATATAAAGTACGGTTTACGGAAAAAGGAGTTGCACGTAGGAAGGAAGCTATGTAATCCAAGTTTGCGATTCAAGGGGAGACATGGTGTATACACTCGCGCCATCGTAAGATTCTGAGCTGTCACCCAAAGTTTCCAACTACTGGTTGCAGCATTTGCGCGGATCCCAACCAAGTAGTCTGCAGCTACCGACACGTCTCAAATAAACTGCCTGACTTCATGGATTGATGCCTTGATTTGGTCCAGACGCCCCCAAACTTTCATCCCCACAAGAAAACCTCTTAGAATTCAGTTTAGTAAACAGCCAAGATTAAATTCCAGGAACAACTGAAGAATCACTTAGGCAATTATAAAGATGCGTCCCCACTAGATACTGCTTGGCAAGATGTTCCAACAGGTGTGGCATCTATAATGACATCTATCAAGGACTTAAATCAACATGTCAAGAAAAATCAATGGATCTCAATGGCCTATGTTGATTTAATAGACTCCCGAAGACTTATCCCATCGGGCTCCGAACACGATGATGAGCGACGTGTAATCAGGCATAAACTGACGAAAAGTCTGCGAAATGACCGTGAGCAGTGGTGGGTAGCGAAAGCAAAGGAAATGGAAAAGGCAGCGGCAATAAGTAACACTAGACAACTTTTCAAGTTTATAAAAGAAACCGGGGTTAAAAATCAAGCGTTAGTGAGACGATTTCCGAAAAAGATGGAACGCTTATTAGCTCTCAGTCTAGACGTTTAGAACGATGGGCTGAACACTTCAAGGAACAGTTTAGTTGGCCTTCAGCTACTCTAAAACTTCTCACTATTTCGAGACAGCCAGAATGGAAAGTTGACTTAGGTCCCCCGACTCTTGTCGAAGTCGAAAAAGCTATAGCCAATCTAAGGCGAGGCAAAGCAGCGGATCCAGACGGATTGTCCCCAGAAGTCTTAAGGATGGTGGCCCCACATTGACGACCAGGCTGACTAATATTCTGACTAAGGTTTGGGAACTTGACATAATTCCGTCTGACTGGTGTCGATCGTCAATCGTCCCAGTATATGAGAAAGGGTCAAAATCGTCCTGCAATAACCTTAGAGGAATTAGTTTGACTAATATAGTGTCTAAAATACTAGCTTCTATAATTATCATCAGACGGTTAACTGCAACTCGTGATCTCCAAATACGAGAAAATCAGGCTGGTTTCAAGTGGTGTCCGTCAAGGCTGCCCACTTTCCCCATTTTTGTTTAATTTCATAGTTGACATACTGATGGAAATTACACTTTCATCGTCTGACTTTTCAGGAATTGATCTCCTACCAGGAGATCCACTTATTGACCTAGAATATGCTGACGATATAGTTCTGTTTGGCGAAGACGCTAATACGATGCAGAAGCTCTTAACAGCAACAAGCTCGAATGCAAGCATTTTCGGAATGCGTTTCTCCCCCTCTAAATGCAAACTATTGCTCCAGGACTGGTTTTCGTCAACACCTGAACTAAAGATAGGGAGTGAAGTAGTTAATCACGTCGACCACTTCACTTCTCTTGCAAGTCTGATTAGTCCTAATGAGCTAGTCTCTGACGAAATCTCAGTACGAATTCAAAAAGCTCGTTTGGCTTTTGCCAACTTACGTCACCTATGGCGTAGACGAGATATTCGTCTCTCAACGAAAGGGAGGGTGTACTGCGCAACAGTTCGCTCTGTCTTACTGTATGGGTGTGAGACGTGGCCATTAAGGGTAGATGACACTCGAAGGTTATTAGTTTTTGACCATCGATGTCTACGAAACATCGCTCGCGTTAGCTGGGATCACCGAGTAAGTAATAACGAGATTAGACGACGGGTGTTAGGCAAATGTGGTAAATCGGTTGATGAGGTTGTGAATCTTCATCGATTGAGGTGATTAAGACATGTGTTGCGTATGTCCAACCACCGTCTTTCTCGACGCTCACTGTTGGCTGATATAGGAGCAGGATGGAAGAGAGTTAGAGGTGGCCAAACTAAAACATGGCATTAGTCCATTAAGTCACTGACTGCCGGTTTGAGTCGTGTCGGTAGCTGCAGACTTCCTGGATGGGGTCCTCGCGATTACCGTAACCAGTGGCTAGAAACACTGAGTGACATGGCCCAGAATCGGTCACAATGGCGCAGATGTATTCACTCATTGTCCCCCCTTAAATTATGAGCTTTAAATTATTCCATAACTTTCTTTCAACGCCTCCTGAACCATATTCTATATGTTCACACTCCTTGTTACTATTATTTTATTTTATTGAAGTAACTTCTACTAATAGTGGTGGTGTTAATCTAGCAGTGCCATGGTGGTATGGCGACTTGAACCGATGCACACATGTGCCAGGTTCTATGTTGATTGTACATACATACATACATACATACATACAAACTTTCATTCATTCTACTCCTATGCCACCGCGCGTCGAGGTAGATAGTAGTTAGGCATACGTAATGCATGTCCCAACTACCTCATCCTAAATGGATACATAACCTCATCGACTGATTTACCACTGATAGTGGCCACAGCCTTAAAGGCTTACAGTTATCCTCATAATAATCCAAACAGAATAGCCGCGATTAAACTGAATTAATAAACTTCTGCACTAACGTAAGAAATTTTGAGTTGAAGATAAGAACAAAAAACGCCGCCCTACATGGGTAAAAAAAAAATGAGAACTTACTTTTGCGCGCAGTAAATCTTCAGACTCTAGAAGATTAATGACTTCTGCATTATCAACACCAAGAAGCATTCCTGTAAGTTTGTTGGCTAAGGTAGGATACATTGTCTTGATACGTGGATAAAGATGTTCGCCGAGTGTCCTTTTCTGCTCGTCTTCTGACAATTGAGCTAATGCACTTATTGTTAGTTGCCCCTGATCGCCAAGAGGTGGTAAAAGTGTAGACATATTGCCAGTGGGGACAAGCGTTGGCTGGGCTGAGACGTTGCGTGCAGTCTGGTGGAACCTAACATTCGTCGCAGTGTTGGTTATATTCGGCATGCTAGAATGCATCACAGCTCTTGGGACCTGTGAAGCCACTTGTGGCTTTATGACAAAAAGTAGAAATTAAACACTAGGATGAGATAATGTATAATAAGTATGAAGACACTAATCAATTTTGCAACCTATCCTAATGGGTAAAACTCACTTCTATAAGTAATGTGATTTACCAAAGTTTTGTTGTACAGCATAAAATAACAATTGTCATAACAATTTAAACATGTGTAGTATGTACTTGAAGGCTGCCATGCTACTAATCGGATTGCAGACTGATCGACAAAAGACCAAGGATTGTAGCATAGTGAAATTTCGTATTAGTACAAAGACGAGTTCAAGCGACCTAAATGAAGTTTCTCATGTTTCGAAAAGCGAAACTATGAACAAACTGTAATCGATTTATCACACGAATTCGACGTGACAAAGTCAGATATCCATAAAAATGCAAGATAACTCCAAAGTGAAACACAAGACTTACGCGCATAGTAGGATTAGCTGACGGTGGACCAGCAACTACAGAGGCTGCAGTTGGGCGTTGGCTCAAGGCTCCGGTAGTAGCCCCGAGGACTTGCGGAACAACCACACCCTGTCTGCCAGTTGCCTGTCTCTGTTGATTTGCAGCCTGATTAAAAACAGCTGCAGTTTGTAAATGGGAAGTATTAGGCATTGATGACATGCCATTAGGCACCATTGGTCGGTTTACGCCAGGTGTGCGCAACTGTGCGAAAGCAGCCATTTGATTAGCCGTGATAGCAGCAGGATTAGGAGCTCCAGGATAGTATCCGGCAACAGGTGGTCTGTTTGGAATAGCTCCTATTTGCGCGGGTATGCCAGCTGCGCGGTTCCAACGCGGTTGTGAACTGAGAACAGCGCTTGAAGGGTGGTAAAACCGTTGAGCTTGTTGGAATGCAGGAGGGAAATAGTTGTGAGGTGCTGCGTGGCCAGGTACGGCTGGAATCATCGATGCAACTGGAGCTCTGTACTGGGCTAGTCGCTGCTGATGTTCCTCAATCAGTTTTGCACGACGATCTTCTTTTCTTTGAGCTAATGCAACGTATAGAGGCTTCGAACCTATAATCGTGCCGTTCATGTCAGTTACTGCCCTGGCCGCTTGTTCAGGATTGGCAAAGCAGACAAATCCAAAACCTTTTGATCGATTGTTTGCATCTTTCATAACTTTTGCACTAGTGATAGAACCGTGGACACTAAAAGCCTCTTCTAGTCGCTTATCATCAATATTATCATCTAAGTTTTTAACGTACAGGTTGACATTCAACATGTAGTTGGATTGGCGCTCCGCACGTTGTTTTTCAATTTTCTGTTTTAACTCTTCTTGTCGTTCTTCCTTGCGTTGAGCGCGAGCACAGTACAATACTCTGCCTTCTATCTCTTTGCCATGCATAGTTCTGACTGCATTTTCAGCGTGGTCAGGATCCAAATAACATACAAATCCGAACCCTTTAGACTTCCCTTCGCTATCCTTCATTACACAAGCACTTTTGATTTCCCCAAATTCAGAAAACATTTCCTTTAGCCTTTCACTATCGGTCTCCGGAGGAAAATTTTTGACATAAAGATTGTTAAATTTAACTTTTCGAGCTTGGGATTTGCGTTCAGTTTTCGGAATGAACTTGCCAACGTAAACAACACGATCACGAATAATCATATTGTTAATTTTTTCAATAGCACGTTCAGCACACTCTTCCTTTTCGAAGTGCACGAAACCATACCCTTTAGATTGCCCGTTCTCGTCCATAACGATCTGTAGGAAATAATTTCCAGTTACAAGAGCATACCTTGCAAGATAATATCCGACCAAAGAAACTGAATGTATCATACAATTCTTTCTGTTCGATGGACTTATCCAGGTTTTTAATAAATATATTCCCTTTACCAGACTTCCTCAGAGAAGGATCTCTTTGCGACCACATAATTCTTATCGGCCGTCCCATTAAAGACTCGTAATTCAGAACCTCGAGAGCCTGTTCAGCTGCAAAGCTTGGAAAATGTACTAAAACTTACCATGCTTTGGATCCTCAAAATTAACATAGCCATATCCTAAAGAATGACGAGTGGCTAGGTCTCGACAAACACGGGCACTAAGAACAGGACCGATTTCAGAAAACTTCGCTTGCAATGCCGAGTCAGAAACTCTTGGGTGCAAATCACCCACATATAAAGATGAGTTCATCAACCCTTGACTCGCCACAGTGACAGCCATATTTTTTGGGTTTTTTTTGTTTTTAGACTTTTTTTGAGGTTTTGACTTTTTTTTGCAGGATTTTAGCGTGCTGCCCAACGAGCTGCACACCAACTCGAATTCCCCGGCAAGAGGTAGGAAGTGGCAAAGTAACCAAACAATTTATATAACGTATACTGGCTAAATAATAGGAAAAACTGCTTAGAAACGTTATCTATAATGTTAAAAAAGGCAGTGTAATATCTGATTAAGCCGTTTACTGTGCTTCATTAGATAACGTTTACTATCTAAACATTGACAGTTTAGCAGAGAAAATGTCAAGCTGAAATAAGAATGTATATTGTTTGTCATTTAAAACCATGTTTTAGGAAATCACTTAATATTTCTGATACTTGGACCCAGAAGGGGCATCGAAGTCGTTTTGCCACTTCAACATAATACGTTTTAAATTAGCTTATGTATGTAGCGGTAAATAATCCCAAAAATAAATAGTTACATAGGTTTCGACATTGATGCTGACCATGTTTGTTTTAACGGACACTACTAGTTGAGGGCGCTCGGCCACGCATCACCACCAGATCACGTCACGCTGTACCGTAACAAGCAACTCTCTCTCTAGTTTGCCAGCCTAGACGTTGCTATCCCATTGTCGCTCCTTTTTACGATCAAATATAACTTCTCTTCCATCCTTCATTGCCTTCTGATTTATTCTCATTCGTAAGAGTGGGTTCAATCGTTAGAAGTTGCTCTGGTAATAATCCAAACGTAACTTGATCATATACCGGGTGCACTTCACGTTCATAACTGTGAGTTCGTTCCTTTTTATAGTTTTTAACAGTATTTTTGGTGTTATTATCACTTTTTGCACGTTTTGACCGCATTTATTTTTATAATTTTATATATTGCATATATAGCATGACTGGTCAGACTCCTAAGTTCACCAAGATTAAAACTCCCACACCCCCGAACTTTCAGCTCATCCCTTTCTGGACAGAAAATATAGAAGCTTGGTTCTGCTACGCGGAAGCCGAGTTTCGAGACCACGCTGTGGCAGATCCACGTGTTCAATTCCTTGCCGTCGTAAGGTCACTTCTCCGTGAATTGAACAGGTACGTCACCCCTTTCTTTTTCAGCCTTGACTGCCTAGAACCTTATGACCAGCTCAAAAGATCAATTCTCAAACGCGGAGATTTATCCGGCAGACAACGTCTTGACGGGTTGTTCCACACCATCGAGCTAGGTAGTGGTTCAGCAACGGAAATGTTGTCGCGCATGCGAGAGGTAATTGGTCAACGCACCTTCGATGAAGGTCTTTTTCGTCAACTCTTCTTATCAAAACTGCCACAACAAGTGCAAGCAGTTCTGGTAACGTTTAATAACAACCCAGTAGATGAACTAGCCTCATCTGCTGATCGAATTCTGGTGATAGCCAGAACTCGCGATAATCAGGTTTATTCCATTACTGAAAAACCTCAAGTCACAGAAAACGACGTGACACGATTGTGTAATACTCTTTCTCGTTTTCTTGACCTGAAGGAAAGACATCGACCGAACGATTCTCGTCGACGAAGTACGACACGGAGAACGTCGTCGCCTCGACCTCGACGAAACGAAAATTCACATTGGTGTTGGTACCACAACACCTATGGCAAAGAATTCAGGAATTGTAGAGACCTCTTGCTGTTTCCCGAGACATAAAACCACTGTCGACGTATCGGGAAACCATCACACGTTAGCAGCAACCGTAGCCGGAGGAAACAGCCGCCTGTTATTTATCACTGATGTGATAACGAAGGTTCGCTACCTCGTCGATACTGGCTCAGAAGTTAGCGTTCTTCCTGCAGATCTATCTGGTCGCCACCATGAAGCTGCGTTCGATTTACAGGCAGCTGATGGAAAACACATAGCTACGTATAGTAAGCGATACGTCTGCTTAAATGTGGGTTTACGAAAACCTATACACGAGATTTTCACCATCGCCGACGTGAAAATAACTATCATAGGTATAGATTTACCCCACCACCACAACTTGCTTGTGGACCCTAGTAAAAAGAGGCTAGTGGATAATAACACAAATCTCAACTTCCGTGGAACCGCTGCAGCAGGTTTTAGCTTATGTCCTCTTCGTTTTAAACATTTAATTAACCCCTATTTTCACCCGATACTCGACGAGTATCCAGATCTGAATTAGGCAACAGCGAAATTATCATATGTAACCAGCAATGTTGCAAATCACATCACGACTACAGGTCAGCCTGTATTCTCCAAAGCACGCCGACTCGCGCCTGAAAAACTAAGGTTTGCGAAAAACGAATTCGATCATATGATTGACTTGGGAATAATTCGACCTTCCAGTAGTCCATGGTCATCTCCATTACATATGGTCCCGAAGAAAGATAGCAATGACTTGCATCCCACCGGTGATTACCGACGTCTTAACGCTCAAACTACGCCCGATCGGTACCAGTTACCGCACATCCACGATTTAACGGCCACCCTGAAGGGAATGACAATATTTTCAAAACTCGACTTGGTAAAGGCGTACAACAAAATACCTATGTCTGAAAATGATATTCCGAAAACCGCTATCGTAACTCCATTTGGCCTTTACGAATTCCTCCGAATGCCTTTTGGGTTGAGGAACGCAGCACAAACATTCCAACGTTTCAATGATGACGTGTTCCGCGGGCTTGACTATGTCCATGCATACGTCGACGACTGCCTGATAGCAATCCCAGACGAGGTAACTGTTAGGGATTCGAAATCCCTAGAAATACAATTGCTCATTTTACCAAGTTGTATTGATTTTTTTTTGTTAACATGATTTGTAAACTTTCATCACTTTTATGTGAGCACATTTGACAACATTTAATTGTATTATTAAAAATGTTGATAATTTCAATTTGATGAATAATCACTATGATTATTTTGTATATATAAGCGAATGTGTAAAATAGACTCCGAATCTTATTCCGATCTTATTCTTCTATCTCCGGCATGGGACTGAGTGGGCTTAGGCCAGTTGCAAATTATCAACTAGGCACACTTCAATAAGCGTCCGCGCACAACCGACAAAACCTTTTCACACGTTATAACAGTAACACATATGAAACATTTGGACACAGTCTTTAGTAGACTGCAACAATATGGAGTAGCCATAAACATACAGAAATGCCAAATTGGAACAACCTCGTTGGACTTCCTGGGGCATACTATTAATGCGAATGGTATACAACCCCAAAAACACAAGGTGACGGTTATTCTGGAATACCCGGAACCAACCACCATCAAGCAGTTGCGAGCTTTCAATGGATTGGTAAGTTTCTACAGACGGTTTATACCGAACTGTGCATCTATCATAAAACCACTAACGGATCAGCTTCGTGGAAATAAAAAGGTGGTCACAATGGATGCAGACTCAAAGAAAGCCTTTACTGCGACTAAAGAAGCAATAGCCAATGTGACTATGCTGGCACATCACAATACCGAAGCCCCTGTCAGCATCGCGGTTGACGCATCTGACTCAGCGATTGGCGGAGTTCTGCAACAATAGACTGACAAAGCTTGGCAACCTTTAGCATTTTTCTCAAGACGACTAAACGATACCGAATCAAGATACAGCACTTTTGGTCGTGAACTGCTAGCCATGTACTGTGCTGTGCGATATTTCCAACATTCCATCGAAGGCCGGGAATTTACAATATTCACCGACCATAAACCACTAACGTTTTCTATGAAGTCATCTTCAGATAAGCACTCTCCACGAGAGTCGCGTCGTCTAGACTACATTTCCCAGTTCTCTACTGATATACGACATATATTTAAAGTTGACAATATGGTTGTTGACGCCTTATCGCGAATACATACCTTGAATCGTATCCAAGGTTTTGACCTTGTTGAACTAACTCAACTTCATAATGAAGACAATGATCTTCATCACGAGTTATCCACAACAAAACTCAAACTCCAAGCAAAGAAATTGGAAAAGGTAAGAACACTTTAATTTGTGATTCTTCTACAGGTACACCCCGTCCAATCGTCCCTAAGAGCTATCGACGAATCATCTTTGACACATTGCACAGTCTCTCTCATCCTGGTGTTCATGCTACGACTAAACTGATTGGGCAGAGGTTCTGCTGGCCAAGGATGAATAAAGACATCAAAGAGTGGGCACGATCCTGTGTGGCTTGCCAAAAGAACAAAGTAATTCAGCATAACAAATGCCCTCTTGGCATTTAGATAACTCCCGACGCTCGATTCGACTACGTTCACACTGATTTGGTAGGACCCTTACCAGAATCAAATGGATTTGCTTATCTTTTGACATGCGTGAACCGTTTCACACGCTGGCCAGAAGCGATTCCACTGAAAGATATCACTGGTGAAACGATTGCTCGCGCTTTCGTCGAACGATGGATAACGAATTTTGGTTGTCCATCAACAATAACGGCAGACCGTGGACGTCAGTTTGAATCTGGATTGTTCCACTCTCTGACGAAACTTCTTTGAGCTACGCGCTTCCGAGCAACTGTCTACCGCCCACAATCTAACGGTTTGGTAGAAAGATTTCATCGACAGCTAAAAGCATCACTTTCAGCTACAAACATCCCGGAGTGGACCGAGGCTTTGCCATTGGTCTTATTAGGAATTCGCAGCACTGTATAAGAAGATGTTGGGTGCAGTATGGCTGAATTAGCATATGCAACTACCAAATGAATTTGTGGAAACCGCTCCCACCTCGACAAACCTGGATCTTAATTCTTACGTAAACTGGCTTGCAGATGTTATGTGTTCAATTAAGCCAGTTCAAACCCGACGACAATTGACAGACACCTTTATCTAACCCGCTTTATAATATAGTACACACGTTTTCGTACGTCGTGATGCTCTACGCCGACCTCTTGATGCGACTTACGAAGGACCATACAAGGTCTTGAAACGAGAAATAAAATACTACAGGATCGACATGAATGGCCATGAGGAGAATGTTAGCAATGACGGCCTCAAAGCGGCCTACCTAGAAGGCAAACTTTTCGATGTCGAACTCGTCACAACACCCGCGAAACTTGACATGGATGAAGTCGCCACATATTAAGCAACGGCCAACAAGCAAGTGGGAATTTTGAAGAGCTCCATAACGCCGAGAGCTACACGTTCTGGTAGAAATGTACGATTTCCAGAACACTTAAACGAATATCACGTCTATTATTTTTTTCCTAATTTTCCACTCCCTGTGTATTGTAAAGATTTTTCATTTTTTTTAAAATAAAGGAATAATATTACCTTTTTATAACTTTACGGTGTGCATTTTACACATCTTCGTATGTTTAAAAGTATCAAAAAAACCTTTTTTTATTGGTATTAGTGTTGTTGATATTTTATGTGTCTTCGTAGCCTCATTTGGATGCCAAATTGTTTTTTTTAATAATATATATATATATATATATATATATATATATACATATATGAAATGTACATATTTAAAAATTTTCTTTTTTTTGATTTTCAGGCCGTCTGGAAACGAACAGAAGAACGTATAAGAGAACGATTACATCCTGTACAACTTTTTTATGTAACGACACTTTAGCATAAGCACTGACGGCCAGAAGCTGCACAACATCCAAGCTATCAAAGGAACGTTTACCATTGTTTAACGCATTGGGTTTTATCCTTTGGCTAGTACGTCATAGGGACCTCACGAACCCATTAGGGGGGATTGAGCTGTAGCGGTAAATAATCCCCAAAATAAATAGTTACATCGGTCCCCGACATTGATGCTGACCGTGTTTGTTTCAGCGGACACGGTTAGTTGAAGGCGCTCAGTCACTCATCATCACCAGGTCACGTCATACCGCACTGTGGGGAGCGTCTATCTCTAGTTTGCCAGCCTGGACGTTGCCATCCCATCGCCGTTCTTTTTACGATCAAGTATAACTTCTATTCCATCCTTCATTACCTTCTGATTTATTCTCACTTGAAAGTGTGGGTTCAATCATTAGAACTTGCTCTGGTTATGCGACAAACCTAACTTGGCCATATACCAGGTGCGCTACATCCTTTTATTGTTACCACTGTTATAATAATGATAATAATTATTTTTTATCATTTTACCTTCCGTGGACGCTCTTTTATTTCCTTTTATTCATTGGTTATTCTGCATTTCCCCTTCAACGGCCTAACTACCGGAATCATTTCGCGATTCCCCTCTCTATATCCCTTCTGGCTTCTTGACTACCTAAAGTTGCGACCACCCAGTGCAAAAACACAAGTTAGAGGAAAATAAAACACTGCTTAATTACCATACGTACTTCACTATGCCGTGAAGTCAGGCAGTATGAAAACTATCTCGGGAAAACACCGACAACCCAGAACCTAACTGGCAACATCAAGACGTGAGCACCAGGTAACCTTCAGGTTTATACTAGCTTGTAACAAAGATATTGGATCCACTTTTAAATGACATCAGTCTGCATGCCAATTATCATAACAGAAGGGCATTACACAGTCAATGAGCTAGAACTCCTACACTCGATATTACTAAAGACCAATAAACCCACCTTAACGTCAAGACTTGGTGCTAAGAAACCAACTGATTTAAAACATTTCGTCAAAAGATATTACATACCGGATACGTATGTTATTCAAAATCTCCTATAACATCCTCAATAATCATTGGACAATATGTTCCACGTATGCGTCACAAGCGGATTATTAGAAGTAGATGGAGTGGTTCAAGGGCGAGGTTTCAGATGCCGTTAAATCTGTGAAAGAGGAGTCCAAAGTGCTACTCGTTTTTATTAAAGGTTTGGGAAAATTGATAATAAAGATGTCTATTTAACAGGGACTGACGAAGAGTCTAGCTTTGTTTCAAGTCAGTTTAATGACCAGGTTGGAAGAGTTTGTCAAAACGTTATTTGTGAGTAATCAATTTTTCGAGCATTATAGTTCGGTGGTGGTTTTCTTTCTCTTGATATCTATTCTAGTGATAGTGCTGTAGAGGGTTAACAGTTTTCTCACTTTACTGTTATTAATGTACATTGACATTTCGACTGGACTCATTAATGGGTAGCTTGCTAATCTCCAGTACAAGCGAGCCACATGAATTAGAAACTTAAACTTAGGTAAATGTGGGGTGTGCTTTTAGTGCTCGGTTACATCAGAAGTTTTATATTGCAAGTAAAATGAAGGAATTTGATCATGTAGTCATTGACGTCAATACATCCGTAGACACCCAGTTTCATTTGTGATGGCCGTAGGTCGACTGATCCGTATTAATCCTCCCAATAGAAATGCAACCTCACCTTGAAGATGTTCGCCGGTGGTGCTGATACCACTTGCTCTGGTAATGCGTTCCCATCGTTGACTACTCGATGGGAGAAGCAGAATCTCAACTTAGGTTTATTCAGCCGTGGGTTTATGACATTTCTGTGGTGATCTCAGAGTTGATTTGTCTTAAAAGATAAAAAAATGGACATGTAAGTACTTAAATCATCGTTCAAAATACGAAATCGCCTAGTCCTACGGTAAGACAAGAAAGATGTTTCGACGGTTTGGTCGCGCCTCGCATGGAAGTCTGGAGAGTCCTGCTTCCAACTTGGTTCCCACTCGTCGGACACTCAGGAGTATCCACACCCTTGACTAAACATCGACTAGCTGCCTGAATACAGTATTATAGATGAAGTATTATGTAGGTAGGATAGAGAATACTGGATGTATTTCCATCAGAACATTTGAGAGCTATACGGCTTGATCATAACGTACGGAATCCTCTGGTTGCAGTTACGGTGGAAATGACTTTTACGGCCGAACCAATACGCAACGACTGGCACGTTTCAACGTTACGTCAGCCACCTGAAAACATCATGTTGACAACAGAGGGTCTTCTAAATCTAATTAACGATGATTAGCTTGTTATTCGTCTACAGACTATGAGACTGAAAAGAAAGGTATTAAATCGTGGAAGCAGAAAAAAAAGGCAATTTTTTTTTAAAAACTCAAGTAACTTAAGATTGATATTTTTTTTCGGTGCACTGGATGTTAGTGTAAGAAGTCTATCAGGTCGAATTCCTTTTTCATGCCCTCATCATCATCATCAACGTAGAATCGGGCAAACGCCCGTAGGTTCAAGTTGTCGTACCACACTAGCACTACGAGATAACAGAGGTAACAAAATAACAATACAATAGGGGAGAGTAAAGTAAAAGTGTGCAGAAAATAATTATAGAGTTCAAGATCTAGATGAAGTTAGAGAGTGAATACACTTGCATCATTGTGACCGATTCTGAGCCATCTCGTCAAGTGTCTCCAGCCACTTATTGCGACTATCATGCAGACGCCAAACAGGTAATCTATATCTACCAACTTAGCTTAGACCAACAGTCAAGGATAAATGATACTGGATCATAGATAATTCAGTAATTTGCAGTGTATTAAAATATGTTCTAAAAATGTCATAAAGCCATTAATAGAAAAAAAATACATAAGGTTAGGTAATATGTGACCACACTATACGATCTAAATAACTCAACTTCGCAAGAACCATCTCTCTAGGCTACGAATAATCTTGAAATACGATGTTATTAAAAAAGAAATCATCAGAAATTACTTTAATCTTATTACTCACAATTGCTAAATAGTTCAATTGGGATGGTTATTTTTGTGGAGATTGGTTATTTATTTGATTGAATATGTCACAGATTGATGCCATGTTTTGGTTTGTCCGCCTGGTTGTCAGGAGAGGCATCGGCTTCGTGATTTCCGATGAAACTCGGCTTTCATCATGATATGTCATAACTCTTCGAAGTGGAGACCGAGCTCCCGGGGCAGAGTTTAGAGGATTTAAATATTTTTTTCTGATTTGTACGTTTTTAGTAGGGTTGCTGTTTTTACGGGATAGGGTTGCTAACCCTATGCCTAACCTTCCTCTTTTATCCGAGCTTGGGACCGGCAGTAACCCACGAAGGGTTCCAGGCGAAGTTGATTACCTTGTATGATGCTGCACGGATATTTGTATTGCTTCTCTTAATTTGTGAGTGCTAAATGAGTCTTCATGACACGTTTGGACTGGTGTTTGTTCTGACTACAAAGTCGAATAGTTAGGCACATCGACCGCTGCACGTATTTAGGGGATATGGTTAATGGTAAATGGTTATCTGACAAGCTCAGCCCAAACTCAAAAGGTGACCTGATTATTATCAACCTCCCATGCATGTGGAATGCATCTGCATATCGAGCACTAAGTGTAGTATCAATTATTTCACTCTATGAATATAAAACAGCCTTTAGAGGTTAAAAATGTTGGTTTCCAGTGCTTGACTATTGATATCGTCGAAGGATTGCTTATATTTTGGGACTGTCAAATGAAAATTGCTGAATTCTGTTTACATAAGTGTAGTTTTAATAATTAAAAGGCGAAGCAATAAAATTAAGTTGCGAAATGCACATGCCAGTTTATGAGATTTTGCTGTGTAGACACTTACTCCAGTTCTTTATATCCTTCATCGACTGAGTTCGTTGGGTTGTGTTGCATATGCTTGACCACTGTCTGTCTCACCACACTATGCTGGCTGGAATAGGAGTAAGGTGAAAGAACTGCAGGGGCGGCCAAACCGAACCATGGCACCAGCGTATAAAGTCTTCGATTGCTGGTCTAAGCCATATTTATAGATATAGACCACCTGATTGGGGGGGTATCCGTGTAACAGTCATGACCAGTGGTTAGAGACACTGGGTGACATGGACCAAAATCGGTCACAGTAGCGTAAATGGATTGACTTCTTATGTTCCACTAAACACTAAGTTCCATTATTCTCTCGTACTTTCGTTGCTTTCATTCCTTCCTGTTGAATTATCTTGATTTGTTAATCTTGTTATTTTGTCTCGTCGCGCTAATGTGGTATAGTAACTTGGACCACTGTGCATACTCTCCTGGTCCTACGGTGTACATGAATGAAATGAGATGACTATATCCTTACCTCACTAGAATCTGGTCTGGGCAATTCACCTGGTTGAGACCCGTGCGATCATCGTAACTAGTGGCTAGAGCTGTTTTACTACATGGCTCAGAGCGGGTCACAGTGATACAGGTGCACTCACTTTTTGTTTTACCCTCGGTACGGGGATTTATTATTATTTTAGTTTTGTTTTTCACGGATTATTTTATTCTTCTAGAGTCACATGTGACCTTTTTTTTACAACTACTTATATTACTACTACTTTGTTACTTTTGTATTCATCTTGTTGTGCTAATGTATTGTAATAACTTGGGTCAGCACACATGTGCTAGGTTTACATATCCAGCGACTAATTGACAATATAAACTTAAAGTCTGATAAGCAGTTTGGATTTACACTAACTGAGTTGGTTGTGATATGTATATTTGTATTACCAATTTATCACATAAGTAGCTTGTAGTTGTAAATCTAGGTCTTAGTTTTTCTTAATCATGGAAACCCAGAAATAAACTCATGTTAATGCATTCCTTGTATCGGAGTGGTTCATGTTTGCTCCAGTAAGTTGATAGTAGTCATGTTATAGAACAGACACTCCACGTGTTAGACATTAGTTCGATTTTCAGTGTTGCTTTATCCTTTCCTCTTTGAATCACATTCTGGTACTCACTTTGTTAATCTAAACTCGTCATTCTAATGTTGTATGACAAACACAGTTGCAACGTAGAACTTGGTACATGCGTACGTCAGTTCAAGTTGCCATGCCTCAATTAGCAGATAGAGACTAAATTGTCGAATCAAATCCCAGAGTAGGGGAGGTAGTAACAGAGTTAGTATTAATCAAAGGGAATAGAGATCGGAGATAAGACTTAAGTAAATATGATTGGATAAAGAGAAAATTATGATAAGTTCAGAAGCTTAGAATTTGGAGGAAGACAAGGAGTGGATGCATCTGCGTCATTGCCAACGATTTTAAGCCATATCACCCAAGGTATCTAACCATTTATTACGAGCGTCACGCGGACCCCAACCAGGTAGTCTGCACCTATTAACATGGCTCAGCCTAACTGTCGATGACTTCATGGACTGGTGCCATGTTTTGGTTTGTCCGCCCCTAGCTTTCTTCCAGCCTACTCCTACACCAGACAGTATTGCTCGTCGAGGTAGGCGGTGGTCAGGCATGCGTAACACATGTCCTAACCACCTTAGCTGATGAAGATTTACTACTTTATCAATAGACTTACCGTATCTACCTGGTACTCTATTCCTAACCCACGTACTGCTTACTCGGTGGTCCCAGAAAACACGAGCAATGCTTCGAAGACATCTGTGATCAAATACTAGGAGCCTACGAATATCCTCTATCCTTAACGGCCATGTTTCACATCCATAAAGTAAGACCGACCGAACTACTGCGCAGTAAACGCGTCCTTTGGTCAGTAGTTGGATGTCTCGCCTACGCCACAGGTGACGCAAATTCCCAAAAGCTAATCGAGCCTTATGTATACGCGCAGAGACTTCAGCAGACACCAGACCGTCAGGACTGATGAGGCTGCCAAGATAAGTGAAGCGGTCAACACATTCAACTGCCTCACTCCCTGTCATTAATTTCAGTGTCGAATCAAGCCGATCCTGAAGTAACATTTTGCATTTGGGTGGAGAGAATCGCATCCCAAACATCCTTACATTCATGTTTAAGGTAGTCAAAAGATTCTGTATTTTATCAGCATCTTCGCCTAAGAGAACTATATCATCTGCATATTCTAAGTCAGCAAGTTTATCTCCAGGAAGGAGGTCAGCCCCGGAGAAGTCAGACGATGAAAATGTCAACTCTAAAAGTATGTCAGTGATAAAATTAAATAAAAATGGGGAAAGCGGACAACCTTGACGAACACCATTGGAGGTAATCACTTCTGACGACAAACCGCCACAAGTTCTCACTCGACATGTGGCGTTCGAGTAGAGAGCTTGTATAAGGTTAATGTACTTTTGTGGTACACCTTTCAATGACAGTCATTGCCACATAACCTTTCGATCGATAGAGTCAAATGCCGCCTTAAGGTCAAGGAATACAACTATTGCTGGGCGTCTAAAAGTGTGTCTATGTTCCGGAACCTGCCGAAGTGTGAATATTTGGTCTATAGAACCACGTCCAGGTCTAAAACCACCTTGGTTCTCTCGAGTTTGCTCTTCACGAGCTTTAGTTAGACGTCGAAGTATGATTGAAGCCAATATTTTGGACACTATATTCGTTAAGCTGATTCCTCGGTAATTTTCACAAGAGGACTTCTGTCCTTTCTTATAGATCGGGACGATTAGTGTTTGAGACCAGTCAGGTGGGATTACGCCCAATTCCCAGATTCTAGACAGGATCCCGGTTAATCTCGCTGCTAAAACTGGACCACCATCCCTAAATATCTCAGGGGTCAACCCATCGGGTCCTGCTGCTCTCCCTCGCTTTAGGTTTCCTATAGCCTTCTCGACCTCACTAAGACTTGGGGAGGACCAATACTAATTTGCCATTCAGATTGCTTGGGAACGGTAGGCAACTGGGATGACGCCGAGGGCCAATTGGACTGTTCTCTAAAGTGTTCTGCCCATCGGTCCAACCTTCTGGATTGACAGTGAATAGTGCTCCCATCTTTTTCTGCGATAGTTTCACTTACAGTTGGATTTTTGATGCCCGTTTCCTTGATAAGTCTGAACAGTTGCCTACTGTTACCAATTGCCGCTGCCTTTTCCATCTCTTTAGCTTTCGCCACCCACCACTGCTCACGATCATTTCGTAAGCTTTTAACTAGTTTGTGTTTAAGTTGCCTTCGCTCCTCATCGTATTTAGGACTAGACGGGATGTGTTGCCGAGCATCTATCAGTTCAGTAGATGCAGCTGAAATCCACTGAGTTTTCCTAACTTTTTGGTTTAGTTTGCTAGTAGATGTTACAGCTGTTTCAACAGCTTTTTGGATATCGTTCCAAGCTGACTCGGGGTGGGTATCGTTTATACAGTTGACTAGTTGGTTTTTAAGTTGTTCCTGAAATATATTCTTGACTTTTTCATCATTAAGTTGGACTCTCATGGGGATCTTTGCCGTGGGTCTTTTACGTCCAGTGAGACGCAGACTAATACGCGCTCGTACTAGAGCGTGGTCTGAGTCTAAACATGTGCTCCAAAATGAACAGCAGTCTTCTATCGAGCCTCTCCAACGGTGGCTGATAGCAATCTGGTCTATTTGAGACCAACGTTGAGTTGACTGTGGAGGCCGCCATGTCAACTTATGTCTTTCTTTATGTTTAAAGTTAGTGCTTGCGAGAAATAGACGGTTATCTGAGCACAGTTGTAATAAACGGTCGCCATTATCTGTTCGTTGGGCCTCGACACCATAGGATCCACCTAGGTGCCTTTCGGTTTCGTCTAATCTACCTACTTGGGCATTAAAGTCACCAGCCATAATCACTACATCAGTACGCTTAGCTTTACGAAGGAGGTCTGAAAGCTTTCTGTAAAATTCATCTTTTACTTCATCAGAGCTGCAATCAGTGGGAGCGTAGGCAGAGAACAAAGAGGCAACGGCATGTGTCCCAATCTTTCCGAGTTCTTACCGTCCCGTTTAGACGGACAGCGCATAACCGACTGTCTATGGGAATCCAGTCAAGAAGAGCCTGTTCAGCTTTTGAACTTAGTGCTATACCTACACCAGCAAGGCCTCGAGTGGTAGCAGTGGGGTCTCCGGAAACACGGAGGGTGAACCGGACCGGTTCTTTGTTTTCACAAGGTGAGGTCAGGCGAATGATTGTACTTGGATCCTGTATACGCTTTTCGGAGACACAGCAGACATCGATGGAACGAGAATCTAAGGTCATGGCTAGGGAGGCCTGTTGTCCTGTTTGGCCTAAGGTTCGAACGTTAAAAGCTCCGATATGTAGTTTAGTGCGAGGTTTCAGGAGACCAGGAATAACGTTTTGTGAACTCAAACCATTAGCATTAGAGGCGTGAGGTGATAAGGTTAGGCTCGTCGAGACGGAAATCCGTGAAGTAAGGTGAGGTGTGACATTTTTAGGGTTGACCTTTTCTAACCCCTTCCTTCCTTTGTGTGAAGGCAGCATCACTGCAGATGCTGGTTATCCGAGGGAAACACCTTACTGCTGTCACACCCTGCTTCAGCCAGCAGTACGACTTCACCCTCAGATCTTAGGTTGTTGCCTTTAGTCTTATCGCTCTCCAACAGACCTGCTTGGCATGGTAGGGTCTGGAGGAACAAGCGTTCCAGCTAATATAGCTCGGTTGGGTCATCACGATAGGCAAGCCCGATCACCACGTCAAGGTAGCAGCTACGGTCGGGTGTTATATGACAACCAGCAAGCAAACATATATGCTAGACTGTACGTCGTCCGTTACTTATCTGAGCGGATGATATTGTTAATGTTGGTCAAATTATTTTCTGCAGTAAGCTAGGGATTCAGTTCCTCACCATTCTAATCTGATTTCCTGTACTCTGTTATCTATCAGTCAACTACAGGACAACGGATTTTTTAATGCCTCATTGTATAGCGATAAATTTACAAATTTACTCAGGTAACTATTACAACGAAATTGATATACTTTTGGTGATCCCTATGCTAGGAATAATCCACTTACACATATGTAGACGTCAAATTACTTTTGCCTAAACAACATGTTATAGGTAAGTGATTGATGAACTTTTTATTTTTCAACTGGAAGCTTTCTTCTCATTCTACTAACGTTCATTTTATGTAACTATTTGTTAATCTCCTGCGTTTTTGAGTCTAAATAACCATAACTATTTTTAGGCCTTCAGTTAGATGCTTCTTCCCATGCTGCTTTACAGTTCTCAGCAGTCTATGCAGTACTCACTGTCCCTTGTATTTACCTGATTAGTCATACTGGACAAGTGATTGATGTAAAGTTGGGTCGCCTTGAGAGTAATGACTTAATTGATTGGATAAAGAAATCAGAAGGTGGACCGATTAAGCGTGAGTCTGTTCTTAAGAAACGTTTTCTAAACTTTGGCTTAATTTATTGTTTATCATTTCTAATTTAGCCAAGATTGTCTTTGTAATAGTTATTCTTTACGCAGTTTTATTTTGCACACACTTTGGTACGTCACGAAAATAAGTCTCACTTGAAATACATTTTTAGTCATATAAATGTAGTATAAAACTGACTTTTCTAGAAAACTATACTTAAGCGCATTAAATTGAACCATCTAACCATTGTCTAGCTGCCACTCTGTTGGCTAGCCTTTGAGTAGGTTAGGAAAAGTCCAGGGAATCGCATTGGTGGCATATGAGAAGGAAGTTAAAGATAGAAATTTGGGGTTCTTAATCTAAGTAGAAAAAATATCTAAAACTGAAAAAGGAATTCGATTATAAGCACAGATTCTGGGTGCTTTTGGTGGTATAAGGGTGGGGTGGGGATTGTCACCTTCCGGTTACCTACACTGTAGAAGGTTTCTCATTATTTAGGTTCCTGAAAAGTGCTTCTTTTAAAGTTGGTCTTGATAAACTTGGAACGTGATCATAGTGCCTAAGAGACAATTGCTTGAAGCTGGCCACGCACAACCTCTGAGTAGTTTTTGATGTTGATAAGGCCATATTACCGGAGACGGAAATCTGTGGAGTAAAGTGAGGTTGGCAGTTTTAGGACTGTTGTTTTATAACCCACCTTTTTTGTGTACAAAGATAACATCATCATGCTGCTTGTCTGAGGAAAACACTGCTGCCACACCTCTGTACAGTCAGCAGTACGACCTCATCCTAGAACCCTCGGTTTGCTGCTTTTAGTCTTATCGCTCTTCATCTGACCTGCCTGGTGTGGTAAGACTTTAGGGAACGATTATTCTAGCCAGCATACGCCGATTGGTTCATCACGATAGACAAACCCTACTTCCTTTTCGAGGTAGCAACATTGGTTGGGTGAAGGCCGTGGATGGGGAGACCAAAATAATATAACATCGGTCTATAGAATATTAGGTGTTGATTTAAGCAGCATTATGAGGTTTAGATTTCTCTCTTAAGGTTCGTTAGATATTTGTAACTCATGATTGTAGACTCTAGGCAATGTTATTCAGTCATTGAAACCCATCAAATGTACAAAGAAATATACATATACATGAAATTACTGATTTTAATAACTGAAAGCCGAAGCGATTAAAGTAAGTTGTAAAATACGTATCTATCAGTTTACGAGATTCTTCTGTGTAATCACTTGCTCTGTCAATCCTCTATATCTTTACTGTTATGTTGGGCAATTCAGGACGAATAATTAACTTTCAGTACTGTTTTAGAAGACGTATTCAGTTACCCTAGTTGTATGTATAGTAAACATTTTGTTTCTATCATTGTATCCCTCGTGCCCTGTCCTCCTGTTTAACACATTAACTGTTAGTATATCATTTCCCATTTATGAACTACAGTTAATTGATTGTGTACACGTTACCTCTATTCACTGCCACTTTCTCCCTTGTTTTGTATTAATACTAATTTTCTAATTGGCTCACTGCGTGGTCTGGTTTATGTGTATATAAAGGAATGCTTGAAATATAATACAATTTGTATGGTTGATTCATCGGCTTATTGTCTTCATGTTCCGGCCTGGGATTGAGACGGCATCGGGTAGACGTGCAAGAACCGACTAGACACTCTGATTGATGTTTGTTGTTGTAACTTCGTGCTCATATGGTCACACTAACTGATTGGTATCTACCCATCATAACAGCTTTTTTGACGTCATAACACTTACCTAACTAGGATTTGATCTGGGCAATGTCACCTGGTTGAGATGCGTGCGATCGTCGTAACTAGTAGTTAGAGCTGTTTTATAACATGGCTCAGAGCAGGTCACAATGGTACAGTTCAATCAATTAATCAATGCCTGTTACCCCATGTGGAGCATAGACCGCCCACCAGCATTCTCCGGCCAACTCTACCCTGGGCTTTCCTTTCCACCTCTTCCCAAGTGCTCTTTATTCTCTTCATGTCTGTCTCCGATCCCCGACACAGTGTTCCTGATTCTTCCTCTTTTTCTATGGCCATCAGGATTCATAGTTAGTACTTGTCGTGTGACACAGTTTGATGATCTCCTCAGTGTGTGTCCAATCCACCTCCAGCGTCTTCTCCTAATTTCTTTTTTGGTTGGAAGTTGATTAGTTCTCTGCCACAACAGGTTGTTGTTGATGGTATCTGGTCAACGGATTCGAAGTATCTTAAGCAGACAGTTGTTTATAAATACTTGTATATTTTGGATGATGCTTTTATCTAATCGACCCTTCATTCACGTCTTTTGGTAAGTTTACTTTTCTAGACTGTATATTTACCATCTAGACTCTGTTCATATTGTGACAAGTTTTAGTTGATGTAAATTGTACGGCACCAGCACGGTTACACACTTCCTAATCTATACTTCCTAACATCCTGTTCCTAATACATACATCCAGTCACTGTAACTTTACTTGGTTCACATATTACTTTTGTGGAACAGTTCTTAAATTTCAGGTTTTAAATAACTTAATGTTGCTAAGTTTAGTGTTTAATGTGCTATCTATCGATCGTATAAAAGTTAAGTAAAACGATTGTTATCGAATTGACGCAGTTCACTTCAGTTGGAAATATTTTAGATGATCTTCCGTAGGTTGTATTATGTATTATGTTTTTTAAATATTAATATGTTTACCTACATTGCTTTCTACTGTTCTTGTTTCTAGACATATTTTTCCACTCGCTAAAGTTTTGTTCTGATTCCACATCAAGTCTGTAAAGTTATCGTGAGTAGAATACTAGAATCTAGTATTATTCTAAGAAAGCACCAATAACCGTTGTAGGTGAAACATATGTAAAGGAACTTTATTTTGTTAAAATAACCATGCTTTCATGATAAGCTTTCTTCTTCACCTGTCTATTAATTATCTAAAAGTGGTGGAATTGCATGCTTCCTTTTCAGTAATATCTCGGAAATGTGTTTATTCTTTTCATAATATATTGTATTTGGAAGAACGGTATGTTTTTTGCTTTTTAGACTGGTAGTAATCTAATTCCCTGAATATGAAGATTATCGTCCTTCATCCGTTACTGATGTAGTGTTGTTATTTTAATTAGTTCTATCTCAACTAATTTTAAAAACAGGGGATGTTCGTATTTGGTCCACATATTTCTGCATAACTAACATGTGTGTCTTTGATGTGTCTCCAATACGTTTTCTCAAACTCTTTTCAGATGAGCCATCAACAACTCCTGGTGATGCATCCAATATTGGACTTCATGATGATAAAGAAAAGTCTGTTATAACAGATAGTACGGAATTACCAGTGCCATCTACATCGGCGACTCGAATTGTGAATTGTGAACAACCTTTGGAGGAACGAGTACAATCGGCTTATCAACTCATTCATACTCGAAGACAGCAGAAAGATGAGGAATGCAGAAAAGCATCTACCGAAGCCGAGATGAAACGTCGAGAATTAGGAAAAGCTTTGAGTGAATATAAGGTAAGGCATTTAAGTTAATCAAAACACTTTAATTTCTTTTGAGTTACTAACATCAATTTTAACATTAGGATTCGTTGCCATCTGATTGTTTAATGCTACCATTATTTATTTAACGTACCATTTGTACTTGCTTTTTTGAAATGTGAAATGATTCAATTTTCTTGTAGTTTCTTCAGTGAGTATTATTAATTCAAAAGTAGTCGAATTTATATGAAGTAAATATTGACTGATGAACATAATTTATCTTATAGGCATGCAAATGACATGTTACATATTGTTTGACTTCTAATATATTGATTGATGTATATCAGTGTAGCTTTTATCTTGAGTGAGTTCAACATATTCAGTATTCAACTATAAACCGTGTCGTAATTCGGCGGATAAAACTATTATCACCAATGCTTTTGAAGCTTTGAAATTTTATTTACTTTTCCAGTCCTATCTGGAGTTATTTCGCTGCACATATGTTTGATTAACTTTAGCAGAGTATTACTTAAGTGTTCTAATCAGTAGAGATTAACGATTCGCTCGCGAGTTCATATATCCCAGTGGCTGTAAAGTGCAACGAAAGACTCCGCCTGTAGCCCCCACAGGGTTGCTGCCGGTCCCAAGCCCAAACAAAGGAGGAGGGTTGGGCATGGGGTTAGCAACCCCATCCCGTTAAACAACTATCATGCTAAAAAACAGTTCACGAGTAAAAACCTATCTAACCATTCTTACTCTGCCCTGGGAATTGGAAGGACCAATATGACGCTTCATGGTGAAAGCCGATCTCCTTCGGAAGCCATGAGGCCGATGCCCCCCTTCTGACAACCGGAGCAACAATTAATGTACTCGACCGACCCCAAACAGCTGTCCCCTGGGCACTGCGGTCACACTCTCAGGTCATCACGACCTCTTCTAGTCCTTTTTCTCTTTCAGATTCCTCAAGAATGACCCTTCCACGGTGTGGGCAACCGGGAAGTGATAACCGCCCTCATACCTCTAACAGCAGAAGAGATTATTTTGCTCGAGGTCAAATCCCACCCTTAACTCTCAATAACTCCCTTATTCCCACGATTAACTCGACGAGCCTAACCTTATCACCTCACGCCTCTAATGCTAATGGTTTGAGTTCACAAAACGTTATTCCTGGTCTCCTGAAACCTCGCACTAAACTACATATCGGAGCTTTTAACGTTCGAACCTTAGGCCAAACAGGACAACAGGCCTCCCTAGCCATGACCTTAGATTCTCGTTCCATCGATGTCTGCTGTGTCTCCGAAAAGCGTATACAGGATCCAAGTACAATCATTCGCCTGACCTCACCTTGTGAAAACAAAGAACCGGTCCGGTTCACCCTCCGTGTTTCCGGAGACCCCACTGCTACCACTCGAGGCCTTGCTGGTGTAGGTATAGCACTAAGTTCAAAAGCTGAACAGGCTCTTCTTGACTGGATTCCCATAGACAGTCGGTTATGCGCTGTCCGTCTAAACGGGACGGTAAGAACTCGGAAAGATTGGGACACATGCCGTTGCCTCTTTGTTGTCTCTGCCTACGCTCCCACTGATTGCAGCTCTGATGAAGTAAAAGATGAATTTTACAGAAAGCTTTCAGACCTCCTTCGTAAAGCTAAGCGTACTGATGTAGTGATTATGGCTGGTGACTTTAATGCCCAAGTAGGTAGATTAGACGAAACCGAAAGGCACCTAGGTGGATCCTATGGTGTCGAGGCCCAACGAACAGATAATGGCGACCGTTTATTACAACTGTGCTCAGATAACCGTCTATTTCTCGCAAGCACTAACTTTAAACATAAAGAAAGACATAAGTTGACATGGCGGCCTCCACAGTCAACTCAACGTTGGTCTCAAATAGACCAGATTGCTATCAGCCACCGTTGGAGAGGCTCGATAGAAGACTGCTGTTCATTTTGGAGCACATGTTTAGACTCAGACCACGCTCTAGTACGAGCGCGTATTAGTCTGCGTCTCACTGGACGTAAAAGACCCACGGCAAAGATCCCCATGAGAGTCCAACTTAATGATGAAAAAGTCAAGAATATATTTCAGGAACAACTTAAAAACCAACTAGTCAACTGTATAAACGATACCCACCCCGAGTCAGCTTGGAACGATATCCAAAAAGCTGTTGAAACAGCTGTAACATCTACTAGCAAACTAAACCAAAAAGTTAGGAAAACTCAGTGGATTTCAGCTGCATCTACTGAACTGATAGATGCTCGGCAACACATCCCGTCTAGTCCTAAATACGATGAGGAGCGAAGGCAACTTAAACACAAACTAGTTAAAAGCTTACGAAATGATCGTGAGCAGTGGTGGGTGGCGAAAGCTAAAGAGATGGAAAAGGCAGCGGCAATTGGTAACAGTAGGCAACTGTTCAGACTTATCAAGGAAACGGGCATCAAAAATCCAACTGTAAGTGAAACTATCGCAGAAAAAGATGGGAGCACTATTCACTGTCAATCCAGAAGGTTGGACCGATGGGCAGAACACTTTAGAGAACAGTCCAATTGGCCCTCGGCGTCATCCCAGTTGCCTACCGTTCCCAAGCAATCTGAATGGCAAATTAGTATTGGTCCTCCCCAAGTCTTAGTGAGGTCGAGAAGGCTATAGGAAACCTAAAGCGAGGGAGAGCAGCAGGACCCGATGGGTTGACCCCTGAGATATTTAGGGATGGTGGTCCAGTTTTAGCAGCGAGATTAACCGGGATCCTGTCTAGAATCTGGGAATTGGGCGTAATCCCACCTGACTGGTCTCAAACACTAATCGTCCCGATCTATAAGAAAGGACAGAAGTCCTCTTGTGAAAATTACCGAGGAATCAGCTTAACGAATATAGTGTCCAAAATATTGGCTTCAATCATACTTCGACGTCTAACTAAAGCTCGTGAAGAGCAAACTCGAGAGAACCAAGGTGGTTTTAGACCTGGACGTGGTTCTATAGACCAAATATTCACACTTCGGCAGGTTCCGGAACATAGACACACTTTTAGACGCCCAGCAATAGTTGTATTCCTTGACCTTAAGGCGGCATTTGACTCTATCGATCGAAAGGTTATGTGGCAATGACTGTCATTGAAAGGTGTACCACAAAAGTACATTAACCTTATACAAGCTCTCTACTCGAACGCCACATGTCGAGTGAGAACTTGTGGCGGTTTGTCGTCAGAAGTGATTACCTCCAATGGTGTTCGTCAAGGTTGTCCGCTTTCCCCATTTTTATTTAATTTTATCACTGACATACTTTTAGAGTTGACATTTTCATCGTCTGACTTCTCCGGGGCTGACCTCCTTCCTGGAGATAAACTTGCTGACTTAGAATATGCAGATGATATAGTTCTCTTAGGCGAAGATGCTGATAAAATACAGAATCTTTTGACTACCTTAAACATGAATGTAAGGATGTTTGGGATGCGATTCTCTCCACCCAAATGCAAAATGTTACTTCAGGATCGGCTTGATTCGACACTGAAATTAATGACAGGGAGTGAGGCAGTTGAATGTGTTGACCGCTTCACTTATCTTGGCAGCCTCATCAGTCCTGACGGTCTGGTGTCTGCTGAAGTCTCTGCGCGTATACATAAGGCTCGATTAGCTTTTGGGAATTTGCGTCACCTGTGGCGTAGGCGAGACATCCAACTACTGACCAAAGGACGCGTTTACTGCGCAGTAGTTCGGTCGGTCTTACTTTATGGATGTGAAACATGGCCGTTAAGGATAGAGGATATTCGTAGGCTCCTAGTATTTGATCACAGATGTCTTCGAAGCATTGCTCGTGTTTTCTGGGACCACCGAGTAAGCAATACGTGGGTTAGGAATAGAGTACTAGGTAGATACGGTAAGAACTCCGCCTGGAGCCCCCACAGGTTGCTGCCGGTCCCAAGCCCAAACAAAGGAGGAGGGTTGGGCATGGGGTTAGCAACCCTATCCCGTAAAACAACTACCATGCTAAAAAACAGCTTACGAATAAATATCTTTATAACCATTCTAACTCTGCCCTGAAAGTTGGAAGGACTAATATGACGCTTCATGGTGAAAGCCGATCTCCTTCGGAAGCCATGAGGCCGATGCCCCCCCTTCTGACAACCGGAGCAACAATTAATATACTTGACCTACCCCAAACAGCTGTCCCCTGGGCACTACGGTCACACTTTCAGGTCATCACGACCTCTTCTAGTCCTTTTTCTCTTTCAGATTCCTCAAGAATGACCCTTCCACGGTGTGGGCAACCGGGAAGTGATAACCGCCCTCATACCGCTAATAGCACTCGAGTTCACCTTGTTCATGATCAAATTCGTTCTCCATCTCTGGTCTCTTCTTATAACACTTCTTCTCCTACAGTTTCTATGCGCGCCACTTTTACTGGTTACCCGAGTTCCCAAATTATCATATCAGGTCTCCTGAAGACACGCTCTAAACTTCATGTTGGAGCTTTTAATGTGCGTACGCTGTGTCAAATCGGTCAACAGGCTGCCTTAGCTAAAACATTAGAATCTCTTGCAATTGATGTATGCTGTGTCTCCGAAACACGCATACAGGATCCCAACATGGTCATCCGTTTGACCTCACCTAGTCAATGCAATGGAACTGCACGCTTCACTCTTCGTTTATCTGGAGACCCTACAGCTAGCTCACGTAGCCTTGCTATTGTGGGTATAGCACTGAGCTTACGAGCAGAACAGGCTCTTCTCGAGTGGATTCCTGTAGACAGTCGTCTTTGTGCTGTCCGTCTAAATGGCACAGTACGAACTCGGAAAGATAGGGACACACGCCGATGCCTTTTTGTCGCCTCTGCTTATGCCCCCACTGATTGCAGCACAGATGAAGTGAAAGACGACTTCTATATGAAGTTCTCTAGCCTCTTTCAGAAAGCTAAGCACTCAGACAGTAATTATTGCAGGAGATTTTAATGCCCAAGTAGGTAGACTAAATCAGGCTGAAAAGCACTTAGGTGGGTTACTCGGCATCCCAGCCCAGAGAACAGACAACGAAGATCGTCTGTTGCAGTTATGTTCAGACTACCGTTTATTCTTAGCTAGCACAAACTTTAAGCATAAGGCGAGACACTGTTTAACCTGGCGACCTCCAACATCTACGCAACGATGGACACAAATTGATCACGTCGGCATCAGCTACCGTTGGAGAGGTTGTATAGAGGACTGCCGCTCTTTCTGGGGCACTTGCCTAGACTCTGACCATGCCCTAGTGAGAGCACGTATCTCTATGCGTTTTACTGGTCGCAGAAAGGTTACATCAGGCAAACCCTTTAGATATCACTTTGAGAGTGAGAACGCTAAGATTGCATTTAGGAATGGTTTGGCTAAGCATTTACTCGCCCATGACCAACAGGTTTCCCCCGAAGTAGCTTGGAATGATTTTAAAGTAGGTGTATACGCAGCAGCGCTATCAGTATCTAACCCCAATCCAATGGTTATGAAAGACCATTGGATCTCTAGAACTTCTAGGGAACTGATGGAGGCTCGAAAACTCATTCCAGCAGGCTCGGAGTATGATGAAGAGCGACGACAACTGAAACGTAGACTGACAAAGAGTCTGCGTATGGATCGTGAACAGTGGTGTGCAACAAAAGCAGAAGCGATAGAATCATCGGCAGCGATAGGCAATAGTAGACAGCTGTTCCGACTTATTAAGGACACCGGTATTAAGAAATCGGCGGTTAGTGAAATTATCTCTGAAAAAGATGGGTCGATGATCTACTCTCAATCTAGAAGATTAGAACGATGGGCAGAACACTTTCAGGAACAGTTCAACTGGCCCCCAGCCACGCTTAGCTTATCCACAATCTCCAAGCTACCCGAATGGAAAACTGACACAGGTCCCCCAACTCTCAGTGAAGTTGAAAACGTCATAAGTAAATTGAAACGAGGGAAAGCAGCAGGGCCTGATATGTTGTCTACCGATATCTTTAAGGATGGTGGTCTAGTTTTAGCGTGCAGGTTGACTGATATATTAGCCAAAGTCTGGGAACTAAACTCCATCCCATCTGACTGGTCTCGATCGCTGATTGTTCCAGTCTACAAAAAGGGACAGAAATCGTCTTGTGATAACCACAGAGGAATCAGTTTGACTAATATAGTATCTAAAATATTAGCCACTATAATCATCCGACGTTTAACCAACACTAGGGAACAACAGACTCGAGAAAACCAGGCTGGTTTCAGACCTGGCCGGGGTTGCATTGATCACATATTCACCCTGCGCCAGGTCCTCGAACACAGACATATGTACCAACGCCCAACTATAGTTGTATTTCTTGACTTAAAAGCAGCGTTCGACTCTGTTGACCGTGAAGTCTTGTGGCAATGTTTGTCATTAAAAGGCGTACCTCAAAAGTACATTAACCTTATAAAGGCTCTCTACTCGGTCACCACTGGTCGAGTCAGAGCATATGCCGAATTGTCACGAGAAACTTCATCCTCAAGTGGAGTCCGTCAGGATTGCCCCTTATCCCCATTTTTATTTAATTTCATCATAGATGTACTCTTAGAAATCTCTCTCACTTCTTTTAAGTCCTCTGGGATTAGTCTCCTTCCAGGAGGCTCTCTTGTCGACTTAGAATATGCAGATGATATAGTCATATTTGGTGAAGATGCACACAGTATTCAAGGTCTCTTGAACACGTTGAGTAACAATGCAGGCATATTTGGGATGCGCTTCTCCCCTCCCAAATGCAAAATGTTACTCCAGGACTGGTCTGCTTCTTCCCCCAAATTATTTATAGGGAGTGTAGTAATTGAATGCGTTGATCGCTTCACTTATCTCGGAAGTCTCATTACCCCTGATGGGTCGGTGTCTGATGAAATCTCAGCGCGGATCCAGAAAGCTCGATTGGCATTTGCTAATCTACGGCACTTGTGGCGCAGACGAGATATCCGTGTCTCAACGAAAGGCCGGGTGTACTGAGCAGCAGTCCGCGCCATCTTAACATATGGCTGCGAAACGTGGGCCATGAAAACTCAAGATATGCGTCGTCTCCAGATATTTGACCATAGGAATCTTCGGAACATCGCTCGTATACCATGGAATAACCGGACTAGTAATAGTGAGGTTAGACAAAAGGTTCTTAGGAAACACGGTAAATCAGTCGAAGAGGTAATTAACCTTCATCGACTGAGATGGCTAGGACATGTATTGCGCATGCCCGACCACCGTCTACCCCGTCGCGCCATGTTAGCTAGGGCTGAAGTAGGATGGAAGAAGGTTAGAGGCGGCCAAACCAAAACATGGCATCAGTCCATGAAGTCCTTGACTACTGGTCTAAGCCATGTAGGTAGATGTAGACTACCTGGTTGGGGTCCGCGTGATGATCGCAACAAATGGCTGGAGACACTAGGTGATATGGCTCAGAACCGATCACAGTGGCGCAAGTGTATTCACTATTTAACCTCATCTGGATCTTAAATTCTATTGTTATTTTCTGGACATCTTTACTTACTCTTCTCTCTTGTATTCTGTCTATACGTTACCTCAATATTCTCGTAGTGCTATTGTGGTATGGCAACTTGAACCTACAGGCGTATGTGCCCGGTTCTACGTTGCTGCTGCTGCTGCTGCTGCTGATGATGATGATGATGATGATGATGATACGGTAAGTCTATTGATGAAGTAGTAAATCTTCATCAGCTAAGGTGGTTAGAACATGTGTTACGTATGCCTGACCACCGTCTACCTCGACGAGCAATGCTGTCTGGTGTAGGAGCAGGGTGGAAGAAAGCTAGGGGCGGACAAACCAAAACATGGCACCAGTCCATGAAGTCATCGACAGTTAGGCTGAGCCATGTTAATAGGTGCAGACTACCTGGTTGGGGTCCGCGTGACGCTCGTAATAAATGGTTAGATACCTTGGGTGATATGGCTCAAAATCGTTGGCAATAGCGCAGGTGCATCCATTCCCTGTCTTCCTCCAAATCCTAAGCTTCTGAACTTATCATAATTTTCTCTTTACTGAATCACATTTTCTTAAATGTTCTCGGTCTCTATTCCCTTCGATTAATACTAACTCTGTTACTACCTTCCCCACTCTGGGATTTGATCCGACAATTTAATCTCTATCTGCTAATTGAGGCATGGCAACTTGAACTGATGTACGCATGTACCAAGTTCTACGTTGTAACTGTCTGTCTGTCTGTCTGTCTGCAATGAAAGACTATTTTGGTTGCTTTATAATGGCTTGATAGTAAACTGAACTCAGACGTGGTTCTGCATTTCTCCAATTTACACCTTCAATCCATAACACTTAAAATACTGTGTGATACCTATGTTATAAATAGCATTGATTCTACTCATGACACTTGATGTGTTAATCAGATCAACCTGTGTTTCCGTTAACTAGATGTCGTACCTAAGATTTAATTACCGACCACAGTTATAGAACGTTTTAAAAGTCCTGTTCTTTTCATTCCTGACCACTATTTATATAGCATTTATTAAGTCTATATATAAAATCAACGTCTGAGAAATGAAAATGGTGCAAAAATGGTTATCTAATCTAAGGAATTGAATACAGGTACATCCAGCCGATGAGTCCCAAATATGACCAAACGCGCGTTTTGGATTCCACTTGCCAGTCACAATCCAACTTAAAAAAAATAACAGTTAGCTCACTTTATTAGATTGAGAAGAGCAATGACAAATAGTCGGAGGGAACATAATAGGTTTGCTCTATTTTGATAGCTTCTCATCAGCTGCATACGATGTGTAATGGATCAAAATCAAAATTTCAAATTAGTGTAGAGAGGGGGGGGTTACTGTAAAGCCACTCCAGGTTCATGTGGTAAATGTTTAACAAAAATCGAGAAAATGAAATAAACGTTGCAAAAATACACCATATGCAACATTTATTTCATTTTCTCACATTGCATACAGCTGATGCAAAACCATCAAAATAGGGCGAGCCTATCATATTCTCTTCTACTATTTGTGTTTTTATGTAGTTGATTCCATTTATTGGCGTAAACACAGTAAAACATACTTTTGAGAGGAATAATATCATTTCTTTTTATTTGATTAGTTTCTTGTTAACTGCTTGCAATATGTAACATTTTATGATCAAAATTACAACAGACTTAACATACTTAGGTAATAAAATTATTTGGGAGTAGACAACACAACAGTGGATCGAAATTCTTGTTTATGCACGGAATTTGGTTGGAGATCATATCAGGTCCACTTAAGTCTAAAAATAGGTTAAAAGCTGGTGGATTCTAGAACCATATTATAGTTCACAGTCAACTATCCGTTACATAATCCATTAAGACGATTGTCTACTTCTAATTAACTTGGGCACACTTCTTACAGAAAAAAAATCATAGAAGTAAACATTAGATTCGTTTTATATTGTTTATTTTGACTCTGCACCTCTAAATACCATGATAAAATCTACTTTGATGCTTCACTTCTAAGCATTTCTATGAAAGTCAGTTTACGTTTTTTCTTATTTTTTAGGAACGTCAAAAGCAAAAAGAAGTCGATGAAGCTATTTCTGAACGTCGTAAAGAACAAATAGAGTCGCGCTTGCAACTGGAGCGATTATGTCAACAAATCGAAGAGGATCGTAAAGCAAGAGAAGAAAGATGGTTGCGAATAAATGGTTCACCACCTGTAACACCTGATGGTCCAGTTAATGTTACACAAGAGTTTCCTAATAGTCAATCTTATTCAGACGAGGTAGAAATCTTGCTTGTTTATTTATGCACATTTGTTTGACTATACATCGTGACTTAAGTGGTAGTTTAAATTTTTTGTATATATGCATACGTATGTTTGAAATTAAATACTATGCGAGTTCATACGATATAAAAATACACGGTATTTGTTATCGAGAATCATGTGATAAGCATTTATATACTTTCGATGTACTCTTTTGTATTCTTTAACAGTGGGGCAGTGGCTTATTGGTCAAATTACTTAGCATTCAGTCCCTTATTAATTAGCTCGTTTCTCACCTCACTTTGATTTGTGCTGTCGATTTTTATCACTGGCGATCACACAAACAGTGTAATATATATATATATATATATATATATATATATATATATATATATATATATATATATATACCTCATGTTGAGCATAGGCCTCCGACCAGCATTCTCCAGCCAACTCTACACTGGGCATTCCTTGCCAGCTCTCTCCAAGTGCTCTTCATTCTCTTCATGCCTGTCTCCAATTCCCGACACAGTGTTCCTGGTTCTTCCTCTTTTTCTATGGTCATCAAGATTCCAAGTCAGTGCTTGTCTTGTAACTCAGTTTGATGATCTCCTCAGTGTGTGTCCAATCCACCTCCAGCATCTTTTGCTAATTTCTTTTTTGGTTGGAAGTTGATTAGTTCTCTGCCACAACAGGTTTCTGTTGATGGTATCTGGTCAACGGATTCGAAGTATCTTAAGCAGACAGTTGTCTACAAAAATTTGTATATTTTGGATGATGCTTTTCGTAGTTCACCGTAAAAGTTCCAGCGCCATACAACAGAACTGTCTTCACATTTGTATTGAAAATTTTGACTTTTATGTTGTCTGACAGTTGGTTTCAGTTTTAGATGTTTTTCAGTTGTAGAGATGCTGCCCTTGCCTAGCCTTTCAAATTCACGAATTCACATTCGCATCAGACCTTCCTTGTGTATGTTGGTTCCTACTGCTGCCGAGGTGTTTGCTACCATGTCCGTTTCCATCTGCATTTGATGTTGTGTGTGAGATAGAAGAGCTAGGTCATCTGCAAAATCCAAGTCATCTAGTTGCATGCATGTTTTCCACTGTATCCCGAGGGTGCCTTGAGATGTTGCAGTCTCCATGATCCAGTCGATGACCAGTAGGAAGAGGAAGCGCGAGAATAAGCAGCCTTGTCTGACACCGGTCTTCACTTTGAACGGATCTGTGAGCTGACCTCCATGCACGATCTTACAATGTAGTCCGTCGTGAGAATTCCGTATGATGTTGACTATCTTTTCGGGTACGCCATAATTTCATAGATGGCACCATAGTATTCGGCTATCCACAATGTCGAATGCTTTTTCGTAGTCGAGGAGGTTGATGCAAAGTGGTGAGTTGCATTCAACTAATTGTTCAACAATGTACCATAGAGTAGCGATTTGGTCGGTGCACGATCGATCTGTTTATATCGATGTTGGGCGTCGATTGGATCTTTCATTCGGTTCAATAACACTCTGTTGAAGACTTTTCCTGGTATTGAAATAAAAGTGATGCCTCTGTAGTTCTCGCAATTGTTAAAAAGATCACCTTTGTTTGATATCCTGATGAGGTACCCTTCTTTCCGGTCTGTTAGCAATTGTCCTTCTTTCCAAACCTTCCTGAAGAGAATGTGGAGTATCTTTGCAGTTGCTTCTATATCAGTCTTCAGTGCCTCAACTGGTATGCTGTCTGAACCTGGTGACTTGCTACACTTGATTTGTCAGATGGCCATTTTGATCTCTTCGACTGTTGGTGGGTCGGTGTTTATAGGAAGATCTGTGGCTGCGGCTTCAATGATTGGTGGGTTCAGTGGGGCTGGTCTATTCAAGACTTCTTCGAAGTGTTTTACCCACCTGGTTAGTTGTTCATGCATCTCAGTGATTGGTTTGCCAATCTTGTTCTTGATTGGCCGTTCTGGCTTATTGAATTTCCCAACTAGATTCTTCGTTGTATCGTATAGGAGTCTCATGTTTCCTTCTCTTGCAGCTTTCTCCGCTGTCATTGCTAGGTCCTTTACATATTTCCGGTCATCCAACCTGATGCTTCTCTTCGCTTGCTTGTTGACTTCGGTTTATTCGACCTGTGCCTTGGCTTTTTATGTTCATGTCCGGCTGTTATTAATTGCTATGTTCTTGCTCCTCCTTTCTTGGATCTTGTCCAGAGTACCAACAGAAATCCATTGTTTATGGTGTTGTTGTTTGCGACCCGAAACCTCCTGACAATTTGAAGTTATTGTTTCCTTAATCTCTTTCCAGTTGTCTTCCATATTAGTTCTGTCTTTTTCTAGTAGATCATGAAATGCCTGGAGCTTATTGTTGAGAGTTATTTTGCATTCGTTGAGTTTGTTAGTATCCCGGAGAAGGGCTGTATTAAACTTTTGTAATATGCTGCTCTAATTGTCCGATGCTTCTTTACTTTTAATTTCACTTTAGCCAGCTCTACCAGATGGTAATCTGAAGCTATGTCAGCTCCTCTCCTTGTTTTTACTTCTTCCATAGTCCTTCGTGTTGATGCAAATGTGGTCGATTTGGTTCTCTGTAATGTGGTCCGTTGAAACATATGTAGTTCTGTGTATGTGTTTGTGGGAGAATATGGTGCCACCTATAATCATTCTTTGAAGGCACGTAGGTTTGCAAACCTCTCACCATTTTCGTTCCTTTCTCCCAGTCCATGTCGTCCCATGATGTCTTCATATCTGGTGTTGTCCGTTCCAACCTTGACGTTTAGGTCTCCCATCAGAATGGTCAGGTCCTTGGCTGAGCATTCATCGATGGTTGATTGCAGCCTCGCATAGAACTGGTCTTTGTCATCTTCGTGGCTGTCATTGGTGGGTGCGTAGCACTGGATGACATTCATTGTAATCCCTTCCTTCTTCGTCTTGAATGATGCTTTGATGATCCTATGTCCATGAGGTTCCCATCTTATAAGAATCTTCCATACTTCTTGGGACAACATTAGTGCTACTCTTTGTGTGTGTGTGTGTGACGCATTTTCTTCTTCGTGACCGGAGTAATAGCATCACTTCTCCTGAGGATAATCTTTGCTGTCCAGCTTGTAATCAATGGGTTTCGCTTATTCCAAGTATCTTCAGGTTGTATGTTTTCATTTCTTCAGTTATTTGCATGCTTCTCCCTGTCTCCCACATCGTGCAAACATTCCATGTACTTATATTAATTGTTGCTCTGGTTGTCAGAAGGGAATTTGGTTTTATGACTTCCGAAGAAATTCGGCTTTCACCATGAGGTGTCATAACAGACATCCCAACTCCCAGTGCTAAGTGAAAATGGTTATAAAGGTTTTTATTGGTTAGCGTTTTTTTTTAGCAAGTTTGTTGTTTTACGGGACGGGGTCGCTAACCCCATGCCCAACCCTCCTCCTTTGTTTGGGCTTGGGACCGGCAACAACCCTAGGGGTTCCAGGCTGGGTTTTATATATATATATATATATATATATATATATATATATATATATATATATAATTCTAACATTTCAATGACTATTTTTGCTCGCTACGCAGTTTTTCACCAAACCTTCCTGCTACAAATTAACATTTATTCCTCCTTATCTCTCAGAATATTGCTTCGTTTAATTTTGTATTGTTGAACTAAATCATGTGTTTTAGTAATCCTCAGTTCCGCTAGACTTTTGGCCTCTCGTTTTTATAATACGATGAGATGTTATTATTTCTGTTAACTTCCTATCATTGTGTTAAAGGAAGTGGTAGCACCTTAGATCAATGCGCACTTGTGCATGGTCATACGTTTTTATGACTGACTGAGATGAAGTAGCAAGTACCTTAAGCTTTATGGGGTTATGTACCTTACATACCAAATTTTATTGGTCATATTGAGTAGTGTTATACAGTAAAGCAAAATAACTTTTACGGATAATCTGTATCAAATGTTTTGTCCTACTTTTACTTTAGGTTCGGTTGCAGTTAAAATCATTAGAAGGTGGTTATGTATTACACCGATTCCCTGCCACAGCAACTATTTCTGGTGATGTACGTAATTGGCTTCATGAAATGGTGTCTTGTGATTTCCAAATGGACGATAACTTTCAAACCTTAGGCGAAACTGAACGCAATAATTTTAGAAATTTAATCCTGAAAGGATTCCGATTCTTACAGCTGCATCCTAAAAGGTATATCTTAGCACTGCATGTTTAATCGCTTCTTATAAATCGTGCATACATACTAGTACTTCTTTTATAAATTCTTATTACATTCTCTGAATTAGCTTGTTTGAGTCATAAACAGGATACTGTATACCACCGAACAAATTATTACGGCGGGAAATACAAACATTTATATGCAAGTCATGCTTTAAATTTTCAAAAATGTTTCCGAACTTTGGTTGCGTTAGTAGGGACCAGTTCAATCACTGAAACAATCTTCTCATCACATTACAGAAATATGTAACTCCAGCGAATTAGCAGTCTTGTAGAGGTACTTTGCGTTTAGTACGTGCTAAATAAATGGCATACGGGCAATCATCTCCAACTTAATGGTTTCAGTGGGGATGATCTGTGTGTAATCTCACAGTGAGGCAAAATTGTCCGTATGCTCAAAATTAGAAATCTTTCTCTATATTGTAGACAACTCCACCGCATGTGACACTGCTTCAATACTTGATGGAAGGTAAGTATGTGGTCAATGTATCTACAACCTTATCCAAAGCCAGCTCCCCACGAATCATTATTTTGTGGGTGTTTTACAATTTAAAGAGTGTAACATGTAGCAATAGTTTCAATGCAATGAAAAAAGCATGATATTCCAGCAGTTGTTTCATGAACTACGGTCATTTTTAAGGATATGAATAGTGGTCACCTTATTTATTGATGATGGAGCACACTTTGATTGTCAAATCTTTCAAAATGGCCTAGTCAGTTTTTTAACTTGAAGTTCACCACCATCCTTAAATGTGTCAGGACTCGGCTAGTATACTTCGGTAACTTGTTACACTTCATGAAGATTTCCCTAAGGATCTCGGCTTTTTTATGAGTCTCCGTAGTCACCCACCAGTAAGTACAAGACAGATTAGTCAGTGCTACTACGACTGAAAAACAACTAACTTTCCCTTAAAGTGCGCTGAAGATGCCTTTTGAAGGTTATTAATTGGTGTACCGTCAACTTCACAGATTGTCTCACACTAGACTTGATGTCAGTAGTTCGGGTCATTTGAAAGAGCTTCTGACAGTTACTAGCTGAACCTGCTTCTTCTTAATCCTTTCGCCATGTTTGTTAAGTTTTCCTACGTAACCAATTGTGTGGCGTTACTAACTCACACAGTTATGATAACCAAACATATTACGTTAACTTGACCTTATCACTATTAAATGTTTGTAGGATTTTGGAACCAGAAGATGAATCTCAGTCACTAAAAGAACTTGGCTATTGTCCGTCAGCTGCATTGTTTCTTGTATCGAATAAACCTAATCAAGCTATCACTCGTTCAAATGGTGCGTTAGTTGTTCTTGCTTCACAAATACTAGTAATTTTGTAGAATTTTATTTATTTATTGCTTTTATCTCAGTATATTCAATATGCAATGGACTAAATCATATCTGACTTAAAAACCTTTGCAGTCAGTATCGTTCGGGAAAGTCTAGTAGGTTTATCAAATATGAATAATTTCAATAGTGGATTTCCACTTCCCTATTATATAATCATTTTCACGCTTGATAATATTCCTTAGTTTTTGATAAGCGAGGACAGATAACACTAGCGCTTTTCTTCTAAATGAATTGTCTGTTTCCAAGGAAACTTAATTAAAAAAGTAGTTTTAGTAGTATTGTGTTCTGTAGACTGCGTTGTTTAGTTATGGAGCCTTGATTATCATATTACAAGCTACTCACTGAAACTTTATATTTCACCGCCTAAACTGGTTCACTGAGTTTTTGAATGTTCATCATATATAAATACTCTCCGATAATACAAGATTCATGTTTCAACATGAGCAAATTTTAGAGCGTTATAATGAAGAATGCAATGTTAGTCGATGACTGATATTCATTAATACAGTGTAAGCGAGTTATAGTTGTTCATGAGGTCAAATTACTGACGTTAGAAAGAAAGACTACTAACCAGAAGAATACATATATATTTTATGAAACAAAATGACGTGATTATTTATTATAAAGGGTTGGGAGAGATCACTATTTGTAAATCATTTATTCTCTAATAAATCATAATTTTGCCTATAGTATTGCACTTCATATTCAATCTTTGAGTAAGTCTATTTTTATCTTTGTACACGGGTCAATTTATTCCCAAAGCCTTTAAATGGTGCATAATGTGTTTGTATTTTTTACATTTAGGTGGGATTGTATCTCAATTTTATTACATTATCAGTTCAGGCTTCAGTAATACTTATTGTTTAATTAGTTGGGCAGTTGGTGGATTATATTCATTCGGACAGAACCTTGTATCCAGTCTGGTTGGTTCTCGCACTCAGCAATCTAATACTAATTCTACTCAAGATTCTGTTAATCGAAATAATTCCGTACGAAATCATTCTGTAAGACGTCAGGTAAGTTAGAGGTTATTCTAAAGATGAAGTCATTATCATGTGATGTTTTTGCTTTCATTGTATTGCTATATTTTTATCGTTCTTTGATTGTGTTATTTATTTTTTTGTTTTTACAGGGTAATATTGCTCGTCTTTCTCATATGCCAGATAGTTCAGATGATGAGCAAGCCCGATGGAATGGAAATTCTACAGAACAACTGTGATACATATTATTTCTGTGTGTTATTATTTTATGTTGTGTTTTCTCTTTCTCCCTATTGTATATTCAATTAACTTTTTTCACTGTAACATTCTGAAACAAAATAGAAGAATTATCATACAATTTACTTTCTATTTGAAATTTGAATATAATACAATACAAGAACGATAACATTTACAGATTACTTCAAATTCAGTATATTCTCTCTGTATGTTGTTGTTTTTACATTATTCACAAGAAAGAATATAGAAGACAGTTTTAAAAATGCATATATGTATTGCCATAACACATGATATACACTTTATGTAATTGATATGATCTCGAGAAAGAAAGAAACCAACTGTACTGCCATATTTGTCTACTTTATAAGATGAAAAGAAAATGTATCAGATCTTGTTTAGTTTAATTATTAGATAATTCATTAAAAGGGCTTTTATTTACTAATAATTTTCATGTTTTTAATAGTAGTAATAGTCTAATAAATGCACTTAATAATAAGTCATGTTCTTGTTGCACAAGAAGTAAAGGATGTAATCCTTTTTATCAGATATATTAACGATAGTTTACATCAATCATATTGTTGTTGGCTATCATTTTAACTTTGCCATCAGTCCGAACATTCTAAGAAAATCTTAAGTTGGTACCGGTTATTCAACTACTCAAAAATTCTAAACCGATATTTTGTAAAACCTCCGCCTGTAGACCCCTAGGGTTGCTGCCGGTCTCAAGCCCGGACAAAGGAGGAGGGTTGGGCATGGGGTTAGCAACCTCATCCCGTAAAACAACAAACTTGCTAAAAAAAAACGCTAACCAGTAAAAACCTTTATAACCATTTTCACTTAGCACTGGGAATTGAAAGGTTTGTTATAATGCCTCATGGTGAAAGCCAAATTTCTTCGAAAGTCACGAGACCGATTTCCCTTCTGACAACCAGAGCAACAATTAATATAAGTACATGGAATGTTTGCACGATGTGGGAGACAGGGAGAGGCATGCAAATAACTGAAGAAATGAAAACATACAACCTGAAGATACTTGGAATAAGCGAAACCCATTGATTACAAGCTGGACAGCAAAGATTATCCTCAGGAGAAGTGATGCTATTACTCCGGTCACGAAGAAGAAAATGCGTCACACACACACACACAAAGAGTAGCACTAATGTTGTCCCAAGAAGCATGGAAGATTCTTATAAGATGGGAACCTCATGGACATAGGATCATCAAAGCATCATTCAAGACGAAGAAGGAAGGGATTACAATGAATGTCATCCAGTGCTACGCACCCACCAATGACAGCCACGAAGATGACAAAGACCAGTTCTATGCGAGGCTGCAATCAACCATCGATGAATGCTCAGCCAAGGACCTGACCATTCTGATGGGAGACCTAAACGTCAAGGTTGGAACGGACAACACCAGATATGAAGACATCATGGGACGACATGGACTGGGAGAAAGGAACGAAAATGGTGAGAGGTTTGCAAACCTACGTGCCTTCAAAGAATGATTATAGGTGGCACCATATTCTCCCACAAACACATACACAGAACTACATATGTTTCAACGGACCACATTACAGAGAACCAAATCGACCACATTTGCATCAACACGAAGGACTATGGAAGAAGTAAAAGCAAGGAGAGGAGCCGACATAGCTTCAGATTACCATCTGGTAGAGCTGGCTAAAGTGAAATTAAAAGTAAAGAAGCATCGGACAATTAGAGCAGCATATTACAAAAGTTTAATACAGCCCTTCTCCGGGATACTAACAAACTCAACGAATGCAAAATAACTCTCAACAATAAGCTCCAGGCATTTCATGATCTACTAGAAAAAGACAACTAATATGGAAGACAACTGGAAAGAGATTAAGGAAACAATAACTTCAAATTGTCAGGAGGTTTCGGGTCGCAAACAACAACACCATAAACAATGGATTTCTGTTGGTACTCTGGACAAGATCCAAGAAAGGAGGAGCAAGAACATAGCAATTAATAACAGCCGGACATGAACATAAAAAGCCAAGGCACAGGTCGAATAAACCGAAGTCAACAAGCAAGCGAAGAGAAGCATCAGGTTGGATGACCGGAAATATGTAAAGGACCTAGCAATGACAGCGGAGAAAGCTGCAAGAGAAGGAAACATGAGACTCCTATACGATACAACGAAGAAGCTAGTTGGGAAATTCAATAAGCCAGAACGGCCAATCAAGAACAAGATTGGCAAACCAATCACTGAGATGCATGAACAACTAACCAGGTGGGTAAAACACTTCGAAGAAGTCTTGAATAGACCAGCCCCACTGAACCCACCAATCATTGAAGCCGCAGCCACAGATCTTCCTATAAACACCGACCCACCAACAGTCGAAGAGATCAAAATGGCCATCTGACAAATCAAGTGTAGCAAGTCACCAGGTTCAGACAGCATACCAGTTGAGGCACTGAAGACTGATATAGAAGCAACTGCAAAGATACTCCACATTCTTCAGGAAGGTTTGGAAAGAAGGACAATTGCTAACAGACCGGAAAGAAGGGTACCTCATCAGGATATCAAACAAAGGTGATCTTTTTAACAATTGCGAGAACTACAGAGGCATCACTTTTATTTCAATACCAGGAAAAGTCTTCAACAGAGTGTTATTGAACCGAATGAAAGATCCAATCGACGCCCAACATCGATATAAACAGATCGATCGTGCACCGACCAAATCGCTACTCTATGGTACATTGTTGAACAATTAGTTGAATGCAACTCACCACTTTGCATCAACCTCCTCGACTACGAAAAAGCATTCGACATTGTGGATAGCCGAATACTATGGTGCCATCTATGAAATTATGGCGTACCCGAAAAGATAGTCAACATCATACGGAATTCTCACGACGGACTACATTGTAAGATCGTGCATGGAGGTCAGCTCACAGATCCGTTCAAAGTGAAGACCGGTGTCAGACAAGGCTGCTTATTCTCGCGCTTCCTCTTCCTACTGGTCATCGACTGGATCATGGAGACTGCAACATCTCAAGGCACTCTCGGGATACAGTGGAAAACATGCATGCAACTAGATGACTTGGATTTTGCAGATGACCTAGCTCTTCTATCTCACATACAACATCAAATGCAGATGAAAACGGACATGGTAGCAAACACCTCGGCAGCAGTAGGAACCAACATACACAGAGGGAAAAGCATGATCCTTCGATACAAAACAACGAACACTAACCCAATTACACTTGACGGAGAAATTCTGGAAGATATTGAGATCTTCACATACTTGGGCAGCATAATCGATAAACAAGGAGGGTCTGATGAGGATGTGAATGCGAAATTTGAAAGGCTAGGCAAGGGCAGCATCTCTACAACTGAAAAACATCTAAAACTGAAACCAACTGTCAGACAACATAAAAGTCGAAATTTTCAATACAAATGTGAAGACAGTTCTGTTGTATGGAGCTGGAACTTTTACAGTGAACTACGAAAAGCATCATCCAAAATATACAAGTATTTATAAACAGCTGTCTGCGCAAGATTTTTCGGATCCGTTGACCAGATACCATCAACAACAACCTGTTGTGGCAGAGAACTAATCAACTTCCAACCGAGGAAGAAATTAGCAAAAGATGCTGTAGGTTGGTTGGACACACACTGAGGAGATCATCAAACTGTGTCACACGACAGGCACTGACTTGGAATCTTGATGATCATAGAAAAAGAGGAAGATCCAGTAACACTGTATCGGGAATTGGAGACAGGCATGAAGAGAATAAAGAGCACTTGGAGAGAGTTGGCAAGGAATGCCCAGTGTAGAGTTGACTGGAGAATGCTGGTTGGCGGTCTATGCTCTTTGAGGGGTAAGAGGCATCGTTTGATACTACAATTTTAGCTAAGGACCTTACAAAATGTTGACTGCCTGTCAGATATGGATTGACGCATTTTTCATTTTTACCTCAATGATTGATTAACTGCTATATATAACTATTAGGTTCTGTAAAAACCTGAGGATACTACAGAGGCTTTTGAATTACCTCACCGTGATATATATATATGTGCTTGTGTTAGTTATAAAATGTAATACTTAGTCGTAATCCTCATATTGTCGTCTGAGCCTTACTCTATATGCGCAATGACATCAGTGACACCAATGACTAAGTATTACATTTTATAACACAAGCTTTTTTTATATGGAATTAGTTAAGTAACTTCTACTAATGGTGGTGGTGTTAATCTTGCGGTCCCATGGAACTATGGCAACTTGAACCGATGCACACATGTGCCAGCTTCTATGTTGATTATACATACATACATACAAGTTATAAATGGATGTTTTAATTTTATCTAACTTGTGTAAAATACTAAGTCATTTAACTAGTCGGTAGATAAGTCGTACGTTGCAAAATTTATTAGTGAATTGAAAATAATAAGCATTGTGCGAATTAAACAGTGTTAGGTAAATATCAACTGATTTTATACATACGGTTGGAAAAGTTTAGTAGGCTTCAATTTAATTTTTCATGATATCAAAAGTATATTATATCCGGAATTAGGAAGAATAGCTAAGAAATTATCAGTTACATTTTTTTCAATCTTTCAATTCTGGTTTATTGAGTCTACATTAAAAGCATTCAGTACCTAAATTAGGTATCGGAAATATAATAAGCTACTTTGCATCTACTCGCTATTTCCAAATGAGTTGTGTAGAAAATCACGAACCCTTCAACTTGTCGAAGTCGAAAAAACCATAACTGATCTGTATTCAGGTAGGGCAACGGGTCCGGATGGACTAACTCCAGAGGTTTTTAAGGTTAGTGGTTCAACTTTTGTAACTAAGTCTGGTAGTTGGAGATAATTCCATCTGATTGGTCTCGATCGTCGCAGTATATAGAAAGGAGTAAAGTCGTCTTGTAATTACCGTAGATGAATTAGTTTGACTGATGTAATGTCTAAAATATTGGCTTCAATAATTATCGGATGTCTAACGGAAGCTCGTAAATTGCAGGTGCGAGGTCAGGCTAGTTTCACACCTGGTTGTGACTGTATCGACCGAATTCTCACTATACGTCTGCTTTTAGAACACAAACATACTTATTAACGTCCAGAAATAATGATTTTTCTTGACCTAGAAGCAGGACTTGACTCCATAGGCAGTAGAAATAGCTGTCATTGAAAAGCGTAACTCAGTAGTATATGAACCTAATAAGATCTCTACTCGAGCACTATTAATGGATTCAGAGTGTGTGACGAACTGTCTTCTGAGTTTCTTACTTCAGGTGGTTCCAGTCGAGTTTGCCCACTATTCTATTTTTGTCTAATTCCATAATACATTTTCTGCTAGAAATAACACTGTCTTCATCTGAATTTTCAGGAGTTGATCTACCACGTAGTCTACCTGGAGTACGTAGATGATATAGTCCTATTTGGTGAAGATTCAGTTAAAATGCAATCTTGTAGTAGCATTAAACAACAATGCATGCATGTTTGGAGTGCATTTCTCTGTATAAATGTAAATTGTTGCTTTAGGATTTGTCGCCATCAACACCTGAACTCAATATAAGGAGTAAAGCAGTTTATCGCGTTGATCTCTTTGCTTATCTGACCAATCCCAATTGGTTGGTGTTTGACGAAGTTTCAATACGGATCAGAAACTTGGTTTTGCCTTTATCAACTTGCGTCACCTATGGCGTAAGCGATGCATCCATCTGTCAATGGAAGCTAGCTTCTTCCACCTCATTAATCTCTGTAACCCATAGAATCTGTAGTTGCGAATATCAATTATTTGATGTAGACTAAATGGTCCTAAAGTTAAATATTTTGTGGGAGGCCTAAGTGTCTTCAGCTCAGTTACAGGCTAGATTATGGACACTTACTGTTAAGAAGTCCTAGACAACGATGATCTGTTGTTTCGTGATCCCTGTTTTACAATAGTTTTCTAACTTAAACTCAATCCATGATATAACCAAGTTAATTTAATGAGATAATAACTACTTGAACAAAATGAAAATATTGAAGGATGTTTATAAAATAGCATAATTCATTAACTGAATGAAAATAGCATTCTGCTGTATAACATTCATACTTTGATAGATTGACGTGATGTAATCACTGTGTAAATAACTGAACTTCAAGTGATTTCAAAGAAATTTACCAATACTGTTTTTATTTTCAATCAATTTCATACAATCCATAACAAAGTATTATTATTATCATGTAAAATTCTGTATACTTTTCTATGAATACACTTTATTCATATATACTTTCATTATTTAACATTCATGATCCACCGTATCTACGTTGAAATTTTGATAATTTTGCTGATGATGATTGATCATTGTTAAATGATGCAGCGTTTATTGGAATATATGAATTATACTTTATATCATTAATGGATTGATGAAATGTATGCAAATGCTATTTGTGGAATATGAAATCAAAGAAGAAGAAAAGATAATTTTATATACGATAAAAAATATATTACTTTCACAATTTTATAATATCAAAATGTAAACTAGATTACTAGAGTCTATGTAGAATAAAATGTCTAGGATGCAGTTTCTTCCTGTTTAGAAGTTGTCAGATGGGTTTATCGCATCCTTGTGTTACAAGTGAACTGGAAGTCTGTCCACTAGTGTAAAACGTTACTAATGTTATTCATTGAGTTACTGAGCCTTGATAGCCAGATTTATCTAATGGGATATACATATACAGTTTGAAAGTGTTTTGATCCTCTTTTTAAATAAAGTTAGAGAGTGAAAATGATCACTCTTTGTTACCTCGATATAACGGTAAGTCAACGGGAAGATATAAATATTTTTAAAATTATCTGTACATATCCTTTGAACAAGTGTGACTCTTTAAACTTAATAGCTCGAGGTGGAGTTATACGAATGGATGAAACATGTGTCCTGGATCCCTGTTGTCATATGAATCAAATTAGCAATAGAGATTGATAAGTTTCTGTCTTTGTCTATATCAGGCGGTAAGAGTATTATTATTATTATTGGTAGTATTATTATTAGTAGTAGTATTAAAGTAGTTTTAATACTTTCGTGTCTTCATGTAAAATTCTGTATACTTTTCTATGAATACACTTTTATTCATATATACTTTCATTATTTAACATTCAATGATCCACCGTATCTACGTTGAAATTTTGATAATTTTGCTGATGATGATTGATCATTGTTAAATGATGCAGCTTTTATTGGAATATATGAATTATACTTTATATCATTAATGGATTGATGAAATGTATGCAAATGCTATTTGTGGAATATGAAATCAAAGAAGAAGAAAAGATAATTTTATACGATAAAAAATATATTACTTTCACAATTTTATAATATCAAAATGTAAACTAGATTACTAGAGTCTATGTAGAATAAAATGTCTAGGATGCAAGTTTCTTCCTGTTTAGAAGTTGTCAGATGGGTTTATCTGCATCCTTGTGTTAATATTTACAAGTGAACTGGAAGTCTGTCCACTAGTGTAAAACGTTACTATGTTATTCATTGAGTTACTGAGCCTTGATAGCCAGATTTATCTAATGGATATACATATACAGTTTGAAAGTGTTTGTATCCTCTTTTTAATAAAGTTAGAGAGTGAAAATGATCACTCTTTGTTACCTCGATATAACGGTAATTCAACGGGAAGATATAAATATTTTTAAATTATCTGTACATATCCTTTGAACAAGTGTGACTCTTTAAACTTAATAGCTCGAGGTGGAGTTTATACGAATGGATGAAACATGTGTCCTGGATCCCTGTTGTCATATGAATCATAATTTAGCAATAGAGATTGATAAGTTTCTGTCTTTGTCTATATCAGGGGTAAGATACAGAAACTTTTTAACTATTAACCCTTTTAATATTTCGTCTTACTTCGGTATACGCAATTATAATATGAATAATAATATTGTTTGATGCAAACTTTTGGTTATATTAAATTTAAGTGGATGTAGTACCTATGGTAGAAAATTGATGACATAATAATTCTACAACCTGCCTGAAATGTAGTCATATAACCATTGAAAAACCGAGAAACATTGGGTGATTGTGTTATTTTAGTGTACACTTATGACTCTATTATGACCATTGGACGAACCAATAAGTTTGCTTCCAATAGTTTCTATTTATAACCTCAGTCAATTAGTGATATTGCTCGACAATAATCGATTACGTCAATGATATTTGTTACATGTCCGATATGGCTTACTTATTCCTAGTACACTCTATCTTCCATCTCATTTATTTAGTGATATAATTAATGTAGTATAGCTTCTTTATAGGTCGTCTTAACAGCAATGAAATAAAAACTTAATTTCGTGCTTTGTATACCTGAATTCTTTGTACATTTAGTTACTACTGCTCCATTTCATAGATAATTGTTCCAACCATAGGTAACTTCTAAGCATTATTCTTATTTGTTAGAATGACGGTGGGCGCCATTTAGATGTGCTAAATCTGTTGGTGAGCCTCTGAGTCTTCATACATTGAAGTGGTTAAGATATACGTTATTCATATCAAACTAAACCGTGTTTTTATGCATAATGTTGGCGTTGATATGTGTAGATTAAAAGAAAGTTGGTCAACACTAAGTCATTATACATCACTAACCCGTGAAACTACTGACTGTTGATTTAAGCCAATGTAGATGGTTGTGGTTTATCAGACAATCGTTATCAGTGAATGATGTCTTGGATGAAATGACTTAAAATTAGTCAAGTGAATATATTCATTCAGCAATTTCCAACAAGCCATAAATTATATTATTGCTTTATAAAATTCTCCTCGATTTTCCTTCTATTCTATTGAAACTGTATTCTTTGTCCATAACTATTGTGATATATTCTACTTGCAAGATTTCATATAAGTAATATGTAAAGGAACATCTTGTCAAAGTTGCAAAGTTGACAGTCGACTAGGGAAGTTGCAGGATAAAAAGAAGCGATGCTTATTTAGTGTCAATGAAGAAAGAAGAGGATCATGAGAAATCAGCGTACAACCAAACTGGAGTGAAGAACACATATAGTGTGCTAAGTATACATTATTTACCGCTTTGTACAATTTCACCAAATAAAGCGTTCATTCTGTCCAGCAAGTTATTCTTCACACAATTACTTCAATTCATTTGATGTGAATTTAATTTATACAGCAGAGACAAACGAAATTGATATACATGCGTATCACTCCCTATTTTCCTTACATCTGAGTGACTGAAATGTCACCTTTATAATGAATCTTCGTAGTTGTCTGATTATCTCCGAAAAATATAAAAATCGAATAGACTGAAACTATTTGTGACGTAATAATAAATATTGAAAGTAACAAATTATAGAAACCATTTATGTCACATGAAAACTCTGTCTTTTGACAATTAAATTTGCCGTTACTCATAGTAACTCATTTAAGATTCTAATTTCAAATAAAGTACTTTTATTACTTATTTGGCTTATAAACCTATCTTACCATACTATACGTTTAGTACTGAAATTACATTCTTAATGGCACCTTTTATATATAATGATATTATAATAAATGTATTCTTGGTATTAATAATTCGTTATTCTTTCATCCAAGTAAGTCATCAACAAAAGCACCTGACAATTATTCCTACTCCGCTGTTTAATTGCCTTTCTAATTGTTGTTTACTTTGATTAATATGCACGTAGTTATATATGTGCAGTCTTGCAATAAATATTCAATCAGCAATTTATCTAAACTAGAAACTGTTATATCTCAAGGTGGGATGGTTGATTCTATCGATTCTGGTCTACAAACAATACAATGCCTGCTGATGCTCTCAACCTTGTTTTAACCTGTTATATAGGCACGATAATTCGATAGAATGATCAAGAATAGGATGGATTAGACACAAAGGTATATTCTAGCAATACCGAATGACAAATCACACATATTAAATGAAAAAGGTAAATATGTAAGTCACAGCTATCTATCTGTTCGATTGTGAATTATCCATCCATATGCTTATGCTTTCATTAACAAATCACCATACGCGTAGGCTGAATATGTCAGAAACTCTAGAGGTTCTTCTATACGATTAAGTGTAATGTCGACCTCTTCAACTGAAAAGTTTTCTAACATTTAAAAGGTAAGTGTTCGTTTTTTTTACTTCAGTAATACGAAAAGACTCAAAAAAATATAAGGTTTATTCTTGACATTTATTTTGTAGTAAGTTCAATAGGTCTCACCTGAGTGGCTAATATTTTTTCGGTTGCTGCTTCAATCACTGACCATGAATAATCAATGTCTTTAATACAAGCCTTTTCATGATTTATAGCAAACCGTATAAAATAGATATCTCTTGCTGTTGAAGGTATAACATGAATTCGTCGACTTTTATTAATAACTTGAACTAAACAGTGAGTTAAAGCATTTGATCCCTTTGAATAAAGGTATACAATGAATAAGATTATAAGAAACACTTTTATTATGTTATTTACACTTGACAATTTCAGAAACTAAGATTACATTCTTTAAGTTGGATTGTGACTGGCAGATGGATGCGCTTTTGGTCCTATTTAGGACTCGTTGACTTAATATACCTACATCCCAATGTTGATGTTCACACCTGGAATCGAACTCAGTTCGCTTCGTGACAAACGCCATCGCGTTTACCACTAGGCTACTGAGTTCAGGCAATCACATTTGTGCGATAGGCATATATACAGTTAGGATGACTTTGTATCTTCTCATTGGTTTGTCATGGACTGAAACTGGCCAGCCTCTAATGCTATATGTGCATCCTGAGCGGATTGCCTCGATATAGCTATAAATCACAAATAGAAATGCAAATTCATCCTAACTAATCTTTACGAATGCTTGAATATTAATTATGCCGCTCATAATATATTACATATACATGACATTAATATTAATAATCAGATTTCTAGATATACGTCTTTGATGTCTAAGTGGTCTATGCATAACTGAGGTAACCATACTGGTTAGTAGATGGGTATGTTAATTAAGCACTATACATTGTGTAACGAAAAAATGTATTGACTATGGTCAATAATATGGAAAAGTATGCTATATTTATAGTGTAAATTTAGTTGGTTGTATTCATCACAGGGTGATGTCCGTTGGATACAACCAAAAACCAAGGAACATTGGACAGCTGTTTTAGATATATCATAAGTAGCATAGTTATCACTAGTGATACTGACTGATCATCGATCTACTTCAAAAATTCGTGGAAGTGGGAATTCTACCTTTTGACGCCGATTGACTCAGTGGTGTAGATAGTTAAGCGTTATTCGTGAGACTTGAAGGTCCTGGGTTCGATCCCCTGGTGAAATCAAGAGTGCGTATTGCTGAGAAGCTCTATACTAGAACAAAGCTACTCATAATGCCTATCACCACGAAACCAACTCAATTCAATTATTGTATATCTTGAATTGTGCCATGCAGATTATTTTCTTAGAAATATTCTATTAAAATTACTCATCAGTCGGTTAGCTGTTATGTCAACAAACATAAGATATGTTTAAACCTACAAATAACCTTTCAAGCAATTTCCACAAAACTGTCGACTCAGAGTCTGGGCTTAACTACAGTCAAAACAGGAAGAACTGGGCATAAACTTATATCTGTTTCTAACACGTAAATCAACACATGTAGTGTACGATGACATAATCGATATATAGGCAGTCAAAAACTAGGATATAAGAATACATACCGAACAGTGATGGGAAATGTGTCAAAATGAACAATTGTGATTTAGTTATGTTTCTAAAAATAAATACAGTTCTATGATTGGTTATCGAACGAAGATAATATATACAATCAGACCGAGTACAGGTGATGCGTGTTTAAATAGACGTCATTGGTCAAGTTAATTATGTACATAATTATCGCCAGGACTATAGAATAGGAACGAACCAATGAGATGACGATTTTTCGTCTCAAGGTAGTTGAGAACTATTATTGATAATGGCGTTAATATACAGAAAGTTTTCGTTAGTTATTTGCTGGAGGTTTTTAGAAAACGCGAATATAATCGAGGACTCAGCATATATACAGTGTGAGTAGGTAGTTTTTATATTAAGGCCTACATTAGATATTTGGGATTGACAACTAAGAAACGAACACTTCGGTAGGGTTTTTGACCGGAAAAAACCTACCTTAATTCCGATTATTAGGAAGTATGTTGTACGAGGAACAATAATTTACACTGGTGGTTTAAAGTTATACAAGTGCCTATTAAGACGTGGATACAGTGATCAGATTGTTGTTTACAGCCGACACTTTGTGGATCCCTCAACAGGAATTCACACGAATAACATAGAAGCCGTGTGGTCTAGGTTGAGAAGTTATCTTCATTGATATAAAGGTACCCGCGGAAAAATGCTCTATACCACATGAGCGAGTATTTACATAGAAGTTACTTTGATTTTAATTGTTTACAACCCTTAGATAATGTCAAAACATTTATTAACCATTTGAAATTATTGTACATATTAGACTAATACTTCATTTTGAAAGACATTCCTAATAATAATATCATTATATCTTAGGCCGCTTCCTTATTGGTCATTTTTCGCACAACCGATGTCAAGGTCGTCTCTGTTTTATAGTCCTGCCTAATTAACAATAGATTATAACAAAATTTCATAATAAGTCTATAAAATATAAATATGCACCTAGTAATGAAGCTCCTGAAAATGAACTCTTGTATCGCTTCACTTTACTTACCTTTACTTACATCCGTTACCACTCACAGAGGAGCATAGGCGGCTGCTCACCAGTATTCTACATTGAATGCTGGTATCACCTTACACTTAGGTAAAATTGAAGATTTTGTGTAAACTACATCTCACGTTATTGTTCTACTTAATAACTTCGTGACTACTTTGTGGTAAATGCTACGTGACAAACTGAATCCACTTAAAGGTATTTCATGTTCTACAGTCATTTCGAAGTTCTATCAAAAAAAACTATTGTTTAGCTTCATAATGAATCAATGACAATAAAATATGATTGTACATTAAACACTGAAAATATTCAATTGAAACTTTGATTCTACAACTAAAAAACCGGATTTACTAATATTAATGGTATTTGTATGAATAATCAATTTAATTTCGAAATAAAATACAAATAGGGGGTTTGTGGAGATAGTTAATATTCAATTTTGACATCACGAATTGATGTGAATCAGACAACGATTGATCACCTGGAAGCACTGGACAGCTGTTTGGCTCTAGTATGGGACTCCTCAGCAGTGCGCATCCACGACCCCAACGGGATCGAACCCAGGACCCTCTGGAATTCAACTGTGTCGGTTGTGGGACAGTAACCCACGGATGGCATGGAGGAGGTCGCGCAACATATCACGAATTGACTGAATTGGAAATATCAACCGTTAGAAGCCGACTCAGTGGTCCAATGGTAAAGCGTTCGCCGCTGAGCCAGAGGGTCCTGGGTTCGATCCCGTTGGGGTCGTGGATGCTCACTGCTGAGGAGTCCCATACTAGGACGAAACAGCTGTCCAGTGCTTCCAGGTGATCAATCGTTGTCTGATTCACATCAATTCGTGATGTCAAAATTGAAAATACAAATAACAGAATGTGATTTTGATAACCTACCTTCAGTCTAAAACAAACAAGTCCCATGACTGGATTACCAACAATTTCATATGCGTTATTTTTTCTTACTTTATTTGCAAAATAATTTGCAAGTTGTATATGCTGAAAAAATTCAATGTAATGACGTAACAAGAAAATATCTCATTCAAATAATTAATGAATAGACGATGAGGTATTGAAATTCCCTTCCAATAAGTTTCGGATTAAAGATTTTCTTTGATAGATTTGTAGATTATTTATAATAATAATAAAATCAATACCAGTTAAGTGCTGGTGAATCACACTATCATACGAATACGTACTAAAGTGTTTATGATAAGTAACTGTGAATGATTAACAAGAAGATGGAGTTATCGAAGTGATTACTACTTAACTGTCACCAGTACTAATTGAATGAATAAGATTAGCTTGTTACAAGTAAGTGAATAGGCAAAAAATGTTTTAAAAATTTTAAAAATTGATTAAATTTAAAGATGTCTACACTAAAAATACTCTCTCTGGGAAGTATTCCCCAGGTTCTATAGTCATGAACTGAAATCAATCATCACAATATGGATGGCCAAGTTTAAAACAAATATGCTATTAAGATAAAGGATAACTGTATATGAATTTGTGGTTGTTTCTCTTATACAATTGGTTGTATTGAAGTAATAATAATGACAATAATAATACAAAACAATACTAGTGTGAAGATTTGGGAGTGATAATAGAAATGAAAGGAAGATTCAGATAACATAAACATAAATTATGGGTATTCAAAGTGGGGCTATATGTATATATACTCAACTAGGTAATCTTATGTTTAATGTGAATATTGACTGAATTGATTTTGGATTAGCTACGGCACAAGAAGAAGTTGAACGTATCTCTTTTCTATACAAGTTCTGAATATACAGTTATACTAGGCAAACAATCCGTCAGGTCCGCCATCGTATATCCAAGCACCATCCCTCTTGGGTAAGCAATGGATAGCTTGAACAGATTAAAAATTACTTTCTAGTCCAGGATATTAAGTTGATCAAGTTTGCAGTATTTTCGTAGTCTTTGTCCCGTTTGTAACATTACTTGATTATTTAAGGGTGAATATCTTTATGTGTTTGCAGAAAAATATATTCTCACTGAAGTTAAAAAGGGAAATCTTAAATCTGTGAATGATAAATGGCTATTTACAGGCTTAAAATTAACAGGTGATACATCCAGTGGGATAACTATCCAAGAAGCACAGCGAGTATATAGGAAAACGTCAAACACAGAGAAGTTAGTGGTAGTGTTTAGAGCTCACTCAGTTGTAACACCCAGACTAGCCACCTGTTTTGCGTATTTATTAATTTAATTACTCTAGTATTGCAAGTTATATTATATAATGTTCCAGGAGCTTTCACCTTTCAGCGTGACTAGGTAACGCATAAATAAGTCTGTTAACACTTAATTCATTACCCATTAAGTCCAAACAGTCACACGGTCAATATGAACCAATCATTTACAATAGTCTATTGTGTTTGTAATTATCGCCTAAAATTCTCCATAGTTCTTTAAACCACAGAATACTCTTCGTTCATTTGCTTGTGTTTTAATTCAAGATATGGTAGTAATACACTACGACGTTGACGAGCACAGAAACATAAAACAGTTTTTCGGTTAAATGTTGAAGTATGACTAAAATTTTTGACATTCTTCAATTTGTGTAACTTCACTAACAATTTAAGTCAACTTCACACATTTTCCAATGGTGAAATAAACTACTCATAAGTAGTATACCCCGTGTCAAATATCTTTTTGTGCTCAACTATGCCTAAACATTAATTTTCGTTTTTTAATAAACTGTAGCACTGTGAGTTAATGCATAGCGTTCATATATTTGTTATTCTTTCACTTAAAAGACTATTTAACAAATGAATTCACAATTCATTTTTTTAAGTCAAGAACCTTTTAAAATGACTAACATTCAATCCAAGACTAGGTTGTTGATTGTGACACTTTCTACATTGTAAAAGTTTCTCGAGAATTTCCAACTCTAGGCAAAGAGTATCTGAGTTATACAATAAGACCACATAATGGTCCGGTAGATCATTAAAAAACTACGAATAAAATCGGCAATAGCAGTTTTTGATGTTTCCAGCGATCAACAAATCGATATTAAAAACATCATTATAATTCTAGAAGGTTAATGCAACCACATAAGAAGTTGAGTGGCTGAAACATTTCATATATTGCTAAACCAAACTTCACAAAATAAAAGTGAAGGCCTTATAATTCACCCAAGTTAGACAATTTTTTCAAACAGTTTCACATTAAGCCCGTACCTTTAATCTCTTACTAGAAGCACAAACTAACTCTACTCTTCCACATTACAAATGTATCTCATCTACTTGTTTCACTCCGCTTTGTTCACATGATTAGATGCACACATTCATCTCACTTTTGACATACTTGACATTTACATAATCAGATCTGTGTTTGTGGTTGGTTGTGCAATTTATCTATGTTTTTATTCATTTATTTCTAGTATCTTAACTAATGTTAATTTTGATTTGATATCACGAATTGGTCTGAATCGGACAATCATTGATCACCAGGAGATACAGGACAGACGTTTCATTCTAGTATGCGACACTTCAGCAGTGCGCATCCATGACTTTATCAGGGATCAAACCCATGACCCTCTGGCTCCATGGTCAAAGATTTACCATTGAGACTGCTGAATTGGTTCTCAACACTTGATATTTCAAATTCAGTCAATTCGTGATACTTTTACGCGACTTCATTGGTAGGTAATTGCCTCACTTGTGACACTGGTGAACTCCACTAGTCATGTCATCTTTCTAGAACTCCAGGAATTACCTGAAAAAGTTAGTCACAAGTGAGCTGATATTATTTGTAATTGGGTGTTGTGGAGATTGGTGAATGTTGATTTAATATCTACCTATCTAACTCAGACCAACTCGTGTTACCAAATTAACATTCAACAATCTCCACAACACTGAATTATAATGTTAATTTGATTCATTTGTTTATTTGCTGAAGAAGTGGATTGAATTAAATCAGCAAAATGTAAGAAATCTAAAGTTTCTATACATATTAACTTTACAAATATGTTATTTATGATATTCAGTTCAACTGTTTACTTACTGATCGAATATAATTTCTTAAACCAGTTACTCCATATGTTCGAATAACAAACCATAATTTAAGAGCTCTAAATCTTCGACTTAACGGTATACCCCAATGCTGAAATTTTGAAAATAAAACAAAAACAAATACAAAGATGCTATTATGAATGATAGTAGAAAAAATTTTAACTTTACTTCAACGTTTTAAGAAAAACATCTCTACTGGGAACAGAAATTAGTAAGTAGATGTTCATATTAATTTGCATATCATATACAATGCAATAAGAAATTGTATTGTTTTTAATATTAGTCAAGTCAAAGAATAGTTTGAAGGTAAGTAAAGCGAAACATATTTAAATTAATTTAAGAGATAATAGGATTTCAAGCTAAGGTAATCATCATGTATGCATGCATTTCTAAAATAAAAACAATTGGGATGAACATAACTAGACATGATTTGGTTTTAATCATTGTAGATTGGATAGAACTGTCTATTCACTCGCATCATTTAATAAGGTATAACATTATATCAACATTGTTCAAATAGTGGGAAAGTTGAAAAATATCTGATTAACACAAAGTATAGATGGTATATTAAGCAGAAGCATGTGTAGAAAATCAATGTCGGTTTGTCTGTATACTCATTTCAACAGCTCTGTACCACTAAGATACAAAAGGAATTTGGAGAAAAGTCTAACGAATCACAGTGATTGTATACGTTCTGAGGATACCACTATCCAAAATATGTTCAACACGATCACTTTTCTCCCCAACCCTCCCGTAAATGCAAACAATGGCTCCAGGAATGGTCTTCATCAACACCGAAGCTAAAGATATAGAGCGAAATAGTTAAGTATGTCGACCACTTCACTTATCTTGGAAGTCTGATTAGCCCTGATGGGTTAGTCTCTGACGGAATCTCAGTACGAATTCAAAAAGCTCGTTTGGCTTTTGCCAACTTACGTCACCTATGGCGTAGACGAGATATTCGTCTCTCAACGAAAGGGAGGGTGTACTGCGCAACAGTTCGCTCTGTCTTAATGTAGAGATGTGAGACGTGGCCATTAAGCGTAGACGACACTCGAAGGTTTTTTGTTTTCAACCATCGATGTCTTCGAAACATCGTTCACGTTAGCTGCCATCACCAAGTAAGTAATAATCAGGTTGGACTACGGGTATTCGGCAAAGGTGTTAAATCAATCGCTGAGGTTGTAAATGTTCATCGATTGACGTGGTTGGCATATGTGCTACATATGACCAACCACTGTCTGCCTCGACGCGCGATGTTGGCTGATATAGGATCAGGACGGAAGAGAGTTAGGCAAACCAAAACAAGGCATTAGTTAATGAAGTTACTGACTGCTGGCTTGAGTTGTGTTGGTAGGTGCAAACTACCTGGTTGGGGTCAACGCAAATGCTATAATCAGTGGTCGGAAACTTTTGGTAACGGCTCAAAATCGGTCACAGTGGTGCGGGTGTATCCACTCCTTGTCCCCTCCTAAATCATGACCTTAAAATTATTTCATAACTTTCCACGCTCTCTGAACCATATTCTATATGTTCACACTGAAAGGAAACTTCTTCACTTCTTTCATCCTTTCTTAAGGCTTTATTCATTAATAGTCGGTATTGAAAGTAACTGAGAAAGTAGTTGTTAAGGTAACCGATAGTCAATTTATCTTTCACCGATTGAAATGACAGTATTTCCAAAACATTTATTTAAAATTTAAAAAAATAACCAAGTATAAATACTGAAGTAGTTAACTGTACAGAACTATTAAAATAAACCTTAATTTTATTCATCATTCATAACATTTCATACGGGTCATAATCCCTTAAGTATATATCATCTGGAAACTGTAGTTACGGGTAATTTAATTGTGTTATTATCATCACATTTATTTATGTTTAATCATTATTCAGCACAGTTGAATCCATTTGCCATTCAGTAGGCAAATAATATCTACATCTTTTGCAGAACTTCAACAAAACAATACTGATTTAATTTATTTAGTAAGATCAGATTAATCAGTAAGAATAATTACATTAATGTACTGATGAGGTATACATGAAACAAAAGATGCTTGTTTATTTGATAGAAGTTATTAAAAGTATGATCAGTGTTTATTTGTCTGTTGATAGTAGTTGAAGTAAACAATCTAATATTATGGTTATGAATAGATGGCGTATAATTAAAGATGAATAACTCACCCGAAAGTCGAGCGCTTGATAAGCAGAAATTAAAGTAACAGAAAACAATGGCTTATTAAGAAAACAATTAATAAGTTGTTTACAAAATATTTACTAATATAATACTGATTTTGCAAGGAATCGATACTTTGACATAAACCAATTAAGAAAACAATTCAATTTTAATCATATCCTTGGTGTAAAAGGTATAGGGGATGTAGGTCGTTGGGGAGGAGCGGTAAAGGTGTTTTCTAGATAGCAGTTTGTTAACAATGAATAACAATGATCACTTAGTATTTTGTAAGGGATGCTTAGTAATTACTTGGTTTATTAATATATTTAGTTTCTGGAGGTTAATATCTCCAACTAATCATAGTATTCCCATAAACTGAACAAGGAATAATTATCTGGCATTGGCTATTATTCAGAAAGTAAGTTTACTAGGTAGAGAACGTTCCAGTCCTTGATGATTTTAAAGATAAGCAGATGGAACTTATGCATCGTACTTATTTGTACTCAATCATAATATGCAAATGCAAAATTGCTGAAATTTACACGAGTTCTTCGAATATTTTATATTATTTTACCTAGTTAGACAGTTGTAAACGTCAGTACTAAGAGGTTATAGATGCTATAGACACTACACGAATAGATGATGCAATAATAGCGTATGTAGTAATGATGGTAATATAACTGCATTAAAACTGTCAGTAATCTACATAACCAGACAGAAAGTGAAATCTATCAGATGAACATAAAAACTGAAAATTAATCATTATAAAAATTACATAAGAACCAATAAAGTTTGGTTGTTAATCACTTTATGAGTTTCCTAATATGTACGGGCTTGTACGTTCAAACATTTATTTATAAACGTTTATAAGAGTTTGAAGGAATTCATCTGTATTGTGTTAGTCAAAGTCCTTCAGACAAGACAACTGTTCTAGATTATATTCATTCGAAGTACACTTTGTTCACAATGCGATAAATTTTAATTGATGAATATCGTGTTTGTTTATCACCTCTCACTTATAACAGTTACAAATCGATAATTCCTACTAGGTAGTTCCTTATCATCTAGTGAACATGCTTTTTATTGATTTACGCGTAACTGTTGTTTGATAGTTTTTAAACAGCATAGCTTGTGATTGTCTGAAAGAAGCTAGTCAATGAGACTTGCGTTATGACCTGTTAGTCTTGGGAAACGGTGATTAGTTAACACCACATCTAAGCAACCGAAGCCTGCTTCATTGGTATGGATAGAGAGAACAAGCACAAACGAGTGAGAGCTAAAACCAAGTCGTTTATTGAGTATTAACAAAGGTTTCTGTATAACGCATTCTGGACCAATCATTAATAAGAAATACATAATATACTTAGGACTGAACTGGGGCGGTGGCGGGAGGGGGTAAGTTACGTATATAAAACAAGATTATACGGTCATAATAAGGTTACAATAACTCGGAAACGAAGACAGACATGACAATAGTTAATGAGCCTCAGAAAAGCTTAGGATTTAGGCAATACAAATAGGATGGTTACCAAATGTTCAGAAAATTCAACGTAACAGTAGGTGTCTCGAAGTCACGTAGAATAGACTCTATAGATTGTGATTCCGATTTCTTGCCTCGTTATAACAATATTGCTGTGCATTTCTATAGTATAGTAACTAATTATCACCAAAGTTAATAAGTTCAGCAATTATTTTTAAATTTGTACAGTTCACTATTAAATGTTTTTCTATAATTATCATTGGGATCGTTTAGATAATGTTCTTCTAGTTAGTGAAATTATTCTAATTCAAGAGAATTAGTATTTGATTTCGTTGAAACTTGTACTTGATAGCTTGACTAGCCGCAAACAGCTTTAGTACTCAAACGCCTTGAACCCTCCTAGTCGCCAGTTCAGAAGCCGAGTAGACAGGAACTTTATTCCAGTAGAATGGAGAGTGAGGTGTGTACAAAATATTCATATATTTATAGTTTTCTGAAACAATAAAATCAGTATAATGATCCATCCAATTTGAACTAAGAAGTCTCAACTATTACCAAATCAGAACGCTCCACGTCGAGATTGTGAAAGGTTCTATCTATCAGTGATTGGACGGAATATCTCTGGTTCCTTCATGGGTTCTAGAGGCTTTGTTAAAGTTACTGGGAGCCATCTCAATAGATTTATTTCTAGGTATGGTAATATTGTTCATATGTATATGATACCAGATATAACCATACTAATAACTAGTGTATCTCATGTAATATTTACCAATGAAACCCACTAGTATAATTAAGTCTTCTTTGATTAAAACGAATAGTAACAATAGAAATTATTGACAATGACATATAAACATTACTTACTATCATATTTATGTTGTAAATATGATGGATTGACAATCATACTTTTAGTTAATACTTTTGAATCACGTACCCTTTATTTGATAATAATAAAAATAAAAGATTTCATTCAATATATAAACAAATATTTATTGATAGAAAACTTCTAGAAACAGATTGTTTTATTATTGTGATATAAAGTGGGATTTTTAATTGTTAAATCATCGCATTTAAGTAACATGTGTTTTGATCTTTTTGAAATGTACGGCTAAAATTGTATTTTATTTTTTTTATGTACTATTTGTTGTGCATTCGACTAGACTGGTTTTTCTTATCCAATTGTAAAATTATAGTCTCAACATGATGAGTTAGCTATTCAGTTGTAAATAACAAATGACCTAGTCTATATGTGGATTCGGTCAAGTTAAAGAAAAGTAACGAACTTTCAGAACTGTATTTTGGAGGACTATTTGGTCATGAGTAATGTAAACATCCCATTTCTACGATTGTTAGATTCCTCCTACTCTGTACTCCTATTTAGTGTATTTACTCTAAGTATATTATTTATTACTTGGAACTAAAGCTACTTAGGTATGTACAAGTTGTCCCCATTTACTGCCACTTTTTTCCGCTGTTCTGTATCAATGTTAGATTCTTGATTGGTTTACTGTGTGGTCTAGTTTTATGTATATAAAAAGACATGATTAAAATATAATACGATCTCGTTCTCTCCCTTCTTAGTTCTCGGTTCTCTCGGCTCTCTCCGTTTTCCGGTTCTCAATTCTGGTTCTCTATTGTCGGCCTGGGGTGGGGGTGAGTGGGTTTAGGTCAGTCGTTCATTACCAACTAGACACACATCTCATTGGCGTTCGCGTCTACCAACCAAAACCCTCCTCCCTCTCTTTCTTCAAGCCATAACACTACATCATATTATTGCGATGAGACCAATAGAATGAATATTTGAATATAGTTCGGCGAGAAGGGATATTGGCATTATGTAATTTAAGATATAGAATAAGGAAAATAGTGACTGAGTCTGCACCACTGTAACCGATTCTGAGACATGTTACCCAGTATACCTAACCACTGATATCGGTAATTGCACAAATATCATCCAAGAGGTTTCCATCTACCAACATAGTTAAGACCAAAATTCAGCGACTTCATTGACTGATATCACCTTTCCGTTGAGCCACCTCTAGTTTTCTAGCATCCTACTAGTCAATATCGTTCATCGAGGTAACTGTTGGTTAGGTAGACGCAATAGATACTCAAAAATTCACAACTTCATCAACTAAATCGTAGTCTTTAACTATTACTGTGTGCTTACTCTGTCATTCCATAATAAGCCACAGTTAAATCGAAGGTACCTTTGTTCAAGGATATACAGCCCATACATGATTTTGATTTTTATAGTTCCATAGTTCACAAACATAGATTAATAAAGAGAGGACTGTTGTGCATTGTGCATATCATTGGTTTTCCAGACTGATATGTCGCATAGACCACAAGTAACGTAAGTTGGTAATGGCCATACAAGCTTTCTGAATCAGTGCAGAAATCTCACTAAACACCAACCCATAGATTCTACTGATGAAATTTCTAAGATAAGTGAAGTATTAACAGTATTCAACTACTCCGCTCCGTATGCTTAATGTAAAGGGGGGGGTAATCTAGGCCATTACTAAAGTAGCATTTTACAATTACAGGGAAAAAGGGCATCTGGAACATACTTGATTGTTTCTCAAACCGCTCAGATGATCGTTTATTACATTCACTATCTTCACTCAATACGATCATATTATCTGCATTTTCTGAGGAGTAGCCCTGATCAATATCATATATGGTCAACATGTTAAGTATTTCTGTGAACAGCTTAATAATCAATAATCATATAGGTACCCATAATGATTATTGTATAAGCAAACATTAAAATAGTATTGCATGCATAGTTTCAAACAAATCAATCAAACTAACCACATTAAACTGCAATCATAACTGACTAGCATCCATTTATTTGGATTGATATTAATGGACCATACATCCTGATAAAAAAGGATACAAAGTAAGTACTAGTTATCGACTTTCTTTAAAGAAAGAGCTTCTATCAATTCTATATAATGAGTGACTGCTTTTACTCCCCACTTACTGATCAGTGAACATAGTCATACCGCTTAATCATCTAATACTATGGCACGTTTTATGTAGCTGCTAATATATATATATATATATATATATATATATATATATATATATATCAGTCTTCTAGACTTTTTTGATGTGGCAAGAAAATATTCCTAGGTGTTTATACTGAAACTCAGCAAAGAGGATCATAGATTTCGAGAAAAAATATGACCTTATCAAGGAGTATAAAATGTTATCATTGAGCTTTTCTAGATTTTTAATATCCTCTCTAGTTTAAAACAAAAGAGAACGAAAGTAATGACTTCTGGGTAAGGACGAAACACATATAGAAAATTTACTAGGGTGAGAAATAAAACGTGAGATAAAGCAAAGTAGAAGAGAACAAATATAAAAATGTTTTAGAAACCTTTTAAATCCAAGTTATAAAAGTTACAGTGTTAGAAAGTATAACAGGCACAATCATCTACACGAAAGCTTAATGATGGTTGACAGATTATGGGTTAAACAATAGTTTAAGGTTAAGTGATTAGAATCTTAGGCTTTCATTTTTTTACTGAATGCCAACCTGTTTTTATCGTTTAAATCAAGTGAATTTCATTTGCTCCTACAGTCGATTAATTCATAAAAGTCCTGCTTACATCATCACTTAATTAAGTTGATCCAGATGATCCAGCCATCAGAGGCTTGATCCAACCTATACTGTACCAAGTTAGGATGAGTATCAGACTAAGTAGAATATGGATCAGTTAAATAAACTTCAAAATTCAGTTAAAATGAAGCTTAGTTTTGTCTATATAAGCAAAATTCTTTTATTTAGAAAGCTTATGTAAATAAGATGATATTTTTATCATTCAAGCACAGTTCAAATTCTGCACCTCAACACAGAATTGTGTCTACAGGCTAGGTTGTGTTGATTGTGATGCTTTCTATATTGGAGAGTCTTCACGAGAAATCAAAACACATGACAAAGAACATGAAAGCTACACTAAACGACCTAATAAACCTGTTGAACTTGAAAAATTACAAATTAAATCAGCAATAGTAGTACATGCTATCACTACTACAACCATAAAATCGATATTAAAAATATCCGAATTATTCAAAAAGGTTTTTCCAATTCTAAGGAGGGACGAATAGCTGAGGCGCTTCATATTTTGTTAAATCCAACTGTACTTAACAAAAGGGAAGGCCTTTCTATCCACCAAACGTGGACTTTCTATCCAACTAACCACAATTAAAGTACATCAAATTTCATACACATGAACATACATACAATTTTATTTTCACATATTCACATATTTTCCTTTCACATCACACTAACATTTGCATACGTGTCTCATTTCAAACCACCTTGATCTGTATAACTTGACATCATAACACGATCAAACTCGCATTTTGATTGTACGAACTTATTTTGTTTTTGATTTGTTTCACTGTGTATTATTAATTCTTGTGTTAATTCAATTCGATTATTCATTTCTCTGAAGAAGCGACTTGCACTAAGCTGCGAAACATCAGAAATTTTAATTTCTATTCATTGGAATTTTACAAATACACGTGTATCACTCATTTCTTATGAACAATCTATCCAATGCTCGATTTATTTGAACTTATCAAAGTTAACCTTGGTAAAGATATGCACTATAACTAGATCTTACAATTCAGCAGTTAACTATTATCAGTTAAAGAAACATTCTTTTAGCTAGAACTAGTTATCGAAGTCTATGTTACATGCCTTAATGCATTCTACTCATTGTAGACATTTATTGTTGATGTGATTCAATCGACCTTTGTACAATGTAATATTATAGATGATTAAACTTTCATAAGTGATTTTCTGTCTATCTGTAAATTGCAAATAAATGATCTTTCTATAGGGACTAAATATAAAACGATACTTAAACAAAACTGTCATCATTATTAGATACAATCTATGAGTCAAGTGTTTTCTTCAAAAGCATAGTAAACATTTTCAGCATTCTAAAAGAAAGTAATTGAATTTTCCTTTAAATATAGTATCATTCAGTTGGTACTTTTAGAAGACGAAGATATACAGAATACTACCTAGATCAATTAATTGATTACTTACAAAATTATAAACAAATTAGCTATCACTCAAAGCTTAAAGATTACTAGTCAAAAATCAAATGAAAACACGTTACATGTTTTTGTGAATACCTTGGAGAAGCTTAAAAATCAGTTTTTTTAGTTTAAACTGTTCTCCTTTTTTTGTAAAACAAAAACATTTACTTATATGTCCAATAAAAGATGTTATCAATGGACCCCACTGAATGTTAAACTTACTTCAATTCCAGCTAAATAATGTCTGAACTCTGGACATATACATGCATTGCCAGCATATGCAGCATCTACATGTAACCATATACCGTGTGCACGACATACTTGTCCAATAGATTTTAAATGATCAAATGAACAACATGATGTTGTTCCGATTGTTGCACACACCTTGAAAATATAACAAAAGGTTTTTTTTTAAGATATTAGATGATCATATTTCTTATTTCAGTTGTCAGTTTGTGTACAACAATTACAATCAATTACATGTTTTTATATTGACATGTTCTGCTTTATATTAGAATTCTGTACATTGTGATTGGCTTATACACATTCATAGAAGACTGTAATTGTTGCCTGAAATAGTTTCCACTTAACAATATATAATGTCTTTATAGTTGGCTAACTTCGAATTTTACAATGTAGACAAAAACAATATCATTAAATTATAGTGATATAGTCGACAATGAATATACAGTTTACAAGACACAATCTATACATTAATGAACAATGTTCAAAATATGAGCCTATCATTGAATTATTAGTACACTGCATTGTTATCATGAATAAAGCTTTTCAATGATATTCAGAAAACTATGATATAATTTTCATGTCTTGTTGTCAAAGTGTACGTTTTTTGATAATGTTATGGTAGGATGCAAGGCAGATATAATAAAGTATAAAAACTGTTTTATGAATGATAAAGATTTATATTTTCAGGTTATATTTACTTTGCAATTATTTTCATGAGATGCATATATTCCCGTAATTGTAAGTTTTTACAGGGCTTATTGACTTTCATTGTATCTGTTTTCAGTTCTAGAACTTTTGTTGTTAACCACGAATCTGTTGCCTAGTTTTTGTACTAGTTATCGTGTAACGTTGCATACACTGTGTCTTATTACTTGTATATAATAGCCTATCATGTAACATATAATGTCATAATTTGTCTCATATTGATGATTACCATACAGAAGAAGATTGACTACCTTTTGTCTCCATCTATTTAGAATTTTAGACAAGGGCACAGTACAAGGCCGCATTAAACAGACAGCAGGATTGTATTTGATCTATACAAGGTAACATCGAAGTTATGAAAAATAACACTCTAATTAGTGTGTATTATTAGAGTAGGAACTTAGATGTAGAAACGTTTCTGAGGGCACTGTTATAACTAAATTCTTATTTTAATATTGTGATTAAATGCCTCGTCTAATCAATGACTAGCTGGATACTGTAGGAGTTTATTTATTTAAATGGACAGAAATCCTAACGGCGATGGTGGCGTTTAAGATTAAATTCCTTCGAAAGAAACCATTTACATTTGATACTATATTTGAATTAAGTATTCCCATTAAATCACTAGAAACATAAACAAAACAAAAGATATTTCCTTTCAAATGGCTTCTCATCATAACTCAACACTAATATATGATGCTACTGCTGAGCCATTTTTATTCTATTGTTTGAACTAATCATAGATTGATCTCGTTTGCGTACCGCTGAAAACAAGGAAGCACTGAAAAGCTATTTCGCCGTATCATGGGACTCTTCAGTCGTGTGCACTACTGACTTCGTTAGAGAACTAAACCTAGGACTCTCTAGTACTACGATGAACACTAAGCCATCTGCAATACAGGATCAGCTGGCCTCCAATCGTAGGATTCCCGCTTTCATCAATTTGTGATACAGTCAAATGATCATCTATTGTCATAGGTGATAAATGTTTCACTTCCTACAAGTCTGTTTTATTATTATCATAACACTTATATTAGTATCAAGTAGTAAATGATCAAACTCATTGACAAAATGAAGGTAACTCATCATGAGAAAATTCACTGAAAATTTTCATGTGGAACCTTATTCAAATTCTATACTTAAAACACTAGACTTTTATAAATGTTTTTTTATGTGGTTTGGCTTTCAAAAAACGTAAGACAATAAATACCTCGTTTTTGGGATATCTAGTAGTCATTCTGGCCCGCCAGAACCCTTTTAAACAATAGTCTATACATTCAAACCATTGTGATCAAAAGCAGCACAAATTTTATTGATATGTTTAGTAGCAGACGTGTGATTGGTCAATGATAGTGTAACAGACATGTTGAGGAGACGTTACTAAGTCTTTTATACGTATCATATATATTATTAATTACTCTCAAATCAGTTTTCATCTCAACACAGTACCTACGAAATTCAGTTATTAATTCTAGTAGATTAATTTCAACAAGATAGATAGAATCCTATTAGCATTATAAAAGACTTAGCAAACATTACCCTGGTAGCTACTCATTGATCAATCAATGTAAAAGGTTATTTACATTATGAATGAAATTACCTTGTTGTGAGTCAAGGTTTGAAATTATTAATCAACTAAGGATTAATCAAAAAGTAGTTGTTCAAACTAGAACTCTTTATTATGAACAAAATGTTCAAGAAGCATACCTACAAAAAAAGGGATACTAGTTTCCTAGTAATAAAGTAGTGATGAAACATTATGATTATTAAGATATGAATGATATTAATGTCTTGAGATCACAGAATTGTATCAATGAATAATACGACATGATAAAAAGATGCCAATGGTAGAACATCAATAAAAGGTTACGTAACAGATTTTTAACTTACATAAAATGGAATGAGTCCCATAGCTTTATCCTCCTAAAAAACAATAATTAACAGACAGAATAATGTGTCCAGTGAATAAGATATATTGGGAACAGCCCAGATTTTTAACTTACATAAAATGGAATGAGTCCCATAGCTTTATCCTCCTAAAAAACAATAATTAACAGACAGAATAATGTGTCCAGTGAATAAGATATATTGGGAACAGCCTAACTATATTCGAAAGTTAAAGTATATTTAAGTCTGGAAGTGTTAACAACATATGAGATTGTTTATTCTTTGGTTTTAGTGGGTTTTTATTTAGTATCTATTTTTCTAGCACTTTTTGATTGGGTGTTATGAATGAAACATTTTATAAATTCAAAACTGAACAGCATGATGATTTAATGTCAAACAAACCACTATGTTCAATTTGGATGGTTATTGTTGTGGAGATTAGTATTTTAATTGATTGTATATGTCATAGATTGTTGTTGGCAGGATACCATTGAAAACCAGGGAGAACTGGACAGGTGTTTAGTTCTAGTGGAGATCACCTCATCAGTGCGCACCCTAGATTCTGCACCAGGGGCTTCAGGTTGACGGCGAGATCTCAATTCTCTGCACGATTGTACTGGCAGGCATAGAATGGTCGAATTCCCACTTCCATCAATTTGTGATATATAGCGCGAGGATGTGTCCTGATGATCTTGTGAGAAGTCGTGACTGGTGGAGTTCATATTTGTCGAGAACGAGTCAGTTATCACTAGTCAAAATGGATGATCGTCGCGCTATACATCACAAATTAATGGAAGTGGGAATCCTATCATTCACTGCCTGCCGGGCCTCTGGTGCGAAGTCTAGGGTGCGCACTGCTACACTAGAACAAAACATCTGTCCAGTTCTCCCTGGTTTTCAATAATATCCTGCCAACAGCAATCTGTGACATATTTTATCAATCCATTATGTATTTAAATGTTCCAGATAGCTAGGTAAACAGTTGTTTAAATAAACTGAAGGCGAACTTTACTAGTTTGGTAGAAATGTTTTATAATTTGAAGGTAGTCGAAATTAGGAGGTGGCATAATCTGAAAAGTTATCGGGAACTAGAAGCTATTCGACGATTGTTTCATTCTATTCTGAGAATTTGTTACAGTGTAAACATATTATCCCACAGGAATGGAATTAATAATCAAGTAAGTTTAACTTTATTAAATTTCACCGAAGTTATAGCATTAAAACGTCTAAAGCTGAACATCTGTATTCAGAAGGAGTCAGTTGGTAGTCTCTCCCTCTCATTGGCAATATTACCATTATTCAATTACATTACATAGGTTTTTCTTTAAAACGATTCGCTTAAATCTTTTCAAATTCACAATCTCACTTTTGAAATTGACTAATCACAAATCACCACTCACTTATATCCAGCTTTCTGTTACTCAATTAGTTTGAAACTATTACTCCATAACTTTTGGATTTTTCTGTTATTTCGGAATTTTCGCTTACTAGTTACACTTAATTGTAACCGTTACTATGCACTTCCATGAAGTTTATTTGCAGCTTTTTTCAGACATGATGATGCAACACATGTATTTATTTTCTAGATAACTTCATTACATAAATACTCACTTTGTATTTTGTTATTTTGATTCTAAAGCATTACAGACTGTAGGTTGTAGCTGATGAGGGTCGGACGAAATCATTACGTTATTCTACTTGAATATTTGTTCTATTAATCTTTAACTTTATTAAAAAGACGAAATATGTGAGCTCTTTTGTACGTAGATGAAAATGTAGTACATATTGTTTATGTAGAAGAATTATCTTACTTTAATAGCATTTTGTAATGTTTCTCCATGAAGACTAAAGTTTTCATCAACTGGTAAACGGCGTAACTTTACAAGGCAAAATACACTGGCTTTTTCCACAGCTGAATGAGCCTGAAAATAGTAAAAATATGTTTCAGTTTAAAAAAATACTTGAATATTCCCTATGTGTATTAATTTGTACACCGTAGATTATGTAACGTTCTCAACAAACGCATTTTGCACAAAATCTAAAGATACATTTACTAATTCAGATGAATTTATGGAAACAGTTATGTCAGATGTCGGGACTCGCTTGCTCACTTACCCTTGTTACTCCTCACAGAGGAGCATAGGCCGCTCACCAGGATTCTCCATTCAACTATGTCCTCAGCAATCCTGTCCAATTGTTTCCAGTTGCTGTTCATCCTTTTAATGTCTGCTTCCAATTCTCGACGCAGCGTGTTCTTTCTCCTTCCTCTTTTTTGTTTCCCAACAGGATTCCATGTTACTGCTTGTCTCGTGATGCAGTCTGATGGCTTCCGCAATGTATGTCCTATCCGTACCCAACGTCTTTTTCTAATTACCTCTTCGGCTGGAAGTTGGTTTGTCCTCTTCCATAGTAGATTGTTGCTGATGGTTTCCGGCCAACGGATATTCAGTATCTTTCGTAGGCAGTTGTTTATAAATACTTGTATCCGTATGGTGATGCTTGCAGTAATTCTTCACGTTTCAGCTCCATACAGTAGAACTGTCTTGACGTTCGAATTGAAGAGTTCGACATTGAGGTTGGTCGATAGTTGTTTTGAGTCCCATATATTCTTCACCTGTAAGAATACTGCCCTTGTTTTGCCAATCCTTGCCTTCACATCTGCATCGATGCAGATGTTGTTAAATTATACGATAAAGACTCTAAAAACTGTTTTAAAAGGTTTTATTCGTCTACACATTGATTGGTTACTTAACAAATCTTTTGTTTTCATTATTGTTTCATGCTTTTATTTCAACTGTAAATTCATACTGTGGCATTTTCCATTCACAAACTAAAACTCATTAATTATATACCTATTACTCCATTTTTCTATCATTAATATAATTATTATCATTAATATTATTATTCTGTTTGGCCAGTGACATAGTCTGGATCTGCATATGCCTGAAGTATAATCCATAATGTTGAACTGCTTGAATCTTACCTTCTTCCATTTCCGTCTTGCGGTTATTTAAAGTTGTTACATCGATAGACGCATAATACTACATCTTTTGTTATTCTTACTCAGTGTTTTAGTTTTAGCAAGCCTGTTTTATATAATTGATCCAAATGAGGACATAATATCGGGTAAAGGAAAATACAACGTCACTTCACTTCTTTGAATGCTCTTTAAAGAGCTTGATTTTAAGATGAAACAGTTATTTACAGAATGAAGTTAATTATCACTTTCCAGAACCAGAACACTATACATGTCCTTATTTGACCAAGTAATCTGTCTCAAATTACAGATTAGCTGAATTATTATTTAAATAAATACAAAGGAAATTACATGAATTAGACTATGCTTATCCGGTGTGTTTCTAAGTAATTCGAGCTCACTGAATTTAAGTCAATGTAAATTCTAATCAAAGTGGATTTTAATTATGGTTGAGTCAGTCAACAACATATCATGTAACCAATGCCGATGAAATACTGCATCAGTTATATTTAGACATATAACGACACTCTCTTCGACTACCTATGGGATTTGATAGATCTTTATTACTACTAGTTCAATACAGTTTATATACTACAAACAGTGTTCCGATTGTATTATTTTTGTTCAGAAACTCCTAACATTACAATTGCTAACATCAATAAGAACATCACATTAGCTTCGTAAACAACATTAATTAATCAACAAGAATACTACAAAATTAACCTGATGTTTATTTACAAAATTCCACATGACAAACAATTACGTAAGAAGAGAAATGAAAGTCATAAGTTAATTGATGCTCATTCATTTCTTTCTGTTGTAAAGAAAATCATGTTGAAGTTTATTTCTCCTAAAATTTTCTTACATTTTGTGACCGAGATCTAAGGATACTATCCATTCACTCTAGCAGAAATAAATAGGGTAGGGTTTGAATATGTTTTGAAGTAGCTGAGTGACTCAAAGAATTTGATCTCAATCGCTAGGCACGATTGGATAGCGTTTCCAACCAAAGCTTTTTTGTAGCCTGTTGGGGAGATACTATTGAAGTCAAAATATAATCTATTCCGAGATCCCTTTTGATGAGTAATTCTTTGGATTGGACCATTTGCCGTGGATTGGATACCAAGACCAAAGAAACAAGACATGATACTGTGTTCATACTGAATAGTAAATTATATGTTAAGATATGCATGATTAACGTGATTCAACAAATTGGAAGCAGGTTTGTAATTATTAAAGGCTACAAAAGTATCATCAACACATAGGACACACAAAGCTGGTTTATTAATTATCCATTTAATATTTGTCTGTTCGAGATCGGCCACAAAGATATCAACTAAGATCAGATCCAGTGGGTTCGTCAGAGCCACCCTATCGATTTGTCAATATAAGATGATATTGAATCAAAATCGTACGTCACGAATACACGTTAATAGAATTTGATTAAATTCAGTCTTTGATATTGGGAGAAGATCAATCTCCTTACGTATAATTTGTATGGTTTTCTCTGAAGAGATTGTAGTAGACAATGATGATACTTAGAATGAAAGTATGAATTTTTCCGGTAAATTGACATTTTCTAGAATTTGAACAAATTGAAACGTATCCTTCAAGCTACAGAAGTTTTCATAGTTCAATAAATTTCATAAAGCTGCTTGATGAATAATAGATAAAACTCAGGTCAATGGAACTTATGATATAATGTATTGATTTACTTCATCAACAAATTAAGCTTCTAACCGACCTCGCCATTAATTCACACATTCAATAGTACGAATTTTTAAACTAGGCCTATGTGTCGATTTTGTTAGTGAATTTTCTTGAGATGTGAAATTTTAGTTCAAGTGAAAGTTCTCTCTTCTCAAATTGTGATTCAATTAGTTGTATATAAGTGTATTTCAGTACTCACGGGAACTCTATCATATAGTTGCTCGTTAACGACAGTTTTCAGTATGATCGTCTGGAAATTTTCACATACTTTTATCTGGAGATCTTGAAGTGTTGAAAATTTTGATCCTGTGTACAATGCTTAGTTCATTGCCATGTATAGTGGTAGAATTTAACCCACCCAACATCCTTTCGTGTAAACGAACAAGTCGAACCACAACCCTCTTCTCTTCTCACCATACAACTAAAATATGATTAAAAACTGAGTACACAAATCTACACGTGAATAAATCCAGCATTCGGTAGTTATAAGTAGAGTGATTTAGCCAGTGAAACACAATATTATTAATTTAGTTAAGAAAAAATAATCATACGAAAATAAAAAGAAGCTTACCAATGCCGACGTATATGCTACAAGTTTGGAAAGAACTACAATTTCAGGATCTAAATCACTGACCATTTCAAAATGATTTTTATGTTGTTCAAATGCTTGATGTCGAGCAGCCAACATTGACACAAGTATACAATCACTTGCTGATGACTATAAGTAATAATAATAGAAAGTTTGTGACATCAATAAGTGACGACTGTAAAGTGATCTTTGAGGGTTTTGTAGAGACAGGCATTAAGTTTAGTTGTTTGTAATCGTCATGGTATAATGCTGATTAGTTACCATTGAAAACCAAGGAGTGTAAGACAGCTATTTTGTACTAGCGTGGAACTCGTCAACAGTGTACACCATCGATTCCACCAGAGAATCCAAACCAAAGCCTTCGGGTCTTTCGCTGAGCGTTTAATCATCTACTGCACTGGGCTAGCCTATGTCTAATGATAGAAGTCCACCATTCGATGATCATCTATTATCATTAGTAACAAATATCTCACTCCGGGCACTATCGAACTTCACCAGTCACGACTTCTCATGAGAACCTCAAAAAGTTAATTACTAGTAAGCTGGTCGTTGTTAATTAATTAATGTACTTTTGTGGAGATAGGTAATTATTTCAATTATTTGTATCCATCGCAGATAGTTAAACAATCATCATGAGACATGAGGGGTCTGTTTTCGACTCCCTGGTGGAATTAAGAGTATGCATTGATGAGGAGTCCCATGTCAAAACATAAACAGCTGTCTAGTGTTCCTTGGTTTTCGTTAGTACCCAACCAACATTAATCTCTGACGAATACAATCAACTAAAAACAAATCACTTTTATTAGGATGAACTTATATATTCCCGTTGATTTGTTATAGACTGAAGCTGGTCAGTCATTGTTGCTATATGTGCATCCTGAGCGGATTACCTCTATATAGCGAATTTTTTTCACTAGTATTATATAAGTTCGCTATATCGAGGTAATTCGCTCAGGATGCACGTATAGCAACAATGACTGACCAGCTTCAGTCTATAACAAATCAACGGGAATATACAAGTTCATCCTAATACCAATGTGCCCATTACACAAGTGTCACTGTCTGGACTCAGTAGTCTAGTGGTGAACGCGGTGGTATTCTACACGAAACGGACTGAGTTCGAATCCCACTGTGAACATCAACATTGGGATGCAGGTACATCCAGTCGATGAGTCCCAAATAGGACGAAACGCGCCTCCTGGATTCCACTTGCCAGTCACAATCCAACTTATATAAATCACTTTTATGTCTGCAACTCACCTTTCTTTATACTTGAGGTTTACTATTTGTATTATTTTGATATTTCTTACATCAATTTAATGATTGTTGAAAATGACATGTTCTACTAATAAGGATTGTTTAGTTTGTAGATTTTTAAAGTTAAATTGGATTATTAGGTGGTCTGATAGCATAGCTTAGCATGTTTCTCGTTTTCAGTACAAGTTAAAATATCAACAAATGACACAAAAACACAAAAGTCCTCACAGTTAACACAACCTATTCTGTAGATACAGTTGTCTGTAAGGGTAATAAAATTTTTTTATTTAATTGCATGCAAAGTATTAAGAAGGGCGTTTGTTGTTTTATAAAAAAGTTTTCACTATGTATAGTTTGAGAACACACTGTAGTTCTGTTGGGATGGCTCCCAGAAACCTCGACGGAACCTCTAGAAGCGTTGAAGGAGCCGGAGACATTCCATCCAATCACTGATAGATAGAACCTTCTAGAATCTCGACATGGAGCGTTCCGATTGGGTAGCAGTTGAGACTTCTTAATTCGGATTGGATGGATTATAATGCTGTTTAAATTATTTTAGAAAACTATAAATATACGAATATTTTGTACATGAATCAGTTTCCATTTTACTGGAATAAAGTTTCCTGTCTTCTCGTTTTCTGTCATCTGATTTTGCGACTAGGAGGGTTCAAGTCGTTCGAGTGCTAAGGTTGTTGCGGCTAGTCAAGTTATCAAGCACAAGATGTAACAAGTTCCATGATCGTTCCATGACAGTAGGCATGAACCATTACACTAACCCATGGAATATTATTTGAATTTCTGTTTAACAACATACTATTTATTCTTTGAAAAAACGAGATTCACATACCAGAAACTAAAGGTTTCTACAAATTGAGGTTTCACAAATATGTTGTTTATTATAAACATTCTAAACCGATACTTTGACACTGGTTGTATCATACCGGTGACGTTGTTGTGGAAAGAAACTGATCATTTTCTGTTTTTATGCGTTTTTCCGGAGCTAATTACTCTAAATACAAAAGTAGTTCATGAGTATGATATATGTTAGACTGTGACTCGTAAGTGGAAACCAGAATGCGTATTTCTTACTGTTTGGGATTCGTCAGCTGTCCACACTGAGACGAGCTTCACTAATATAGCTTTTTAAACTCAGTGGTGTAATGGTGGACGTGGTAGCGTTTAGTACGAAACGACTGAGTCAAGTTTTCATTTATAAACGTTAACAGTGGAGTGCAAGTGCATCCATCTGGTCAGTCGCAAACATGAAGAAATGAGTGCCCTCTATTCTACTTGCCAGATACGATTCCACTTTAATAATCCAAATTTATGTTCAGTTTATTTCATACTATAAAGATAACCAGCAGTAATGACATCTATTAATAAAATTTATGATACTGAATTATTTATTGTGACAATTTTATGAACTTACCTGTATTACACCACCACCAATTCCACTACTATGCAAAAATGTTTCAGGTAAATTTAAAAGTTTTGCAATCCAGTCACACATTAAAATTTCTAATTCTGTAATTGCAGGACTTGCAACCTGAAAGAAAATTCAAGATGGTAACAAACAATTAAATAAACCTACGTTTCATTTATCACTATGAAGATGTTTTATTTATGCAGTACCTATTGGTTGAATAGCTTATGCTATGTAAATTTTCATAGCTAACATATACAGTATTGTTATAACAGAGGAACCATAAGGTTTTCATGTATTTTAGTTACTGTTATATCTACTCTCTCATTAAGCGATTTCTTTTATGGTAAATTGACTCGATGAATATTCTGCATACATTGTGCCAATCTCAACGTGACTTCATTTAACATTCAGTTACTTTAAATAAACAATCATAAAATTATCATTTTGTTAATTCGTGCTTAAATTTGTTGTCGCTAAGCGATCTATGTCAGACAATCATTAAGAACCAGGAAGCAGGAAAGAACTGTTTTGTCCTAAAATGAGATTCCAGAGCTGTGGGCATCCATGAACCCACTAAGAAATCAAGTCTATAACCGTCAAGTTTTGTAACAAATGCTTAACCCTTATTCTAATGAGCTAGTATTCAGCTGATGACAAATATCACTTCAACATTCTCCACACTATATAGTTAAAATAAATTATGTTTATTTACTTTACAACATGAAATTACCACCAACCACTGCTTCAAGATAGTTTATCTCAAAATGAAGTGACCATTTGTAAACTGTTGTTTATTTTATCCTGCCCAATACAATCCAGTTCTCTAACTAACAAAATTATGAATCGACAAGGTTGATTGTAAGGTTATTATTTTAGACATCACAATACAGTTTTATTTCCGTTCAAACAGTTCACTTAAAGTAAGATATATACATTATCCTTAAAATATGAGACAATAGAATTAAGAATACATGAAATCCTCATCTTATTGGAGCTGTATAACAATGGCTTACTTATGATATAAACGAGCTTGAATTGTATCAAGAATATTATACTATCTTAAAGAGTTGTATATGTATTTATAGGCAGGGGAACACTTAAATCATATTATAATCACACTCAAAACTTATTATGTAATGATTTCTTACCCATGAAAATCCATTGCAGCCTAGTGCTGTAGACAACATATCAGCCATAATTGATGGTACTGAATTGGCTGCAGGAAAGTAAGCATGAAATTGAGGATGTTGCCAGTGGGTCAGCTTTGTTTGAAAATCAAAATGAAGTGATAAGTTTCAAAAGTAAAGAATAATTTAAGATATTTAGAAAATATTACGGTTAAAGTTAATTCATGGTAGATCATTTTTAAAAGTCGTTTATTAGTAGTGGGTGGGAAGCCATGAACCCTGGTTACTTGACATTTGACATTTGTCAGTAAGGTATATGTAAAATCTCAGAAGAACTGACTATTCCTGGAGGATTTAGCCATATGCTACCCAGTTTCACAGTCTAAGAACGACACCACTAAACTACTGTAGATGCTACTACTCCCCCCCCCACCCACCCAGTGGGAGTAGTGACTAAACAGAATTACCTACCATCTAAAAATAGCCTCCATTATATCGACTATTGGCCATATTATAACGAGATTTATATAGTACAAACAACATTATACGGGACTAGACAAATGTCACACTGTTCATATTGACATGTACATATTATATTTCTAAATACTTTTTCCTTATACTCTATAGACACTTTTGTCATCTTACATAATTTTTATCTTTGCAGATGGTACAGCATTAATATTTAAAAGATGTCATGAAGATGACAGTGACAATAATGATGACTGTACAACAATAAATATGACTTAATGAAGTTGAGCATTTTGTTCATCATAAATGTGATTAGTGTATAAGACGACTAAGGTTCGAATGATTAAATAAATATTATAAATAACATTTCTGTTTGTCATGTTTAGAAGGGAATAATGAAAGGTATTGCGAAAACCAGTATAAGTAGGTTACTGTGTGCATAATAACAATTGTTAGGTTAAATTTTATGAGTCATATTTAATTAAAAATAAGGTACATTATAGGTAAAAACCATATTCTAATTACTTTTTAACAAATGAACTTCTCAGTAGTGCGAAGTTGCGACTGATGGGGTTCAGTCTTATCCGGAGTGAGGCACTTATCATCAATGACACTGGGTGATTATCGCACTACATATCACAATTGATGGAATTTAAAGTTCTACCATTTGATGTAGGTTCAATAGTGCAGAGGGTTAGGTGTTTTCCAACCTGAAATCCGTGGTACTAAATCTAGTGAGCTTACTTCTGAGGAGTCCTATACTAGAACTAAACAGCTGTCCATTCCTACCTGATTTTTAATAGTACCTTGCCAACATCAATCTGTGACGCATTCAATCAAATGAACTTTTCTTGGAGTACAAGTATAGTGTTATTTCAGTTTATTTTACTTATGAAAATCAGAGGAAAATGCGCTACCGGTTTCTGTTAGACGAAGTTGAACAGAGTACTGTCAACCTCAATGGAATATAGTAATTCATTTTTCATCTTGACTAAATTGTGTTCTTATTAAATGAATTAATCTCCAAATTGTAAGTGTAAAAAAGGCATCTTTAATAAGATAAATATCAGAAAGTAATGAATAAATGTTTTATCGGACTTTTTGTCACATTTACAATCTTGCATAATGTTAAAATATACAATCCTGGTGGAAGGTAAGAATTCTACGAACTGTTAAGTTAGAATTAATTGGTTCACTTCAGTAAATCCACTGTATTGAATAACTATCATTAATATTTACGTGATTACTGGGATGTTCCAAATTAAAATAGATCACATATGCAACGTTACCATTGGTATTACTGTAGATTATATGAGTTCAAGATAAAATCCAACTTTACATTACATAACCTTTACAAACTAGACTACAGTGGTTCAAAATGAATTATTCTAAATTCGTCATTGTTTTGTATAGCTATTTATTATTATCTCTGGTTTTCAGGACAGATATTATGATAAACATTTTGGAAGTTATAGATTTATTACTTGTAGTGACTAACACTAATGTGTAAGCTATGCCATTCGTTATGTTACCTTAATACAGTAGTATAAACGAAAAGTGTTTAAAACTACATTTATTAAATCACGTCGCTGATGCTTTCCAAATAATACGAAAACTAGATTCAATATTTCCTACTGACTAACTCTAAACAACTTTCCGCTTTAACATACTGCTAGCTATATCGAGTCAATTAGACTAGTAGCCACATTTGAAGCTTATCGATCTGATCTTTACTACTAAGGACTTGACAAATACGATGTTGGTCGGCACCTAGTGATCATCCATTGTATTCGTCTCAGTCTTATATGGGAGGGTAGTTGAGTCCCGATTAACTCAGTGACAACGGCCGGAGATCACGAAACTGCATAACATGAGGTTGACCCCTTTATGATGAATCAGCTCACTCAAGACTGTTAGTACGCCTCGATGACAAGTACCAAGCATCAGGGAACGTAAGTTCAGAGATACCTACCGACTACTGTCTAACCTCCATAATGATATTCAATGTCATTTATTCAAGTAAACAAACACACTCCAAGTGATGTTTGAATAATGTTTATTTTTAGAGTTTTAACTTACTTGTCTGAAATATGATTCTTATTATTTACCGCATATTTTAAAGCTAGGTGGTCTACGGAAGAAGGATACTTTAAAAAATTCAAATAGAGACCCATGATCAACGCATGGTGTTTCGAATTTTTTAACCCATACTTTCTATTATTAATTTATAAACAGCTTATTCCAGGCATCAATATCTACATTTCGGCATTCCAATGATTGATAATATTATGTCGATTTATTAGTGTAGTAGATTGTAAAGGCTTTTGAATTTCATTGTTTTACATAATGAATTGACTTGGCAGATATTGAAAATCAAGAGTCAGTGGAAAACGGCCTCACTCTAGTATTAGACTCATAATCAATACACGTCCATGACCCCAACGGAAATCGAATCTAGAACCTTTAAAGTACCGACTTAGGATTTACATTTCTAATTCCAAACAGCTCATAATAATGAGCTATCGTCATTGACTATAGTATTAACTAATGGATGATCATTGCATAGTCTAGAATTCTATCTCTGATGAAGTAGTAATTATGATTTATAGTCTTCATTAATTATCCAAGATCAATCTGTGATGTAAAACTACATTGTTGGTATATTTAACAGTCACTTTATATTCATGTAATTATGATAATTGAAAGAATATTTGAGCAGAAACTCTTCACCATAATTACAATTCATTGTTTATAAAATGACTGATATATATTTGTAAAATTCCAATGAGTAGAAATTAAAATTTCTGACTTTTGTTATCAACAAAAAGACATTTCTGAGAACATTCCCAAAACGAATCAATAACCTGTGTCAGAATATCAAATTGACTTAAGAAAGTGAAAATACGCACAATGAGTTATCATTTTTAGATTGCCTAGTCAAAAGAAATTTAAATAGAACTCTTAATCTGAGAATTTATCGCAAACCCACACATTCAAATTGATATATCGATTTGAATTCAGTACATCCATTCAGTGCAAAGATATCACTGGCTCTAAACTTATTCAGAAGAGTCAGTAGACTCATTACATCTGAAGACGACAAGAAATGCGAATACAAAAATATAATCAACATCCTACGGTTTAATAATTTTCCAATGAATATTATTATCAATTTATAAAATCAAAAGGAAGTATTACTAACTAATAGTAAATTGAAATATAATCGATTGGTACAGCCGTTCTACCTTACCGCCATTGCACAACAGATGAATTACAAAGAGTTCTAAAACAACACGGAATACAAATTTTCTACAAACTGCCAACACTATTCGAAGCGCATTGGTTAAAATAAGGAACAAGATCCTTCTCATCTCTACACAGAATTGTGTCTACAGGCTAGGTTGTGTTGACTGTGATTCTTTCTATATTGCAAAGTCTTTTTGGGAAATCAAAACTCGTGCCAAAGAACATGAATGCTACATTAAATGACCTCTAAATAATCCTGTTGAACTTGAAAAATTGTAAATCAAATCAGCAATAGCAGTACATGCTATCACTACTACAACCATAAAATCGATATTAAAAATATCCGAATTATTCAAAAAGGTTTTTCCAATTCTAAGGAGGGACGAATAGCTGAGGCGCTTCATATTTTGTTAAATCCAACTGTACTTAACGAAAGGGAAGGCCTTTCTATCCACCAAACGTGGACTTTCTATCCAACTAACCACAATTAAAGTACATCAAATTTCATACACATGAACATACATACAATTTTATTTTCACATATTCACATATTTTCCTTTCACATCACACTAACATTTGCATACGTGTCTCATTTCAAACCACCTTGATCTGTATAACTTGACATCATAACACGATCAAACTCGCATTTTGATTGTACGAACTTATTTTGTTTTTGATTTGTTTCACTGTGTATTATTAATTCTTGTGTTAATTCAATTCGATTATTCATTTCTCTGAAGAAGCGACTTGCACTAAGCTGCGAAACATCAGAAATTTTAATTTCTATTCATTGGAATTTTACAAATACACGTGTATCACTCATTTCTTATGAACAATTTATCCAATGCTCGATTTATTTGAACTTATCAAAGTTAACCTTGGTACAATTCATTGTGTCACCTCTTAGTAACAAGATTTTTTTTACTCATGTGAATAGTCGAGAAACTAGTAAAACAACATTCAATGTACACGATTTCATTTTAATGAAAATAATATAATAATAATTAAGTATCACATTAAACTATTTTATAGGTTATTAAAAATTGAATTATAATCTATAAATAATACATTTGATAGCTGTAAAATAAAAAGCAAAATGAACTTACTCCAGGTAAAATATACTTTTCAATATCATGAAATATAATTGACCATGTTTCAGGTTCTTCTGGTGGTTGATCTGGTAATAAATGTCTTAAGTAACCAGGTTCAACATTTGGTAAAACAGAATATTTATGAATATTATGTAAATAATTCATAATGAAATCAATCATTTGTCTACCCCAATAAGTGAAATCATTAGAATTCATTATGTGTAATAGATTGAGTATATCCAATCAACTATTACAATAATGATAATAAAGAAAATAATAAAATAGAAGATAATGATAGTAAATGTAGATTATGAATTACTGAAATACAATTGAAGATAAATATTTATCATATTGTGGTGGATACTACTCATAAGGTCATAAATAAGTAGTAAATGGCGGGGACTCACTGGAAATTAAAAAGAATCATTAAGCAGCATATGAGTCAAGTTACGAGCTGGCAAGGAGTAAAGCATGATTAAAATACATAGGAGAATCGAGGACAACCAAGTGAATCAAGCCAATAAACGATATGAACTAGAAAACGCAAAGAATGTGCAAATTGGTGGTTAGAAGTAATGTATGCAATATTTTGTGACACCTATTTTGACGGTACCATTAGAAGCCCGAGAGCGCTGGACATCTGTTTCGTTTTAGTCTGGGGGTCTTCGGCTGTGCATTGCAGATTCTCTGTTTTAGTCACATAAACAATTATTTCCACAATTAGTCTTTTCGCAACTATGATCATGTAGCTGAATTTGGCCATTGAAATTAACATTCAACATGGTTTCATATAATGTCAAAAAAGGTAACGACTTAGTAATTAGTCAGTTTTATAAAAGTTGAAGTTAAACAAGATAAAAATGGATTTATCAAACTATTTTACGTTTTTACATTAGATACAATACATAGTTTAAATATGAACAATACTTGTATATTTAACTAACTTGAATAATTAATGTTGAATGGAAAGAAATGTAGATGTGATTGTTAAATGCAGTAACTCTAAGACTTTGTAACTTATCATATAACGATTTAAAGTTTCACAATAATGAACTAACATTGATTATCCTATCAGTGAAAAAGAGAATGTACTCTTGTTATGTATTGAAAAATAATACACAGTGACCTTGATAATTGCCAATCGGAATACGGACACGTCAGCCCCACGACTACCAGTCCCCAAAGCCTGAATTGAGAAAATGACAACTACAAGCCAACTAGACACAATGCAACCCAGTCCAATGACGGTCATATTGTATTTTAATTATGCCTTTATATATACACAAATTCAGACCTCACAGAAAACCAATTCGGTATTTTACATTAATACAAAACAGAAGAGATTGTGGCAGTGTGTAGGGGTAACTTGTACACAACTAATTAACTGTAGTCCATAGTAAGAGACAATATAATAACAACAAATATACTAAACGGGAGGATACAGTAAGAGGAACATAACAATAATGAAAATGTAATGTTTACATTACACACGACCAGAATAAATGAATTAATCCTCTAAAACACAGTTCTAGAAGTTCTTTCACTCTTCTTTAGTGATCCGACATAACTATGTAGATTTTTGTCATAGAATAAGACTTTTTAGTGGTGTATTTTTACATCTTCACTAAAGGAATTAACCTAGTACCTTCAAGCTTTGTTGAGAAAGATTTATTATATAGACTACTGAGTAAGTATTTAATTGTATACATCTCTAACTTTAGTTAATTCATGACAATTGTACGACTTTCTAAATAAATTGAATCCATGACGTGAAACTACAAATTCAGCAATTTCAAAATTGATGGAAGTGGGAATTCTACCGTCGGATGCCAACCGTGTGGTGCAAATGGTTAGGCGTTCGCCGTCAATGTAAAGCCCCTGGTGTGGAATCTAGGATGCGCACTGCTGAAGAGTTCCACACTAGAACGAAACAGCTGTCTAGTGTTCCCTGGTTTCCAATGCTACCCTGTCAACATTAATCAGTGACATATTCAATCAAATAAATTTCAAAAACATCTAATAGTAACTTGACAGTTTATTTGTATAGAAAAATTAAACGGATTTGTGGAACAAAGAAATAGACAACAATTAAAAATACTCTATAACTTACAAATAACTAATATAAGTTCTATTGTTTTCTTGTTCAGTTAATCAACAAGTTGATAGATTACCTAGTATTACTACCTTACACTACCATTTAAGGTTACATTCTAAACATGCAGATTTCATCTTATATTTTTATTTATCCTTAAATAGACCACCAATATATTACTCTAATTATAGGTAACTAACCAATGATTCTAGTGTGTGGGAAGACCAATTTTATCAACAAAAGAAAAACAAAACAAATATAACCATTCAACTGACAAAGATTTCAATTATTTTGAATAGTACTATAAAAGAGCAATTATCATCAATATATTTATTCGACAAAAAAGGTGTTTAATTTAAGAACACACACTTAGAATAAAATTTTCATGTCATAAACAGATGTATCAAAATGATGATTTAAAGTGATCTTATTAACTTTTTCAATTATTATTTCTTTCAAAGGAATATATAGGGATTATTCTAGAGAATACTCAATATTACCTTAGAAGATATAAATATATATCTTTTATAATATAAGATTATGTTTACTATATATAAATGAAAAGTTCTAATGAATTAACATGATTATTTGTCAAGGTACAATTAGAAATGGTGGTCCTGTCATTTAATTAAATCATGTTACTGATAAATTACACTATAAATCATATAGTTACATAAGTATAGTGATTCATGAAAACATGATCTAAGTATGATTCAACTTGATAAACATTGTGCATTTGTTCTAACTCTGTGTCTATTAGCGTTTACCATTGTGGTAATATTTATTTATTTGATTGTTATTTTAAAGTTATATTCAGCAATATATTTTTGAATTTAATCTTACGATTTGTACTGTATTAGACAACTGTTACAAATGTGTACGTCTTAAACAACAGGTTCGTCCAAACATGGGACTCGTCACCTAATTAAAATCATTATCAGCGCATTAGTGATTAATTTTAGGAGGTGATTTTTCGTACGCAAGTGACAAGAGTTCAGCCATGTCGAGTGTGAGATAGCTACTAATGACAATCGATGAGGTTATATAATATATCGCTAACTCACTAATTTTATTTTGGATATCTTTAGCATAATTTTACTCTTAACCTAACGTGATATGGGATCTCCATTAGGTGCACAATTGGTGTGATTCTTCCCCCCCACCCTCCAGTTAGTATTAAGAACGAGGCTTTAAAGATGACAATAAGGGGGGGGGAGGCTTGACTTATGTAGGTGATACGTTAATGACACTTTCATAGTACATAACAAAGTTTATAATCTTGAGGGTCAGCGAAAAAATTTTGGTAAATGCCACCTGATCATCCAATTCACTTTGAAAAAGGAAGCAGAATCCAAGATCTCGTTTCTGGACGTTCAACTCATATGGAGGAATAATGAAACACTAAATAGGCTCATCCCTAGAAAACCAATATGCCATAGACAGCTGACTATTTTAATAGTTTTGTACTAATGAACAGGAAAAGCAATGTTCAGCTTCCACACCACACGAACAGTAAAAATATGACCTGAATATAGGACAAAGAAGGGACTTCAGATTCTTAAATATGACTTTATGGACAGTGATCAACCACCACCACCCCCCTAAAATCTATTGATATAAGTATGAAAGGTAACGAATGCACCAAATAAATATATTACATATGTATAACACTAACTCCGCCTGTAGCCCACCTAGGATTCCTGTCGGTCCCAAGCCCGGGTAAAGGAGGAGGGTTGGGCATGGGGCTAGCAACCCCATCCCGTAAAAACCAAAACTTGCTAAAAAAACGCAAACCAGATTAAACAAGATAAACCATTTAAACTCTGCCCTGGGAGTGGAAGCATTGTTTATGACTCCTCATGATGAAAGACGAAATTCTTCGGAAGTCATGAGGCCGATGCCCACCCACCACTTCTAACAACCAGAGCAAATATTTTTATAGGTACATGGAATGTTCGAACAATGTGGGAGAGCGAAAAGGCAAATCAAATAGCTGCAGAAATGAGGAGATACAACTTGACAATACTCGAAATCGGCGAAACCCGTTGAACTCAAGCTGGACAGAAAACATTGGCTTCGGGAGAGATGCTACTATACTCCGGCCACGAAGAGGAAAATGCTCCTCACACCCAAGGAGTTGCTCTGATACTGTCCAAAATAGCACGTAATGCATTTGTGGGATGGGAACCACATGGACCCAGGATCATCAAAGCATCTTTCAAAACAATGAGGAAAGGGATTACAATGAATATTATCCAATACTATGCACCAACCAACGACGGTAATGACGAAGACAAAGATGAGTTCTACGATAGATTGCAGTCAATTATAGCAAAGTGTCGAGGAAAGGATCTGACAATACTGATGGGGGACCTAAACGCAAAAGTCGGAATGGACAACACTGGATATGAAGAAATTATGGGACGACAAGGACTGGGAGACAGAAATGACAATGGTGAGAGACTTGCAAACCTATGTGCCTTCAATAAATTGGTTATAGGTGGTACAATATTGCCTACAAACGCATACACAAGGCTACATGGGTCTCACCGGATCATACTACTGAGAATCAAATCGATCATATATGTATCAATAAAAAATTTAGAAGATCAATGGAAGATGTAAGAACCAGGAGAGGAGCTGAAATAGCTTCAGACCACCACCTGGTGGTTTCTAAAATAAAACTGAAGCTAAAGAAGCAGTGGACAACTGGAGTGGCAGCAGTACAACGGTTCAATACAGGCTTTCTCCGAGACACTGACAAACTCAACGAATTCAAAATATCTCTCAACAACAGGTTCCAAGCCTTACAAGATCTGCCGAAAGAAGAAGAAACCACTATGGAGGATAACTGGAAAGAAATCAAATAAGCACTAACGTCAACGTGTCAGGAGGTTCTAGGCCGCAAGAAGCACCATTATCAGGAATCGATCTCCACTGAGACATTGAGCAAAACTCAACAAAGGAGGAGCAAGAAGATAGAAATCAACAACAGCCGAACAAGAGCAGAGAAAATCAAGGCTCAAGCTGAATACTCAGAAGCAAATAAGCAGGTAAAGAAGAGCATTAGAGCTGACAAACGGAAATACATCGAAGGCCTTGCAACGACAGCGGAGAAGGCTGCAAGAGAAGGAAATATGAAACAGCTATACGACACAACGAAGAAACTGGCCGATAAACATGGTAAACCAGAGCGACCGGTCAAGAACAAAGAAGGCATGAGACTCACTGAGACTCAAGAACAAAAGAATAGGTGGGTAGAACACTTTGAGGAACTTCTAAATAGGCCAGCTCCACTGAACCCACCCACCGGACATCGAAGCAGCACCTACAGATCTCCCGATAGATGTCGCTCCACCAACGATGGAAGAAATCAAGATGGCCATCAGACAAATCAAAAGTGGGAAAGCAGCAGGACCTGACAATATACCAGCTGAAGCACTCAAGTCAGATATCGACCTAACAGCAAGGATACTCCACGTTTTATTCAAAAAGATCTGGGAAGAAGAACAAGTGCCGGCAAACTGGAAAGAAGGACATCTTATCAAGATGCCAAAGAAAGGAGATTTGAGCAAATGTGACAACTACAGAGGGATCACGCTACTGTCGATACCAGGGAAAGTCTTTAACAGAGTATTGTTGAACAGAATGAAGGATTCAGTGGAGGCTCAACTTCGAGACCAACAAGCTGGTTTTCGTAAGGATTGGTCGTGCACGGACCAAATCGCAACACTACGGATCATCGTTGAACAATCAATTGAATGGAACTCGCCACTGTACATCAACTTCATTGATTATGAGAAGGTGTGTGACAGTGTAGATAGGAGAACACTAAGGAAACTTCTTCGACACTACGGCATACCAGAGAAACTCGTCAACATCATCCGGAACTCTTACGACGGAACACAGTGCAAAATTGTGCATGGAGGACAACTGACAAATGCATTCACAGTGACGACCGGAGTCAGACAAGGTTGCTTGCTGTCACCTTTTCTCTTCCTCCTAGTGGTTGACTGGATCATGAAGACCTCCACATCTGAGAGGATGCACGGAATTCAATGGACAAGAAGGATGCAACTCGATGATTTGGACTTCGCAGATGATCTAGCTCTTTTAGCACATACACACCAACAGATCCAAGCGAAGACAACCAGTGTAGCAGCAACTTCAGCATCAGTAGGCTTGAACATACATAAGGGAAAGAGCAAGATTCTTAAATACAACACAGGGAGCACCAACCCAATTCAACTTGATGGAGAAACTCTGGAAGAAGTGAATACTTTCACATATCTGGGTATCATCATCGATGAACAAGGAGGGTTCGATGCAGATATAAAGGCAAGGATTGGCAAGGCAAGTGCAGCATTCCTACAGTTGAAAAATATATGGGACTCAAAACAAATATCAACTAACTTCAAAGCCAGACTCTTCAATTCGAACGTGAAGACAGTCCTGCTGTATGAAGCTGAAACCTGGAGAATTACTGCAAACATCATCAGATGGATACAAGTATTTATAAACAACTGCCTACACAAGATACTGAATATCCGTTGGCCGGAAACCATCAGCATCAGCTTACGAGAGGACAAACCAACTTCCAGCCGAAGAGGAAATTAGGAAAAGATGCTGGAAATGGATAGGACATACATTGCGGAAACCATCAGACTGCATCAGGAGACAAGCATTAACATGGAATCCTGCTGGGAAACGGAAAAGAGGAAGGCCAAAGAACACGCTGCGTCGAGAATTGGAAGCAGATATTAAAAGGATGAACAGCAACTGGAAACAATTGGACAGGATTGCTGAGGACAGAGTTAAATAGAGAACCCTGGTGAGCGGCCTATGCTTCTCAGCGAGGAGTAACGGGCATAAGTAAGTAAGTATATGTATAACACTGAAATCCAGAGGTGACACTTCAGACGAAATCCTAAGGAATTGTTTGACCAGATCACTAAGATATTTCACACAACCTCACTTTGACTATCGCACAGTAGATACCCACTGTTGTACACACATGTGAAAGAAAACGTGCTTCGTTTAACCAATTCAATATTCATCTATCCATTCATCTACTCATTATTATGTAAAATGTAACAAATATCACACAGAAAACCTCACTGAAGTCAATAAAGTGAAATTGCAGACTATCAACCACTGACTAAAAACTACTTGATTATGTCGTTAAACTGAATTTCAAAATGACTCTGTAACTAGTCAATAACCTATAAAATGCTATCAGCATGGCAACACGAGACAATTATTGTTTTTAGAAAGAAATTATTGTCACTTTGTATTTATGAAAATAAATGTTTAACAAGGCAAAATTCAGATTAAATAATCACTGAGTGGATTGTTTATAATGGCATAGTAATATGATATAGTCAGTCAATAGAAAACTAAGTAACTGACATTTCAGTACTTTATGTAACTCCATACTTTAAAGAATACAAAAATATCCTACACTTTATTCCCTTCATTATAATTGAAGGAGAACAAGAACAAATAATTTCACAGAATAAGATGAATTGATTTGATTTGATTTGATTAGGTTCTCATCAGCTGAGTACAGCTTACAATATTTCATAATCCAAATTTTCATATAAAATTTAACATACTTTTCAAATGTTACTAGTTAGAGATGAGAGACGTAGAGACATGGTGGAGTAAAAGATCACGGTGAAGTTGATATGGCTCAAAAAACTTATTGAATGTAAATATAATGAATGAATGAAAATTCTAGAAACATCAGGTTAGTAACAAAGAATCAAGCAGTTAAAGAATTGTGCAACGGGATAAAAAGAACTCTGAGTGAGATGAATTACGAACAGTTAGAAAATCATGCGTTGAAATCAAACTGAAACCGAACACCTTTAGTACATATAAATAGCAAACGTCTAAAATTCACTGCTGGTAGTGGTAAAAGGTCAGAGTGCTGGTAGAGATCAGGTTTGTATTATTAAGTAATGATATTTTTCTAAATAAAGATGCTACATCAAATGAAGCCGTTATTGTATTTCGGATGTCGATATGATTCATATTTTCAGTAAAATGGAAAGAATCCTTCAATATGTAACTGGCTAGTCGTTGACGAATGGATTCTAACTTTTCCGCAAACCACAGCACAACTTTGTGATATGGTTAGTTAATCAATAATAAAGTAGGTATTAGGACGGCTTCTAGAAACCTCAACGAAGACTCTACAACCCTTGAAAAAGCCGGATACATTCCATCCAATCACTGATCGACAGAACCTTTCAGAATATTGACGTGGTGCATTTTGATTGGGTAATAGTTGAAACTGCTTACTTCGGATCAGGTGGATTATAATACTGACTTTGTTGTTATAGAATGCTATAAATATACGAACATTCTGTACATAACTCACTCACTATTTTACTGGAATAAAGTTTTTTATCTACTCATCTTCTGTCTTCTGAATTTGCTACTAGGAGGGTTCAAGTCTTTCGAGTGCTAAAGTTGTCTGCGACTAGTCAAGTTATCATGTGCGAGTTATGATAATAGGTTTTAGTGGAACCTCTTCTTCATTTATTCTCGGAAAACCATACATGTGTTGCAGACGAGACCCATGAGGTCTTAGTTCACTATAAGTATGATTGTCAGTTATTTTCTTCTTAAAATGTTCTATGAAAATGTTCGCCGTTCACTTCTCCTTTGAACTGGTCAAATCTTTACTATATTTACCTATCCGGAATCTGAGATTTGTATCTATATTTATTCTATGGAATTTGAACATTTTAAATGATTGCCTGAAAGAGACGATTCAAGTTAGATGAATAGCAGGGTTTTTTTCTCATTAAGATTAGTAGCATTTTGTTAGCTAAACAGTAATGTTATCGTTCAAAATGACTATTGGATTGATTGAATTGAAGTTCTATCAACATGGCCTATACAGTGGTTACATTCATCAAATTTTGTAAGACACGCAATTCTCTATCAAGTAAAATCTGTATTTAATAGACGGTTCATAATTACTTCATGATATTTAAGGCTTCGAGCTGTTTAGATGATTGAAGAATAACTTGCTTCCCGTCGACAATATCACTTGTTTGCCTATGATAAAACTTTAAGAATTTCATAACCATATGATGATGTTCCATAAAGTTACTATATACTAATGTGGATAAATGTACTCAGTAGAGCTGAGTGAACTGTTTGGTGATGTATTTACTGGGTATGCTAGATTCCCAGAAATCACAAAGAGGTTGAACATTGATGTCACTAAACGTTGTCTGGTCCGATCGAGTTCGATTGTTAGGAGCCGTCGGTTCTAGAACTAGTGAGAGAACGTTTGTGCTACTCTTGGAGTCAATATTATTCAGAATTACATTCCTAGTTATTTTATACATTTATTGTATCATTTTAAACGATTTGTTTATTCCTATGGCACAGGGTTGAATTAATTAATCGTTTTCCAACTGCTTGTTACTACTTTTGTATTGTGGAGATAATACTTAAAGCCGACACTTGTCCAAAAAGAAAGGCTTGGTCGACAGGAAAATCACAATAGTATTTTGAACTTCAGTTGTAGCAAGTTCGCTTGATTGATATAACAATTTATTTGTAGCAAACTGATTTCCTAGTTTCTGCACTAAACGCGCTCATTATTATCTCCAGTTAGTGTTTCCGACCTTAAAGGAAAATAAATTTTGTTGGTTCTTACTTTTTATTAGAAAACTATTTTCTTGACATTCTTCAAAGAAATTTTAAAGCATACTTACGCATGAGTCAGGTGCTTGATTATTCATCTTTCTGTCTGCATGTGAAATTATATTTTCCTGATAATGTTGAACTCCTGTCTCCAGTTAGCTAGGTTTAGATGTTGAAGATAGGCATTCGATTCATTATGCAACATTGTATTGTTGGTAATTGTGTGCCACTAACCAATATCAAACTATAATTGTTCATTTAAAAACCAAGCAATAATGTATATGATTTTTAATGAAAATAAGTCTTCTACTGTATAAATTATGAAACAATAAAATGTTAAGAAATTTCAAGTAGTAAATGAACCCAAAGGGTGTTGCATGGTTATTTAAATGAAGAACTTCCCCAAAACTAAATAAATTTACAAACTGGTGGAACGTGAGTTGATTATCAATTTGAGCGAGGTGAAAAGAGGCATGTGTCATAGATAATAGTAATTATGAAACAATAGAAGAGGTTTCTCGAAGTGATTACAAAGTATGTGAAATTAAAGTAAAACATCAAAAAAATTGAAAAATAATGACAAATAAGTGAAATATTCAGGCCAGGGTAAATTCAGGGAATGCAGGTGGCGTTTCTACACTTAAAGATGGAGCTTAAACTCTCAAATTATTAAAGCTTCAGTAGTTCATAGGATGTTCATTCGTTCCTCGTCTGAGCTTAATCGTTTGATAACACAGGTGATGCCGAAAGACGATTCCCGGATAATAGGGAGGGCTACTTAAACTGAGTTGATACAGTTTCCTTAAAATGAGCTGGTAATCGATTTGTGTACATTTTTTAGGAGCCGTGTTAGATAATGTTATGAGATGAGTTTAGATGTGACCAATGTAGCAAGCTCCAAAGGAATAAGTGACTTTGTGGATACACATTTAACACAATTACAGCGAAATGAGACAGAGTGTTCAGTAAACTGTGTGTAAATGTGAATAGTTATTGTTGGCTTGTTTAAGGAGTTCTAGATGAAAGTTTTAATGCATGCATACTGACATGAAGTATAATAAATATATAAATTGATGAGCTTTTACAAAAGTCAACTATTCTGGATTACGTAACTAGATTTGTTCCTTTTCGGAATTTCCAGAAAAGACACTATTGCACAAAACATTGTGGAGAAAGTTACGCATATGAGCAGAATCAGTAGGGGGGGGATGAATGACAAAAGTATGGAATTTATATATGGTTGTAAGAAGTGCTATTCGTGTAAATAATATTTGCCACTTATGTAGGTATTTTGTTACGACATTTGATTATGCCGTACAAGATTTAATTTGCTTCTCGCTTCCATTTTATAACGTGCTCCTCCCTTGATTATATTTATTTAAAGCATTTTTAATTGAAAGTTTACTGATACAACCAATATGATTTTACAAGGGGATGAGGCGGAAACACTGATTTTTTCTTCTTTCAGAATTCATGCTGTTTTCGGCTAAATTATATTTGTTCGGTAATTTATGTAAACATTATCCACTTTATTACCATTGGCAGAAGCATAATCCTCAATTTAATTACTCATGTATATGAGGAAAACGAAGAACACTCTGTAGTTTAGGTAAGTAACAATAACGATTTCAAAAGGGTAGAATTAAAATATCATCCTCACTTTTCGATTCATGGTATGTCATAATTAGTGGTAAATATCCTGTGTGTATCACCTACAAACGGTTCTTGATATCATGATGAATTCCAGTATTATTAGTCAGGTTGCTGAAGCGGAAAGGTGAACAACTTAATACCCCTTAATAAAATACTTGATATTTGAGTGAAATTAAAATTGAGTCATAATTGATTCAATGTTAACTTCATTATTATTTAAATAAAACTAAGTTTAAGTCCTAAATTTCACACATTGATACTGTATGGAGAATCAACATTGCATTATGTTTGAACTGCAGCGGTAAATAATCCCCAAAATAAATAGTTACATAGGTTTCGACATTGATACTGATCATGTTTGTTTTAGCTGATACGACTAGTCAAGGGCTCTCGGTAACGCATCATTACTAGATCACGTCACGCCGCACCGTGGGAAGCATCTCTCTCTCTAGTTTGCCAGCCTAGACGTTGCTATCTCATTGCCGCTCTATTTACGATCAAATATAGCTTCTCTCCTATCCTTCATTGCCTTCTGGTTTATTCTTATTCGTAAGAGTGGATCCAATCGTTAGAAGTTGCTCTGGACATACGACAAACATAACTTGGTCATATGCTGGGTGCATTTCATTGGTGAGCCCGACGTGATCTGGACACCATCATAACTGTGAGTTCGTTCCTGTTTATAGTTTTCAACAGAGTATTTATGGTGTGATTATTTTTCTTCCACATTTCCACTGCATTTATTTTCGCATTTACATATATTGGTACCTGAATGATGACTGATCAGACTCCTAAGCTCATTAAGATTTAAACTCCCACATCTCCAAACTTATAGCTTATCCCTCTTTGAACAAAAAACATAGAAGCTTGGTTCTGCTACACAGAAGCCGAGTTTCGAGACCACGGCATGACAGACCTATATGTTGAATTCCTTGCCGTCGTAAAATCACTTCCGTATAAATTGAATAGGTACGTCGCCTCTTTAGTTTTCAGCCCCGACTGCCTAGGATCATATGACCAGGTCGAAAGATCAATTCTCAAACAAGGAGACTTGTCCGACAGACTACATGTTGATGAGTTGTTTGGCACCATCAAGCTCGGTAGCGGATCGGCGACGAAAATGTTGTCGCGCATGCGAGAAGTGATTGGTTAACGCACTTTTGACGAAAATCTCGTCCGTCAACTCTTACTATCAAACTGTCACAACAAGCGTAAGCAATTCTAGTAACGTTTAATAACAACCCAGTGAAACAGCCGCCTGTTATTTACCACTGACGTGATGACAAAGGTTCGCTACCTCGTCGATACTGGCACAGAAGTTAGCGTCCTTCTTGCAGCTCCATCTGATCGTCAACATGAAGCTGAATCCATCTACAGGCAGCTGATGGGAAACACACGGCTACCTATGATAAGTGATATGCCTACTTAAATGTGGGTTTACAAAAACCAATTCACTAGATTTTCACCATTGCCGATGTGAAAATACCCATCATAGGCATAGATTTACTGAGCCACCACAACTTGCTTGTGTAAAAACAGACTAGTGGATAACAACATAAATCTATACGTTCGTGGAACTACTGCTTCAGGTTGTAGCTTATGTCCTCTTCGTTTTAAACATTTAATTAACCCCTATTTTCACCCGATACTCGACATGTATCCAGATCTGAATAAGGCAACATCGAAATTATCATGTGTAACCAGCAATGTTACACATCACATCACGACTACAGGTCAACCTGTATTCTCCAAAGCACGTCGACTCGAACTCGGAAAACTAAGGATTGCGAATAACGAATACGATCATATGATTGAACTATGAATAATCCACCCATCCAGTAGCCAATGGTCACCTCCACTACACGTGATCCTGAAGAAAGATAGCAATGATTGGCGTCCCACCGGTGATTACCGACGTCTCAACGCCCAAACTACGCCCGATCTTTACCCGTTACCACATATCCACGATTTAACGGCCACTCTGAATGGAATGACAATATTTTCGAAAATCGACTTGGTAAAGGCGTACAACCAAATACCAATGTCTGAAAATGACATACCCAAAACCGCCATTGTAAACCTTTTTGGCCTTTACGAATTGCTTCGAATGCCTTTCAGGTTGAGAAATGCAGCACAAACATTTCAGCGTTTCATCGATGCAGTGTCAGCGGGCTCAACTATGTCCATGCATACGTCAACGACTGATTGATAGCAGGCCTAGACGAGGTAATACATCTGAAACATTTAGACACGGTCTTTAGAAGACTACAACAATATAGAGTTACCATAAACATACAGAAATGCCAAATCGGAACAACCTCGTTGGACTTCCTGGGGCATACTATTAATGCGAATGGTATACAACCCCAAAAACACAAGGTGACGGTTATTCTGGAATACCCGGAACCAACCACCATCAAGCAGTTGCGAGCTTTCAATGGATTGGTAAGTTGTTGCAGACGATTTATACCGAACTGTGCATCTATCATGAAACCACTAACGGATCAGCTTCGTGAAAACAAAAAAGTGGTCACAATCGATGCAGACTCAAAGAAAGCCTTTACTGCGACTAAAGAAGCAATAGCCAATGTGACTATGCTGGCACATCACAATAACGAAGCCCTGTCAGCATCTCGGTTGACGCATCTGACTTAGCCATTATCGCAGTTCTGCAACAATCGACTGGTCAAGCTTGGCAACCTTTAGCATTCTTCTCAAGACGATTAAACGATGCCGAATCGTGATACAGCACTTTTGGTCGTGAACTGTTAGCCACGTACCGTGCTGTACGACATTTTCAACATGCCATCGAAGGCCGAGAATTTACAATATTCACTGACTATAAGCCAATGACATTTTCTATGAATTCATCTTCAGATAAGTACTCTCCACGAGAGTCAAGTCATCTAGACTACATTTCCCAGTTCTCTACTGATATACGACATATATCTAGAGTTAACAATATGGTCGTCGACGCCTTATCGCGAATACATACCTTGAATCGTATCCAAGGTTTTGACCTTGTTGAACTAACTCAACTTCAAAATGAAGACAATGATCTTCATCACGAGTTATCCACAACAAAACTCAAACTCCAAGCAAAGAAATTGGAAAAGGTAAGAACACTTTAATTTGTGATTCTTCTACAGGTATAACCCGTCCAATCGTTCCCAAGAGTTATCGACAAATCATCTTCACACATTGCACAACCTCTCTCATTCTGAAGCTCGTGCTACGTCTAAACAGATTGCCCAGAGATTTTGCTGGCCAAGGATGAATAAAGACATCAATGAATGGGCACGATCCTGTGTGGCCTGCCAAAATAACAAAGTAATTCAGCATAACAAATGCCCTCTTGGCATTTAGATAACTCCCGACGCTCGATTCGACTACGTTCACACTGATTTGGTAGGACCCTTACCAGAATGAAATGGATTTGCTTATCTTTTGACATGCGTGAACCGTTTCACACGCTGACCAGAAGCGATTCCACTGAAAGATATCACTTGTGAAACGATTGCTCGCGCTTTCGTCGAACGATGGATAGCAAATTTTGGTTGTCCATCAACAATAACGACAGACCGTGGACGTCAGTTTGAATCTGGATTGTTCCACTCTCTGACAAAACTTCTTTGAGCTACGCGCTTCCGAGCAACTGTCTACCACCCACAATCTAACGGTTTGGTAGAAAGATTTCATCGACAGCTAAAAGCATCACTTTCAGCTACAAACATCCCGCAGTGGACAGAGGCTTTGCTACTAGTCTTACTCAGTATCCGAAGCATGGTAAAAGAAGATGTTGGGTGCAGCGTGTCTTAACTAGTTTACGGAACGACTCTTCGATTACCAGGTGAGTTTGTTGAAACCGCTTCCACCTCGACAAACCTGGATATCAATTCTTACGTGAACCAGCTTACAAGTGCTATGCGTTCAGTTAAGCCAGTTCAGACTCGACAACAATCGACAGACACTTTCATACAACCCACTTTAAAATATAGTGCACACGTTTTTGTACGTCGTGACGCTCTTCGCCGACCTTTTGACATGACTTACGAAGGACCATACAAGGTCTTGAAACGTGACACAAAGTACTATACGATCGACAAAAATGACCACGAGGAGAACGTCAGCATTGACCGCCTCAAAACAGCTTACATAGAAGGTAAACCCCTTGATGTCCAACTCTCCACAACACCGCCGAAACTTGACATGAACGAAGTCGCCATGCCTCAAGCAACAACCAACAAGCGAGTGGAAATTCAGAAGATCTCCATAACGCCGAGAGCTACACGTTCTGGTAGAAATGTATGATTTCCAGAACACTTAAATGAATATTACGTCTATTAATTTTTTTCTAATTTTCCACTGTGTATTGCAAAGTTTATATATATAAAATAAAAAAATTGAATAAAAATACCTTTTTTTTAACTTTACGGTATGCATTTTACACATTTTCGTTTGTTTAAAAAAATATCAAGAAACCTTTTTTTATTCATGCTAGCGTTGTCAACATTTTATGCGTTTTTGTAGCTGTATTTAGCCGCCAAATTGTTTTTTAATATGTATATATATAAATAAAAAGCAAATATTTAAAAATTTTCTTTTTTTTGGATTTCCAGGACGCCTGGAAACGACCAGAAGAAAACGGAAGAGAACGATTACGTTTTGTACAATTTTTTTATGTAACGATACTTAAGCATAGGTACTGACGGCCAGAAGCTGTACAACCTCCAAGCTATCAAAGGAACGTTTACCAATGTTTAACGCATTGGGCTTTATCCTTTGGCTGGTACATCATAGGGTCCACACGAACCGATTAGGAGGGGAGTGAGCTGTAGCGGTAAATAATCCCCAAAATAAATAGTTACATAGGTTTCGACATTGATGCTGACCATGTTTGTTTTAGCGGACACTACTAAGTTGAGGGCACTCGGTCACGCATCACTACCAGATCACGTCACGCCGCATCGTGGAAAGCAACCCTCTCTCTAGTTTGCCAGACTAGACGTTGCTATCCCATTGCCGCTCTATTCACGATCAAATATAACTTCTCTTCCATCCTTCATTGCCTTCTGATTTCTTCTCATTCGTAAGAGTGGGTTCAATCGTTAGAAGTTGCTCTGGTAATAATCCAAACATAACTTGGTCATATACCGGGTGCACTTCAGACTTGACAGAAAAAGCTTCCGCTCAATGGGTTTCAGAATTCGATTCCTGTGGATCACTCTATTCGTAGGTTCCGTCTGTAGGTACATTTAAAAAGAAGCAATATAAGCGGCATGATTTTCGTTAGTGACACTGAAAAAAACCACCATGTCTTCAATCGACAACAAGTTGAATTCGAAAATGTGACCGAATTCACTTTCTCATTGTTATTGAAAGGCTTCTATATAACTAAAATAAAAAAGCACGTATTTTGGTTCCATGTGAAAGTTATATAAATTTAAGATAATTTCAAAATGGATATGAGAGGTGCTAAAGTATTCGAAATATATTTTTAATTTTGGACTTTGGGATCACGTATTCGGTTGTCGCGCTACCTCAAGGTTGCTGGTTAGTCACGTGTTCACATTTATATAATTGATAGAGGAAATAATCAGTAATTACCATTTACACCGAATATTTAGCATACTATATGTTCTGAAGAATTTAGTTGATTGCCCGTTACTATCGTGTGATTTTTGGTTGATATAGATCAGGAAATAGACAAGAATCCTTGCCTATTTTTGAAAATCGAACATCCAAGCAATGGGAAATAGTGTAGAATGTATAGGGTAATAGTGCAAAGGTTTTAATGACTAACAAAAAGACAACAGAAAGGTACTATGGCTTCATCAACGATGTCTGCTCCTGTATCAATATTTTCCTTATCGATTATCGACTGTATTTACCATTGCCTCTATTATTGCCCTTCGAATGCAAATGGATTACCCATTTTGTAGACCGTATTTTAAAGCCACCTGCCCTGGCTTTAAACTAGATACCCAATTTAGCACGGTATCTGATTGGCATACGATATCCGTAGGTGACGGAATAAATGGCTTAAAATTGTAGAACAAATACATTCATGTGAAAAGTACTTATAAGATAAAATCGTGATATACATCAACAATCATTTGGTCTAGTTAGCTACCGTCACTTTTACCTTCTATGCTTAAAACTCGGAGTGGAAAAGTTGTAGCGTGCTTTACTACGAGCTATAATATTCACATTATGACACAATACACAGTTTTTATTGATAAAATAAGGCGAAACCCACAGTCGTGTTGGTTTTTCAAGCTGTCTGACACTTAGAAATTTAGTGAGTAAAACAATCATGGAGAATAGTGCTGAAGCATACTAAGCAACGAGTGAAGACTAAAAATGGATTATGTTAAGCATAACGTAATAAATAGCCACAGGTTATAGCATTCCAACACAAGTTGTATGAGCACTATGTTAAAAACATGTTTTCTTGGTTTCTACTGTATCACAACCGTAGGCCTTGAATAAGTGTAAAAGCATTTAAATCAGTCTATAGGTTTGCAATAAGACGAAACGTAATAAGTTTGACACCTGCTGCACGATAAAATGCAACGACTTGTGATTAATTTTGACCTGCCCTCTATTTTGTGAATCTTACCACGGAAGTCATGAACATAAGAATTTGTTGTTGATAAAATTTGGTGTTTCATAATAACTTCCGAAGGTTTGGGTCCCACAAATTGGCCAACGATAGTAGCTAAAAATGTAAGATTAATAAGCTGTCAACCTACATTTAATGGCGTCATCATCATCAACAACAACGTAGAACCGGGAACACACCCATAGGTTCAAGTTGCAATACCACGCTAGCACTATGAGATGGCAGAGGTAACGAAATAACAATATGAGAGGGGAGAGTAAAGGTGTTCAGAAAAATAATAATAGAACTCAAGATCTAGATGAAGCTAAAGAGTGAATACACTCGCGCCACTGTGATCTATTCTGAGCCATGTGTGTCCAGTCATTTATTTTGACTATCACGCGGACGCCAACCAGGTAATCTACACCTACCAACATGGCTTAGACCAGTAGTCAAAGACTTCATGGACTGATGTCATGTTTTGGTTTGTCCTCCCCTACGCTTCTTCCATCTTACTTCAACCCTTGTAAACATAGCGCGACGTGGTAGGCGGTTGTCTGTCATGCGCAACACGTGTCTCAGCCATCTCAGTCGGTGAAGGTTAATGACCTCTTCGACTGATTTACCATATTTCCTAAGCACCTTTTGTTTAATCTCCATATTACTTATTCGACTTTTAAATGATTTACGAACGATACTACGAAAACTTCTATGGTCTAATACCTGAGGTTGACGAATATCTTGGGTTTTCATGGCACACATTTCGCAGCCATATGTTAAAACGGCGCGGACTGCTGCGCAGTACACCCGGCCAAAACATGGCTCCAGTCTATGATGTCATTTACAGCTGGGCTAAGACATGTTATTAGGTGCAGATTGGGGTCTGCGTGATGAACGTCACAAACAGTTAGACTTTGGGTGATATGGCTAAAAGTCGTTGGTAATGGCGCAGGTGCATCCACTCATTGTCTTCCTCCAACTTTGTTAGTGCTTCCTAAAAAATAGTAAATGATTATTACTGTTTGTATAATACAACGCACCTGAGATGTGCTGTTTCTCAAATGTATCTAACAGTGGAGCTACAATATCATAATGGACAATCGGGATGGACATACGTTTGCCCACAATAAATGACATTGGTGACTATATGGTCGCGTCGCTTAGTTTCGAACACTGAAATATTCCGACATTAGACAAAGATAAAGGTTGAAACCCCCCCCCCCCGGATCATCCTAGGGTCTAAAACGGAATGTTTCACCATCCGATATCTACGAAACAAGTTCAGGTCTCCTATTCGCCATTTTGATGCTGACTGGCTCGTCGGACGTGTTGGTGATACCCTAATATCTTGTGACTTCTTTTTTTAAGTCAACTGTTACATGCCATCCGTTTAATTCGATCGGCCTAACGGTCCTCTGAAGTCCACTCCAAAAAAATCTCACCTATAGGTATTTCTTGCCATATGCTTCCCGACATCATGGCTACTTTGCACTGATTCCTTTATTCGATCAATTTAGGATTCCGATGGGAATGGTGAGAATGAATCCGATAAACCATGATGTTCTGCATCCTCTGCCGTATTTAAAGAAATGGAGGTTGTAAACTAAATGTTTTGTTTCATGACTCTTCTCTAATTCATTACTTAGATTAATCCTCACTCCAGAAATAAAATGGCTGTATTACTTTGGGTGGGATAGAAAGTACACAGACAACAAAATTGGATGAAAATTTAAGTATAATGTTAGACGTAGTTCTCTTTTCAATGTTACTGGACCTAAGTATAGAGAAAACAGTTTGCACTCCGTATATTCCCATTGTGATACCTCTAGTAATAAACAGCACTTCTGATGGAACTCAGTATGTGTTCTGCCTCTACAAGTCAACAGTCCATCACTAACAGATGTAAATTTCACGTAGCTAAGTCCATCAATTAATGGCTTCATCCACATGTTAACCTTTTTCACTATACCTAAGCTAACTAAATGCACAGGATCTAGCGGAAAAAGTTTTGACCATTAATTAACGGCAAATCGGATCCAATACGTCTACTTGTCCCAAGAATGTTTTCTAATTAGTTGAATTTCCCCCTAAGTGCTCTTCAGATAGTCGGCGTTTAGCCAATATACTTCATGAGTTGTGTATTTTGCCCCTAACTGTTTCGTCTATGGCCAACTTTTGCCCACAACATTCCTTACACACTGTAGTCTTCCTAAAATTTTAACAATATTACCTAATTGTAAATTACCATTCATGTAACTCTATATCAAGTGCTACATCACTGGGTAGCAACAATAGTGTATGGGAGGAGATACAGTTTTGTGAAATAATAAATATATTGTATAAGAACTAAAAAATATTTACAAATATAGGAAGTATGAGATTTCTACTTAATGATCATCTCTTCACAGAGAACTGAAATTCATCAGTTAGTTACAACTTTTTAACTCTATGTTATTCTGAAATAACATGCAACTACAAAAAATTGGTGTAAACATATGCATCTTATGGACAGTAATGTTAAAGCATAATACCATGATTTAATGATTATACGAGAAACATACAGTAGCATCATGATGCGGATACAATGTCTAATAATGTAGATAATAAATTGTTGGAGTACAAATAGAGAATGTAGATTTTTCACTTGTAGTTGATGCAGACTGGGTTTGTGACGAACTGTAAGTTAAATCATGATCCTTACCGTACCATTATCGACACTCTGGTCCCAAACAGATCGACAGTTGAGAATGAAATAGGAATATTTCCGGATCTTATTCCCTGTATTTCAGTTTTCACCAATTTGTACATATAGCCCGAATCACCTATACTCAGTTTGATGTTTGGATACAATGTAATTCACACTATAAGGTCCTCCACCTTTTGTTGGAAGGTCTTTGATTCTTTTCATACTATTTCAGTACTCCAAAACCTTCCTACAAAGTGTAAATTATTAAATTAAATTCCTCTACCCAATCAAGCAAGGCATATTTTCATGATGGAATATTTGGATCACTTAAACACAACACTCACTAGTTTTCAGAACTGTTTTAAAAGACTAGTTTAGTTGCTTTTAGTTGTGTGCATAGTAAACACTTTATTTTTATCATTATTATGTCCCTCATGCCCTATCCTCCCGTTTAGAACATTAACTGTTAGTATTTCATTTCCCATTTATGAACTACAGTCAATTGATTGTGTAGATGTCACCTCTATTCACTACCACTTTCTCCCTTGTTTTGTATTGATACTAATTTTCTAATTGGCTCACTGCGTGGTCTAGTTAATGCGTATATAAATGAATGCTTGAGATATAATACGATTTGTGTTGTTGATTCACATTCCGGCCTGGGATTGAGACGGCATCGGTTAGACGTGCGGGAACCGACTACGCACTCATTGATGTTTGTTGTAACTTCGTGCTCACAAGGTCATACTAACTAATTGGTCGTACCATTCCAATAATAACAGTTTTTGACTTCATGACATATCCCACAATAAGTGTTATGATAATCAACTATATCTATTAATCCAATTTGATTTCGAACTCAATTTGTAATTTTTCGTGAAAGTTTATTTAACTTGATGGTTTCTTATAACGAACAATCACTCTAAATTAGTTAGTGTATATATGTATGAACTTAGATAAATAATGTTCGTCCCACTCTCATAGAATAGCTCGGGGTTTGGGCAATTATTAATGATGAACGTTTGTCGTAACCGTGTCAAGTGTTGAGAGGACTCAAAATATAACCAGAGCTACCCTAGACTTATTAGCTGAGTCTGTATTCCAAACCATAACAACGCTTTAAGTCTTTCACTCATCGATAGCATATCAATAATGCAGAGCCTAGGTTTCTTTCTATCTTGCAAAGTAGAAAGTTTACATTTATAATGTCAGATGTATGCTATACAATGTATGCAGTGGAAATAAATTTATCAACGCTATTTCTGAGTTTATATCCTCAAACTCTTATCTTTTAGTTACCATACAACGGCCTAATAATATATTTATCGTTTATTTTGAAACTGATTTTCAATATCGTAATCTTTTCTTAGTGAATTTTCTATATGTGGCTACCTGGAACAATAATCGATTCCAGTTTCTACACTCATCAATCAATGCATTCCGATATTTGTTATTTTCAAATTTCGCGGATTCATCTTCTAGTTTAACACTATTTCTATAGTCAACTTTCAAAGAGCTCAGCACTCTCATGGATAGTGAAATTTCGGGTGTTATACAAGTTAGAGAAATTAACTTGATAAATATATATATTTCAGTTAGTCAAAACTGGGGAAAAAGATGGTGCTGGGGTTCACATTCCATTCGAAAGATTTGCTCGGTATTTACTACTTGGTAAGTGACTGCTTTTTATTTGATACTGGATAATTAAAACTAATTCATAAACTAGAACTAGTCTACTGTAATAGTAGATATGTCTTGAGGCAATTGACAATGACATCAGTAATTATTTGATTGAATATATCACAGATTGATGTTGGCAGGGTATCACTGAAGACCAGGGAGCACTGGATAGCTGTTTCGTTCTTGTGTGGAACTCCTCAGCAGTGCGCACCCCAGATTCGGCACCAGGGGCTTCAGGTTTTCAGTTGTACCCTGCCAATATCAATCTGTGATATATTCAGTCAAATAAAAATAACCAGTCTTCACAAAAATAACCATCCCAATTAAACATCAGTAATTGTTAATACAATATTTATGCAGAAATGTTTGTATATATTTAGTTTATATAATTTAGTATGAAGTAAAATCAAAATATTTATAATGAGTTAGCGTTCTGTTTACGTCAATGGAGTCCATAAATCTTAATATGGCAAATGTAACGTATTGCATCGATGATGGGATACTGCACGATGTGTAGTTCGAAGATGTGGTTCGGTTTAGTTTTTTAACCCGAATTATAAAAAATCTATCAATAGATCTGTAGCGGTAAATAATCCCCAACATAAATAGTTACATAGGTCCTCGACATTGATGCTGACCATGTTTGTTTTGGCGGACACTACTAGTTGAAGCCTCTCGGTTACGCATCATCACCAGATCACATGACGCCGTACCGTGGAAAGCAACTCTCTCTCTAGTTTGCCAGCCAAGACGTTGCTTTTCCATTGCCGCCCTATTCGCAACCAAATATAAGTTCTTTTCCACCCTTCGTGCCTTCTAATTTATTCTCATTCGTAAGAGTGGGTTCAATCGTTAGAAGTTGCCCTGGTAATAGCGCAAGCGTAACTTGGTCATATATCGGGTGCACTTCAGATCTAATTTTGAATAAACATGAATATACTCAACTGCAGGCATGGAAGCAAGTTGTATTAATTAAACGACTTACACGTTATAAAAGGGAATAATATAAATATGAATCATAAGTAAAACGACTTAGTTTTTAACAGTCATTAATAATAGTGGTTCCTTAGTGGCTAAGTTATTCGACAGTATATGTCCAACACTGTAGTTTGATATTTGAGTTGGATTGTGACTGGCAAGCGGAATCCAGGACGCGCGTTTCGTCCTATTTGGGACTCATCGGCTTGATGTACCTGCGTCCCAATGTTGATATTCACACTGGCATTCGAACTCAGTCGGCTTCATGCCAAACGCCACCACATTCATCACTAGGCTACTTACTGTGTCCAGACAGTCACACTTATGCAACGGGTATATATGTAATTAGGATAAGCTTATATTTTCATCCCATTACAAATCAACGGTAAAATACAAGCTTATTCTAATTACTGTAGTTTGATGCTTGTTTATCACGTTTACACCCTAAGTATTTGTGGGATAATGTTTCGAGTGAAAGCTATTATAACACTACTTACGTGTGTTAAATAGGTATATTAATATGTTGCATATCGTACACCATCTTAAAGGAGTATTTATCAGGAAAGATAGCAGATTATAATTTTAACCAGATCACGTTTAGTAGAATAAATTCTCTATTAACAATAAATTTATTTATCTATTTCAGATGAAACTAGTCTCCCAAGTGATCTTCGTTTATCACTAATTGAATGTATCGCAGAGATAGCGTTCAATCCATCAATTGTAGGATGCACATTAAAAAAATAATCGATTTACTCTCTGTTAGATTACATTAAAAGGCTTCGAGTTATTATATCCAGGCTTATGGAATTTAATATATTTGTCGTAAGTTCCGTTTTGTTGCACTTATATTTTGTATGTTCATTTTAGATCTTCGATAGACAAAGGTATTTCATCACTTGTGTTTCCTGTATTAAATCAGATTATACGATTTAATTCTTTTGTTGATTTTAATGGTAGCCTACCATCTGTGTTGTTAATTTCAATTGAAAAGACGTGTGAATCATATTTGCGTATGTTTGATATTTTCTCTGGGGAGTTATTTCATTATTTTATTTCAGTTGAAACTGATTGTCTTTTGTTTTTGAATGAACTTCTACAGTATGGTGTGAAACACAATATTGACTTGGGAGACTGTTTAATGAAGGGTTTGATCGTTTGTTGCGATAATTTTGATTCGTCATGTAAAGTAAGTTGTCACAGATAATCGTATGTTGTGATGTTAATTTGTTCTGATGAGTAGATTATCTATAGTATGCAAATACTTGTTATTCGTTGAAGTTTCCTGTTTATACATTGACATTCTTCAGCTTATGTAATAATACTCAGGTTTATTTACCATTAAAATGGTCGAGCTGTTTTTCGATCGGAACTTATAATTTGAAGTCGTATTGCACCAGGAAATTCAGTTAAACATCGCTAAACAGAAAGACATTCAGTATCATTAAGCAGTAATACTTCAGTGTATGAAATGTAACAGGATGTAAATATTTCCTTAAAATGATTATAATTCTAACGGATGTTTCTTTTTCACTGTTAGAAGTAGTTAAATAAACAATAAACCCACTAGTAGTAATGCTTCGTTTGTAAGTGATAAAATTCCAAACAAATATATCCTGACTAATGCCTTATTTAATCAGCTCACCGTACAAATGTATTCGGTTTTCAAGTTGATTATCGGATAAATTCATATCAGCAGTGTAATTTCAACATTGAAGCATTAAACTACTTCGAAAAACTTTACCCTTCTAGGCTTTTGGAACCGTTAGATATTAATTACTCAACGGTTTGTTTATATCATAATGTGTTTACTTGTTTGTAAATAAAACAATTGTATAGGGATTAGTATGATGTTCACTGATTGCCTCGAACAATAGTACATACATTTTTATTTTGTTTCAGAATGATTCACTTTGGAATTGTTTACTTTTAATGATAAAATTGATAAATCTAATGCCTTCAATTGATGATGCCAACAGTTTACTAGACTATCTTCATCATCCAATTTTGTTTTGTTTGGATTGTTTAAAGACTAGACGTGAGTTCATTTTCATTTAAGTTGTTAGCACCGGAGTGTTTTATTTATATTATGCAACATTATTTTTGACGGTTTAGTTACATAAACGTAATATAATAAAATCTATGGATACATTCTATGAATTTTCTAATATTTCTTATTCGTTAACATTAACTTCACGGAATTACCAATACTTGATATGATAGTCACCGAAATTAACTAAATGCTGAACATAAGTAAACCATATTTCTGCAAGCTGTTGTTGTACAAGGTCATTAGAGAGTTATTTAACATTCTATGGCACTTTTTCATATACAATCATGTATTTTCCAATTATGTTGATATAGGAATAGGATGGAAGAGAGTTAGAGGTGGCCAAACTAAAACATGGCATCAGTGCATGAAGTCACTGACTGCCGGTTTAAGTCGTTTCGGTAGCTGCAGACTACCTGGATGGGGTCCTCGCGATTACCGTAACCAGTGGCTAGAAACACTGAGTGACATGGCCTACAATCGGTCACAATGGCGCAGATGTATTCACTCATTGTCCTCGTTCAAATCATGAGCTTTAAATTATTCCATTACTTTCTTTCAACGCCTCCTGAACCATATTCTATATGTTCACATTCCTTGTTACTATTATTATTTTATTTTATTGAAGTGATTTCTACTAGTGGTGGTGGTGTTAATCTTGCGGTGCCATGGTGGTATGGCAACTTGAACCGATGCACACATGTGCCAGGTTCTATGTTGATTGTACATACATACATACATACAATTATGTGTGCATTTTTATGTCTATAAGATAAAACTACGTAAAATTATTGTAGTAGCTCATTGATTCAATTTGTAATAATTCTGAACTGGACAAGCAAATCTTAGGCAGATCATGGAGATACTATTATAGATATAGGATTAACATGGAGAATCTTAGATTTAATGAATAGATTCATTGCGTTGTAATTTAGTGTGATGCAAGTCACCTAGTTTTATACCAATTTTTTTTCAATACTCTGTATTTTACGGTTATTAAGCTCATATCCTATTATATGAGTCAGGTGAACTAACATTGGTAGTTGCACTCATTTGAGTACAAGTAAATTAATCTGGTGACCGATTTATCCTGGATCCTGTAATAAGAATACAGACTGGAGGAATAAGTAGTAATATTTTCTTATCATATAGCTCGAGATTTCTGTTTATTAAAACAATGATTCTGCAAAATATCTAAGATTCTTAAAGTTATCTATTTCCGTGGTTTTATTCTAAGTGCGCTGATGAAGTCAATTAGAGGTTTTTTTATTGTACAAATTAATAACTGTCAGCGATTTTAATACCCAGTCTTATTTTGCTGTCCTAGTAAGTTTCATAGATTCATCAACATGGATGTACAGAAGTGAATGCATACACTTAGTTTTAATAAACTTTTAACTGTTGGTGAAATCGATAATATATTCTGTAATTCGAAAATATCTATTCATTTGTACTTTAGTCCCAAATTATTTGCTAATTTAGCAAATAATTAAGTGTGGGGGTAGTGTTCGAACTTACTACTCAGTGATTGAGAATTCAACGGTTTAATCAGTAAGCAGACGCTACACAACTGCTATGTAGTTAAGGGATTTAATTTTGTATATTTCAGGATTTTCTGGTATCAACAAGCATTTCTGCATAGTTCTTCAGTTCTTGGCTTCATTGTCAAATGTTTTTCATTCATTCAAATGGTTGGAAAAGTTTTGTAATGCAACAAATCAGGGTGAACCATTGACTCTAGTCGTTACAACGATAACTATTGAATTGCGTTTGTATCTTACTCAGAAATCATCACAAAACACTAATAACAATAGTATTAAGAATAAGGTTCAGTGTATTTCAAATTCTAACAACGAGACAGAGCCAACAGTCGGGACATCGTCAGAAAACTATATGGATATGTTGATTTGTTCAGTATGTTCTTCTTTAATTACTGACATGTAGCTCTTCTTTATTTATTTATTTCATTTGAAGTGATCAATTCATTTTATTTAAAAATAACGTTGTTTGCAAATATATTTTGTAAGACTCCTCGTATCATGTATGTTTTATCGGTTGCAAGGAAGTCGCAGTTATATAACTTCACTTGTATGATTAACCTGTAACATACCGTGATTATTTACTGAATTCATCATTCGTGAAAGCTATGCGAAATTAGTTACTTTGAGCCCCGCTTCATTTACTTCGGTTTGAGCAATTGGATAGTATTTCTAGTAATTCGAGGGTGAATACGCAGACTTATACTTGTAGATTTTATCTTAATGACTGAACAGATTTGCAATAATGATACTCAATCGTCAGTCAGTATGATTGATACCTCCAGAACCCTATATTTTACGCAACCACTGAATATAAGAAGACAAAGCTAGGTTTACGATTTCGAAGATTTAACATTATAATAGAGAATTACTTTTTTCTGATTGATTCAGTAATATAATAGAGGGTCCGTTAAGTTTGTTTTAGCCGCGTATCACGATGAATAATCCTATTGGAGAAGAGTGATAACCTGTTAGTTAATAGTTAAAAATCCTATGCTTAAACTTCTAAGTCATCCTCCTCACTCCAATCCTAACAAGTAAATAGGAACATTCATATTAAGGAAAAGTGCATTTCACTATGTTAGTGTTGGACAATTTTGTGATTGCCCAGTGTTTAAAATATTTAAAGTTTATCAGTCACTTCACAAGTTTGGATCCTGTTCTATCCACCTCAGTTTAAGTAGCTAAGGTATACCAGTGCACGTATATCTATAATTTAAATCATTATATATATTTACGATAATTCCCTGCAGTCTGGTAATTTCATTACACTATTTAGTAGTTTTGCCCATAATTCAAACTTATTGGATAATATTGTTACTCCTCGTTTCAAGTATTAATATTCACACAGTCTTTAGTCCAGTAACTATCAAGGCGTTATTTACTAAACTGTTTAGTACTGATAACCTCAAACTAAGCCGGTGGAATATATACTACATCCCTTTTGAATGATTATTCAATATGCTTAATATAAGCATAACTTTTGATTCATTTATTGAAATTTATTTAAATACACGTATCTTGAAATTCGTTTTCTTTATGGATTTTTGTGATTGGAAGGTTCAATTCTTAGGGATTTGGTTACAGGTTCAAGTACAAGTATACCTAGTTCAGTTTGGATGGCTATGTAATGTCAAGAGCTCTCATACTTTGCATGTTGCTGGAAATAGTTGTATGAATCAATATTTGGTTAATGGATTGCATCCACTTTTTATTTTTTGATAGATCATTTCATTCTTCATTTATTTTACAAGGATCCTTCAATAATTAATTACAGTATATCAGAAGCCTGTCTTCTTCTATTTCGATATTGTTTGGAAGAATTACAGAAAAATAACAATGATGATGTGAGTTCCTTTAGCTATGTAATCTTTCCCCAGTGTGTTTGCATTACCCCTACGAAATGCAGTTTTCTTTTAAAACTCATCGTCACCTTAAGTCTGTAATAGACCTGAGAAAACACAGGACAAAATGTAAAGTTACCAATCAAGTAAAATTCACTTCATTCTATATGTTTTATTCTTTAGTCCAATTCTTTTTTGGAACAATATCTCCTATGTTTATCTTTATTCTACCCTTTCCTGCGTCTCTTATGTTGGAACCTGAATACGTACTTATCATGTCCCACGTTTATTTGTAGGGCTAACTGAATGGCCATTTTACACCCTGTTGGTTCGGTTATAGTCAGCAGCAACTATGCCGTTCGACAGGTTTCAGACTATATATATATATATATATATATATATATATATATATATATATATATATATATATATATATATTAAACATTTCCCCGTTGCTTTCTTAGTGCGGACAGCCCATAGCACTGTAGTTAATAGTTGTTGTTCACTAAAAATCTGTCTACTTTATGTATTCGTACATACTAACTCTTATTCTATATTTGTTTCTAAAAGTTAGATATTACTGACAAATCAAACAATAATTTTTGTAATTATTCGTTAATTTCTTATGCAACTGATGAGACAGTGAAAAATATTTGGTTACAATGTTTGGATACTAGTGAACTGTTGCAAAATGTATTAGTTTCACTTCATTTATCCACAAGAAATCAAGTAAGATAAATTATTTCTTGAATAGATGAGATTTATTTTAGGCAATAGTTTTAGCTAATGTAACTTTATATACTGTTATTAGTATTAAGAAATGGCCACCAAAGTGTATGCGGTACACAATTAGAAATAAAGTATTGCGAAGAAATAAAAGGTGAAAGTGAATCATGATTTAAGTGGTCGGATTTAACAAGGGAATAAGAAAATTGCATAGCAGGAACTGCAGTTCAAATAGATATACAGTCGTTAATGACTTCTTTTTATTGAGGAGATTAATTTCACTTATACGAAACGCTTTATAAAAAGAACTACAGCAGGATCATTACTGACTTCTTTTAATCCATATCAGATAAAGTCTTAAGCCACTGAGTTGCATCATCTTTAGACTTCAACCAGGAAGTAGGGATGGACCGATAGTTTCCAGTAGTGTACCACTTTCCTCCACGCCATGGTTCCATGTAACAAACGGACAATGTCTCCACTTTATCCACTGTATCTCAGTATCGTCAAACTATGCACGATAGAGAAGTTTTTGGGGCATTCTTAAAACAATCAAGTCACTTAAGATGGTGTTGCAAGTTGGTGATACTAATTGATTTATTATCACTTCATCAAAACACACTTCCGAACCCTTAGAGATGCTAATTTGTTGTTCCCGTCAGATGTCACCAACCTTTCGCAGATAGTGTTGATCTCACACAGACACCAACCATTCTCAGAACCGAGAAACTAGGTTTTACAAACATAATGCAGAATTGCTTTCACTGAGGTGTTATAAATCTGACCCTTTTCAGCCAGACTCACATCAAGGCAGCGCTGAAGATGGTCTAGATTAGCATGTACTACTCTAACTTTCATTATAATTTATGTATTTAAATCTTTCCGTTTCTTTGATATGGACTAAAATTGACCAATCTTTATAGCCATAGATGCATCTTGAGCAGATTGCTTCGATACAGCGATAGGTCACAAGTCCACTTCAAATCATCGGGAAGAGTCAAACACGTTCAAACTATACATACATACTAGTCACGCAAGTGTGCTCGTTTAGGCTCGAGTGGTAAACGCTGGGGCATTTGGCACGAGACAAACCGAGTTTTAGTCCCTAAGTGAACATCAATACTAGGATACAGATACATCCGGCTGACGAGTCACAAATAAAACGAAACATGCGTCCTAAATACCAATTGCCAACCACATTCTAACTTACATCATAGCTTTCGTTAAGTTTAGACTGAATTCATCTATCACACCAACACCAATATTCACGCAACTACCCAGGTGCATGAATTTTTCGATTATCTGTGTGGGTTTTGGAAACTAGCTGATTTCATCAACCGCAAAAAATAATGTGTCTCTCAAATTGGTTCAGTACTTGACAAACGTGTCACATAAATCACCTTTCTTATTTAGGCCGTTACAGTTATATTTTTGACAGCACAACACAACTATTTTATGTTATTACAAAGTATTTAGCGCAAGTACAGTTCCTCCATATACCAATAACTTTTCATTATTATGGAGTAGTAACCTCTTAATGTCACCAAATATCCAGTTTAACCACATTTCCTCCTAGTTTATATTTACTTTACACTCGATTTTAGTGTTGAGCTAACACTCCACTCATTCGTTCATCGTTCTTTTAAAAAAATTTTGGCGGACGTTTAGTCGGATTAATAAAAATCAAAGTTGAAAGTGCTATTTTCCGGTTTAATTGTAATAATTTTCCTTCTAAATATTTAGAATTCCAATTGTGAACTATCTACTCACCCACAGTTCTTATGGGATAATTTATCTAATGAAGTTAAACCACTTGGTGCAGTATTACTTGAAACATATTTTATTTGGATTGAAGTATACTTCAAGACACATTGTATGGAATATGACAAGGATTGTGAAATTATGTCTGTTTTTAAAGAATTATTCAATAAGTATTTAACACCAGTTTTACCTATTTTAAATGCATTAATGTAAGTTTCAAGTTATTTTTCGTGTTATATGTAGATGTTAAGTCGATTTCTGTATGATTGAACTTTTACTAAATAAGTTGTCTTTTATTCTCCATATCCTAATTTTGAATGATCATCGAGAGAAAGAGATTACGCCAAATCTTTCGTTTCTCATTCCATATACAAACTTCAGCTGAATCGACCATCTTTGACCTTGTTCTAACGTATGTGTATGTATGAACAGCACCTGGTATATGTATGGATCAGTCCAAGTTGTTACATTTCAACAGCATAGCAAGATTAACACCAGATCTGTATTAGTAGTAGTTGCTTCAATAATAATAATAATAATAATTTGATATACAGAATATGGTTCAGGGAAAAAGAATTCGTTCGTGAGAGGAAAGCTATGAAATAAATTAGAGCTCATAATTTAGGGGAGGACAAAGAGTGAATATACATCTACCACTGTGACTGATTCTGAACTATGTTTCCAACAGTTGGCTACGACGTTCGCGGGGACTCCGGCCATATAGTCTACATCTGCCAACACGACTCACACCAGCAGTCGGAGCCTTAGACTGATGCTTTCTCCCATCCTGCTCTTATATCAGTCATCATCGCAAATCAAGGTAGTCGGTGGTTGGACATACATAGCACGTATCCCAGCCATTTTAGCCGATAAAGATTTGCAACCTTTAAACTGACAAGTCTCAAGTTCAAACCAGACAGAGACAGACAGTTACAACGTAGGTCTTGGTACATGCGTACATCAGTTCAAGTTGCCGTGCCTCAATTAGCAGATAGAGATTAAATTGTCGAATCAAATCCCAGAGTAGGGAAGGCAGTAACAGAGTTAGTATTCATGGAAGGGAATAGAGACCGAAGACATTTAAGGAAATATGATTCAGTAAAGAGAAATTTATAATAAGTTCAGAAGCTTAGAATTTAGAGGAAGACAAGGAGTGGATGCACCTGCGTCATTGCCAACGATTTTGAACCACTCTCCACCTACTGTAGTTTACACAACAGGGTAGTATTGTTACACAGTAACTGTGTGACTTAAAACTATGTACATAAATCTTTACTTGGTGAATTCCCCTTTGTCGGTTGTCATAGTTTGTTTTTTGATTATCCAGCTTATCAGCTCATCGTTAATGAGCACTGCTGAGTATTTTTAAAAAATCACACTGGATAAAGTTAAAAGAACGATATAAATGAAACAACCGTTAATGGGCGATTGGTTTGGCTTCAGACTTCGTACAATAAAGCATATTACCCTTTGTCTTTTGAGTAATACTTTCCAGTTTACTCAGTTTGTGGTTTTGTCTGATCTGTCTTAATGTACCAGGCTTCCTGATGTTGAATACACGCAACTTGATCATTCTGATTATATTACTTATCACTTCTGGAGACTAACCGTCATTAAATTTGACGTTTTGAACTAATTAACTGATGTTAGAATTAGCAATTATCTTAACTCGCTTCATATCTATTAAAGGCCAACCTCGTTACTGCAAAACACAGTAAGTCATTTGAGTCGATCATTAGTTGACTAGTAGCAGCAGTAGTCGAGTAATTCATATTACAGTGTTTGTAGAAATTTTGTCGATTTACATTGATAAATGTTATCATTATACTTTTATATCATGATTTTATTTTTGTCTATTAGGACACATTTCTTTGAAAACTATCTTTTACCAGTAAATTTACATAGAATTTCCTCCACGAATAATTCAAAATTCATTCAGTGTGTTGTAAATATCTCAACTACTTTAGTTCAACTGTCTAGAATTCCTTCAAATCCTGAGTTGCTTACTGATTTATTTGTATATGATTCAACTGATAAACCACTTCGTGGAGATATGGTTTGTAAATGGTTGAAACAAATGTGTTGCATACATGTGATAAATTCTCAGGGAACTAATATGTGTTTATTAGTGGCGCTTATTACTAACATCTTAGAACTTATAAATAATTGTTTACTGAATACACTGTTTTTCGATACGAAGGATGATTTACAGAAAATGAACTTGATCACTTGGTTTTTAAATCATGGTGGATTATTTCAATTTTTTGTTGGTAATTGGATCTCTTCAGTTGATTCTTTCAGTGGTTAGTGACAATTTTATCAACTTTTATTTGTACTGTACATTATTTCATTTATATGAATGAAAAGAATTCATATATGCAAAACTTTGATTTAGTGATAAATATTTTCCACAAGCTTTCATCTACACTGTAATAGGTAGTTCATTAGTAACGTCCAGATGAGTTCCCAATATTCTAGTAGGAATTTGTGGCCAGTGGAGTCTGAACATGTCGGGGATGTGAAACAGTCGTCACCAATAATCGTTGCGCTACGTCACAAATTGATTGAAGTCCTAAATTTTTACCATCGAACATGGTTCAAGCTATTTAACGTTTGTTGCGGGAACTGAAAACTTGGTGTTCTATCCCCCGTGAGTATCGTAGGACCTACTGAATATCGTTTAAGCACTATAGATGTGATCAAGTGGAATACTGATGTTTGATCGTAAGCACTCATGACCCTGGCAGGAACCGTAATATCCTTCTAATTACCAATATCTCTGTGATACTTAAAGGTCTTGAATTAAATGAGTAGTTTCAAACTAAGGCTACCTAATTTTCAATGAAATCGTTTTTCAGGGTATTATACAGTCATAAGTAATTGGTGGTATATTTTCGAAATATCAAAAGCTCATTTTGTAAATGTCAAGGCGAAACGCATATGTCATCATGCCACCAATTTTTATTTCTGTTCACAAGTTTTGTAAGCTGCATCATTGACTTAGGAATTGTCCTTATTAGCTTAATGTTGTTATGTAAAGTCCATATTGCAGTAAAAGCTTGTCAAGGAAACTATTTTTTTCTTTTCTAGCAAATCAATCTTCTCTGTGTATTGAATACATTTGCATAGTTATTAAAATATGGATAATGTACCACAAATGGTCAGATCTATTCACTTGTAATCTAGATGATCAAATCAAGGCATCATTAATAAATATTCCAGGTTAGTCAACCTAAAGTATCCTTCACAATTACTGTTGGGTTTTGGTTTGAAAGTGGAGTCCAGGTTGAGCCTTTAGTTCTATTAGTGACACGTTCGCTGGATGCATTTTCATCCCAGTATTGATATCGACGCTGGAACTCGGACCCAGTCCATTCGCGTCAGACGCCTCATTTTCCTTGACAATGACAAGAAGATACAGGAGTATTCCAACCTTTCATACATATTTTTATTATTGCAATTGTTTTCCGTCTTATCTTTTGCTTTTAAATGTGGCCAAGACTTACCAACACACCTTTCATTATTGAGAACTTAATTAAGAGAATCGGCTTTCTTTTTTAAATAAGATTGTTTCTCTCGTACTGGTTGTTTCTGTGTTTCTTTATTGTTAAAATAATTATCTATTATAGCTAATACATTGGTCCTGTACTACACAGATTACCTGTTTGAAATCATGCGATAACCCCGAACAGTGTTTGGGTACATTGGGCGATGTGACTCAGAATAGGTTTTAAGTAACCCAAATACATTCGCAATTTACCTTCCATACTGTTTGTTCTAAGAATTTTGCTCTAGTAATATTCCTTATACCTAGTCTTTTTACTACTATTTTTTTAGTTGATTGAGTATGTCACAGATTGGTGTTGGCAGGGTACCATTGAAAACCAGGGAGCACTGGACAGCCGTTTCGTTCTAGTGTAGAACTCCTCAGCGGTGCGCAACCTAGATTCCGCACCAGGCGTTCCAGGTTGACAGTGAACGCTTAACCCTCTGCAATGAGAATTCTACCATTGGATGCCGACCCAGTGGTGCAGAGGGTACTATTTGTTTTACCATTGTTTGTGCTGCTTGATCAATGTCCATGTTAATAGTTTGGAAAGGAAGTACACAGACTGAAGGACCAACACTTATGTAATGCCCATTTATCACAATATGATTCTAAGAATTGCAGACCGTAGTTAAGCCCTATTAAAGTTGGGTTGCGGCTGGTAGGTGGAATCCATGATACTCATTTTGTCCTCTCTGGTACACGTCTGCTGGATTTATTTTCACCCTTATTGGTGTTTACAATAATACTCTAACTCAATCGGTTCGTATCAGACACCATCTCATTCACAATAAATCTACTGAGTGCAGACAACAGCGATTGTGTAATGGCTATGTATATATACTAATATCTTACCGTGTATGTTGTTATGGGCTGAAATTGATGCATCCTTAAGCAGATTGTTTCGATAAGGCGGTAGTTCACACGTATGATTAGAGTTGAAAAACTGTAGTTGTCCGAATTTATTAGTTTATCGGTGAACGCGGTGGCATTTGTCACGAATAAACTGAGGTCGTGTTTCATCGTAAACATCAACACGGATTTAAATACATCTGAGTAACGAGTCCCTAATAGGACGAAATAGATGTCCTAAATTTACTTTTACTTGTCATAACCCATCTCTAGTCATATTTGTGAACTACTGCTGTATTGTGGTAATCCGCTTATGATGAATATATGACGAGAGAAACTGATTAGTTTTTGCTAACAACAACATTAACCAGTATTAAATCTATTCAGTATACTGTTCGTACTAATGGCTTACCATTAATTTTATTTCCTTCCCAGATGAACTATTGAATAGAATTGACAAAATATTATATCTGTTTGAAGCTACATCATCGAATTCTTCAGTTGAATATCATATTTCTAAACTTTACAACGGTAATTTATGCATAAAGCACACAATTTCTGTTGATGTTTTATAATTGTGTTGTTATTCGTATTGTTCGGTTGTAACCTCCTGTAGCTACTACCTTGACGTAGTGATTGGTCTTGCCTATCATGATGAACCAGTTACACTAATAGCGGAAACTCATTCCTTTAGGTCTTGTCATACCAGAGAGATAGGTTAACTAGTGGTAAAACTTAAACCTAAGGTCTATACATGAGGTCGTGCTGCTTTTATTGCAAGAATTTGTCAACGAAATTCGGCATTTCAAAGATGCTGCATATTAGTAACGGAAAGATAGGGTTAAAAATCGCCACTCCTGGAGATGTATGCCCTATCTTACCTCACAGATTTCTGTTTCCGCTGTTAAACCTTCAGAAGGCCGAATCTAGTACGGCAAAAGTTTTTCATAAGATTATCTTGTATAACCGAGTTCAGTTAAGTATTTATTATTCACTGCATTAATGCTGTGTACCATAGATTGGTGTTCCTTAGGCTTAAGAATCATCTCTGAAAAATTCCGTAGAAGATTCGGAACTTTAATTATTTTTTTTTAAACTTATGATGCAGCATACAATTTACCATCATATTAGTACAAAACAACAGCGTTGTTATCTGCCTTTTCATTCTGAGCTGTCTGATTGAGTCTCATGCCACTAGCTATTTCTTAATTTATTTCACATGTGTTTACTTAGAATAGAAGCATCTGTAAAATCTACTGGATGAAGAATACTGTGTTATTGATAGTACCTTGTTAACCTTTGTGTTATGAGAGAATATAATTGGTGAATCCTAATTTATGTTTGAAGAAATGATTAGAAGAAGCTAATACTGTATGTAATTTAAAGAGGTAAAATTGTGATGGAGGACTAATCATCTATGATAAATACATCACATTAACTGTTTCTATTTACATAGACCTGGGTTTGATAAAAATGATAATGATTCAGATTCCCGTTAGAGCTTGTTACAGAAAATTACGTAATGGGTTATTTTACACTAGGTTACATCTATCAATTGATGTATATCGTTTAGTAGTGACTTAGTGGTTAACACATTCGACTTCCAACTACTAGATTTCAAGTTCAGATTCTACTTTATGTAATTTGGTTCGGCCACCTGAATAGTATCGATATTCCTGACATAAAGTGTATCTTAAGATTGAATGCATAAACCTCTACTTGATAATCTAGTTAAGTCACCATTCCATCAATGACTATTTGTTTTAAAATAATCATATAAAGTTTTGATTGTGTTTAATTTACTGATTTCTTGTAACCGCTTTATTTGTTATTGTCTTAGCTTGCACAGAAGCTGCCGAATTCGATATACGGTTTTTAGACATCTCTGTTCTCATTCGGGACATTTGATCATCTCATGTACTTTTATGTATAATAACAGAATAATGGTGATTTGTTTCTTATTAGTACAGTAAGATGAACAATAATAAATGATGCATTTGTTCTTTTTTTTTATATTAGAGTTTAAATGTATAATTGGCGTTTAGGATCACTCGTGAGAGACGTTGCCACACACCATTAGCACAGGCAAACTGAATACCAAAGTAGTAGAAGTCACAATAATATCAGTAGTCATAATGTAAAATTAGTCGTCGAGACTATCATTTGAAGGATAAGAATTATTTGATGTACATAAAGATATAAAATTATATTAAACCTCAAGATTTAAGTGATAACAAAAAGTAAATGAGCTTATACCACTGCAACCGATTCTGAGGCTTTTCACCCAACGCTTTGTAGTATTGGCGAAGAGTTTAGCGAGATTAGTGATATGATGTCTTTTAAATTGTTATTTTTTTCGATTTGAAGTTTCTGAAAATAAGAAACCGTATTATAGACTTTAGTATATTGGGTGTTTCTATAGGTAACGTAAGATTCACAAGTTATTAGTTATACGTATGGCTGTAATAAAAGATTCCTGTTACCGAATAATCTACTTTCAATGAAATCATCTTGAATGTTTTGCTAGGTGAAGGACATTACTGATACTTACTTTTCATCTTTTTCCCTGTATTTTGGGCATTGTCGTCAATAGTCTTATACATTGGTGGATACTTCCAGATTTTAACATGATATGACTCAGGAGTTGGTTAATACTCGTATCTGCTATATGATTTGTTGAAGGACTAATTACTGTGATTCGTTAACCGAGCACATTTCCTTGTATTCAATTTTTGAACGACATTTATGTATGTAGGCTAGTTATTTTTCTTAATTTCTTAAACCATTATCAAGACAGCGGTATTCTATTGTTCAACCCAACAGTTGTAGGTCTACTGCTTCATCTGTTAAGTCACTACACTAAAAACAAAGCATCCATTTTTCCATACCCACACGAAATCGTAGAAATAAGTAAAATATTCTACAAATGGAACGTCGAATGTAGTATATGTATTTCATTTGATTTGATAATGAGTAACATATCTAAGTTCAATTTACTGATGAATGGAATAAATGACAAATCGAATTCGTTGCTTAATTGAGTAGAAGAAGCATATGCTATGGCTAGTCACTCAAATCAATCGTCACATTGCAATCTGAGTAGTGCTATAGTACTCATCAAATATATTAGCCACTACTCAGAGACGAAAAAATATACATGTAGAGATCAATATCAGCTTACTATTGATTAACTTCTAGAGATAGTTCCTAGAGTTCTATTCAAAAGATGTGACTAATACCTTTCAATTTTGTTGGGTGTAAGGCACTTACCCACTGCTGCCAAATCATGAAGTCGCAAAAAATATATCTCGAGTCAACAGAGTTAGAAATGTTGGCTGTTCGGTCCCGGCCCAGTTATCTAACGGTTAAACACTCCATCGTCCCTGCATTTCCTGGCTTAGATTCTCTGGTAAGATTGTGGTTTCCCACATCTGGAAGTGCTCATACTAGATTGGAACAGATATTTAGTGCTTCCTAGTTTTTAATGGCTGTCTTACTAAAATCAATTCATAATATACAGTTAAAATTCAACAATCTCCACAACCCTCAATTACAGAAATGTTTTAATGAGAATAAGAACGTATTCGTTTACTATTTCAACGTAGACAATCTACAGTATTCTACGCCTCTACATAAACGTCGATATCAGTTTTGTTGAAATCAACGGTAAATATTCTCCAAAAGTATTACGTCATGATACTACTAAGTATCATGTAAGTAATTATCGTATTTAATATTTTCATTAACTAGAATCCTAACATGTCACATTCAATGAGAATAAACATTTTAATTGTTCAATGTATCAATGAACAGTAAAGAAAAAAAGTAGCTAATAAACAATACAAATTGAGTAAACCTGTTCAATAATATAACAGTACAATAATAAGATTTACTTAAACAAAGTACAAATATGATTTGAATTACAAAGAAATTTGCATTGATTACAAATGTAGATTTTTTTAGCTTCTGTTGTGTTTATTAAAATCATTACTAAAGAAAAAGAAGAGAATATTCAACTTAATTAGATTTGGTTGACTGAATATGTCACAGATTGGTGTTGGCAGAGTAGCATTGAAAACTAGGGTGCACTGGACAGCAGTGGTGTAGAGTGTTAGGCTTTCGCCGTTAACCTGAAGTTTCATGGTGCGGAATCTTGGGTGTGCCATGCTCAAGAGTTTCACACTAGAATGAAGCAGGTGTTCAGTGCTCCCTGGTTTTCAATGGCACCCTGTCAACATTAATCTGTGACATATTCAATCAACTAAATAACTAATCTCCACAAAAATAACCATCAAAATTCAACTAGATTCCTTTTCAGTGAAAAAAATAAGCCAAAGAATAGTTAATTCTTTGAATACAATTCAATTGGAAATAAATAAAATCGATTTTTTCTTCTGGTTGTTACAGTATTTGCACACTTTTGTTTTATTTTTTTGTAAAAACAAGGAAAAAAATTTCGGGTTATGAAAATTGAGCAGTGGAAAAATAAACAGCAGATATTTTTGTGTTTCGTCTTCTTCTCTGTGAGTGTATGTGTGTGTGTATGTGTGCGTGTGAGGGAGAGAGAGAGAGGGGGGAAGAGAGTGTTTGATAGAACCATATCAGTTTGTTTATTTTTTCTAAAATATATTTAACTATCCATTCTTGTCGACTTTACATAGTCTATATCACGTTTTAATTGACAAACAGCTAATGGTCCACATAAACATGTAATACAAACATCATTAATGAGAGTACCCTAAAATATAAACACAATTTACAAGTTAATTTATTAAAGAAATTTATATTATTTTTTATTTAATTGAAGTAAAATAAAAATAGTAACAAATATTGTGTGTATCATTACCAGGGTTAACTTTGATAATTTCTGTTGAGGATGTCAGATCCCCAGAATTCTCTTGGTAAACCTGTTATTTTTATGATTTATTCGTGTAAATTTAAATTTCTCGTTTTCGCGCCAAAAAGTTCCATTTTCACCTTCAATTTGTGTTATCCACTTAGTGAGACGCTAAATCTTATTGGTTCGTTGTTTATTTTAGTACGCTATTTATAACATTCCAAGGACGCTCTGTTTTTTTGTATATATACGCATGAAATGTGTGGTTGTTATCCGTCTGCCAGGCTGCCTGTGGAGTTAAGCGCTTTTGTTGACTTTTGACTTCTTTCTGTAGTTAGCTGGGCTGGGACGCTGTGAATAGCTTAGCTTACCTGTTGTTGTGTCGCTGGTCATGCGTTCGCCAGCAGGTATCGAGGTGTTTTATTTAATTCGCGAAACCCTAGCAATTTCAAATAAATTCAGCATTGGATAGATTGTTTATAAAAAATGAGTGATACACGTGTATTTGTAAAATTTCGATAAATAGAAATCAAAATTTCTGACATTTTGCAGCTTAGTGTAAGTCGCTTCTTGAGAGAAAAATGAATAACCGAAGTGAATTAATACAAAATTCAATAATCCACAGTGGAACAAAAAAATTTGCAGAAACGAAACGATTTATTACTAAGTAATAGTAAATTAGTTAAAATATCTTGGATTGGTACAGTCCTTCTACCTTACGGCCAAGACACAACAGATGAATTACAAAGAATTCTAAAACAACACGGAATCCAAACTTTACACAAAACTACCAACACTATTCGAGGTGTATTAGTTAAAATAAAGGAAAAGATCCCCTTCACCACTACACAGAATTGTGTCTACAGGCTAGGTTGTGTTGATTGTGATGTCTTCTATATTGGAGAGTCATCACAAAAAACCAAAACTCGTGCCAAAGAACATAAAAGCTACACTAAACGACCTCCTAATAAACCTGTTGAACTTGAGAAATTGCAAATTAAATCAGCAATAACAGCACGTGTTATCCATTATAACCATAAAATCGATATTAAAAATATCCAAATTATTCAAAAAAGCTTTTCCAATTATAAGGGAAGACGAATAGCTGAGGCGCTTCACATTTCGTTAAATCCAACTGCACTTAATAAAAGGGATGGCCTTTCTATCCATCCAACATGGACTTTCTATCCAATCGACTACAATTAAAGTACATCAAATTTCATACACATGAACAAACATACAATTTCATTTTCACATATTTTCCTTTCACATCACACTAGCATTTCCATACGTGTCTCATTTCAAACCGCCTTGAACCAAATGACTTGACACGATCAAACTAACATTTTGATTGTACAAGTTTATTTTGTTTTTGATTTGTTTCACTGTGTATTATTTAATCTTGTATTAATTCAATTCGGTTATTCATTTCTCTAAAGAAGCGACTTGCACTAAGCTGAGAAACATCAGAAATTTTAATTTTTACTTATTAGAATTTTACAACTACATGTGTATCACTCATTTTATAATAATAACAATTTTGTTTTCAATTGAATTTTAATGAGATTTTAATTAAATATGAATAATACTGAATATTTTCATTTCAACCAGTGATTTGTTGAAACATTGAACACATTGCAATGTATCTATAGAGATGATTAAACTCATTTAAAATGTACTTGTCATTGATATTTCTACTGTAGTATGATAAGTAGAAACTAATACCTACATGATAATTTCAAGTGAATAATGTAGCCACACTTTCTATGACACCATCAATGTAATCTATTTCAATACAATTTGTCTATTCAGATTAGCGAGTTGTTTACATAGAATATTTTCTATCAGAAATACGTATTATTATATATGTCATAAACTCTGTTAACCGAGAATTTCGACAATATTTAAGAAGATAGGAGATGTATAATTATTGTATAGAGTTAAAGCATATTATACAAAAGAGTAAATAAGATTAGTAAACGATCACGAGAAATCTGTTGTAAGAACCTCTGACACTTGTATTGTCAGTATCAATGGTATCGTAAATTTCAACAACTGTCTGCGTTAAATACTTCGGATACGTTGGCCAGATACTATCAACAACCTGTTGTTGCAGAGAACAAATCAACTTCCAGGAGAGAAGGAAATTAGGAAAAGGCACTGGAAGTGGATAGGGCACACATTGAGTAAATCACCAAACTGTGTTACATGACAAGCACTAACTTGGAATCCTCAATATCAAGGGAAAAGAGGAAGACCCAAGAAGACATTGCGTCGGGAATCGGAGACAAACATGAAGAGCACTTGGGAAGAGCTAAAAAGGAAAGCCCAGGACAGAGTTGGTTGGAGAATGCTGTTGGGCAGCCTATGCTCCACATAGGGTAACCGGCATTGATTGATGCATACCTTGTCTAGAATTTCTATTATTTAGAGGAAGTCATTCTACTAAATCTAAAAAGTGTAGGTGTGTTACGAATAACCGTAAGTGTGACCGTTGTGAACTAATGAAGACGGAAGTTTGTGGAAACAAAAAACGGTGGTTATATTTTCAGATATGATTTCTGCTGGTGCAGTAGGTCTTCACGGAACAGATTAATTTCTGATTGATTTCATTCTTAGTTTAAGATAAATGGTGTTATTACTAGAATACTGGTTGGAGGATATTTGTAAAAGTACTCGTGTTGCTGCAGAGGTTCGGGAAATTGAAAATAGAAGGTATGTTTGAATGAATACGTGAACTCAAAAGTAAATGAATTTGCTCATATCACGCGGATTCTTCAATTCTTACTTGTCTGAACCTTAACGAGGTCGTCTGCATATACTGATGTAATTTATTGCAGCATCCTATAGACTAGTCATAAGCCATGGTTTGGTTGCTATTAGCTATCTTACATCCAACTTCTGGTCCTACCAACGTTTCCCATTAAGGTAGGCTGTGGTTAGCTATGCGTACTACACATCCCAGCCAAAGATCCACAGCCTAGTCGGCCGGCCTGTCATCCTTAGTATAGCACCTCTGATCTTATCTAAGCGTAGCTCAGTCAGCTTTTCCACCATATGTTAACAAAGCTCCAAAGAAAACTATATTCACAAATCCACTTCTAGTTTAAGAGACATTTTTTCACAGCCACGAATTAATACATTTTGGACTGTCGAGCAGAATATTTGTTATTCGGTTGACCAAGAGTTATCTTAACTGTACCACAAAAGACGGCAGTCGACAAAAGCTGGATGGGGTTTTGAATCCATATCGAAGTTCTTTTAACTACAAAACCATTAAGGTTGATAAAACTTTTGAGATAAGCTAGTATGTCAACGCATCCAACTTCTTCGCCGCATGCAACTGGTCCAGATGGTAGGCAGTGGAACCTTGCAGTAGCATTTTCAATGTGTAGTGATAGCAGACCCAATTGCGTCACCAGAGTTTCACGATTAAATCAGTGAGCTCAGAGAAAAAAAAATTAATTTTAAGGATCCTAAACGTGTTTACTTTTCTAAACGACTCAAGATTTTGTCAGAGCCCACCAGTCTAAACAATCTCATCCTCTTACTTTAAGTTGGTGAGTAAGTTTCGGGGGATAAAATCAATCTCTGAAAAGTATCTCTAAAAGGTATTCACTTCTATTCCCTCCCCGACCGACTACAAGTGTATTTAAATGATTTAAGGTACTAATATCAATTACTTAGAATACAATACAGCATAAAGATGTTGGACTTTCTGATCTAGATGGTACAAGTAGTGAAAATGATGTCACTTGGAATGTCGTTGAAAGCTTCACAACTAAACAACCTGATACTAATGATAAATGACACTAAACATATCCATCCACGATATGATCGTTTTCCATCTGTAGCAGACGAATCAAAGAGAAGGATTAACTTATAGTACTATTTTCCAGAAGACTATTCTTTATATTTTAGTGTTTTCATGTAATAAACATTTTTATATTCCCCTGCTCTAGGCTCCCAACAGATCTAGTAATTACATTTACGTCTTTTCCAAATGCCGAACTGTATATAAAAAGTTAACTGTGTTCCTGTTCCCTTAGTTCGCTATTATTGACTAACTTTTGCATTCGTGCCATTTTTCTAAATGGTTTAATGTATTATCTGTTTTTGCATGTACATAAACGAATAACCGAAACATATATATTTGACTTGGATGATTAACTCATTAATTTTGTGTTCTTCTCATTGTTGCCTCGGGCTTGTAAGTAACATAGCAGACGCATAGTCATTGGGTAGCAGCCTTATTTTTATCATTCACTGTATTGGTTCGTACAAGGTTGTTTACATATTGATCGGAGTTCATTAGACATCATAATCACTAGACAGCATAAAATATTTCACTTTATATTAAGTGATAAATACATCAAATTGATAAATCATACCAATATTTTGTGCATAATACGATGCTTTATACGTAATGGTAGAATTCCTGCTCCGCAAAATGGAACCCAACATGATTCACCTTCTTTATGATACAAATAGCACATGTAACATTGAGGGCAAAAGAGAACTAAACAACCTAAGAATTATAAGGTAAAAAAAAATAATCATTTAGGTATTTTCTGAGATAATTTCTAATGTACAATGTAAATTTAGTAAGAATGTATTTTAGAAACCATGTACTTTACAGTGAATTTTATTTAAAAACTAATATCAGCTGTAGAAAAGTTAACAACTTGATTGACTTCTGTCAGAAGTTTTTATCAATGAAGTCGTGCAGTATGCCGATGACAGTTCAACAATTAAACTAACAATCTCACAGAACACAATATAACTGAAAATATCTTTCTCTCCTCTCACGAATGAGGTCCAAATCTTCTTCACCATTTCAATTTGATTAATCTGTAGTATTAGTTATATCACCATATAAAATCTATCGTTAAACATTACAGTTAAATACTTTATTGGTTTCGTTATGACAATTCTCTTAGAAAAGTTTCTAATATCATTCAGACTCCATACTACTATAATAATTAAAATATGTACCTCCTAGTCACTGTTGTATGGCTATAGTTTGTGTTGTCAGGGCAATATTGATATAATTTCTAAGTTAGTAATTGTTTATTTTCCTTAGTGTTAGTCCACTGTATACATGATATTGAGAATAAGAGTTATCTTATGCTAATAGTATTTAGTTAACGAACTACAGTAGTATTGTTCATTGTAATAACAGAAAGTGTATATTTTTTTTACATGATATGACTGTTTAACGCAGGCTGTAAGTGGTTATTGAAAGGGTTGCTAAATAGGTGACAAATCACAATTGAATGCATAGATAGTTAAGACTTATATATTTACTTTTCCATTTGTCATGTGTATCTTATTCACTTGGTGTTGTTGTAATGTATACTCTGTGCTTAACTTATCTAGTTCTTGATTAATCAGTTAGATTATTGTGTCTGAGTAGAGATTAACGTAAGCCTGGAACTAGCTGTCAGTTATCGTGTATATTCAGCAACAAAAATAATTCAGCCATCTCGTTTATATACAACATTACTGTTAATGCATTTTGTAATGGACTGGAACTGGTCAGTATCTGTTGCCATATGTACATCCTGAGCGGGTCGCCTCGATATATCTATAGTACACAAGTTATATTTAAGTTCGATTGCGACTGGCAAGCAGAATCCAGGATGCACATATGGCAACAGAGATTGACTAGTTTCAGTCCATTACAAATCAACGGGAAAATGCAAGCTTATCCTAATTACATATATGCCCGTTGCACAAGTGTGACTGTCTGGACACAATAGCCTACTGGTGAACGCGGTGGCGTTTGGCACGAAGCAGAATGAGTTCGAATGCCAGTGTAAACGTCAACATTGGGATGCAGGTACATCCAGCCGATGAGTCCCAAAATCGGACAAAACGCGCATCCTGGATTCCACTTGCCAGTCACAATCGAACTTAAATATGTCATATGTAAGTACATTTAAGAGAGAGAGAGAGAGAGACAGGGATATAGTGAATCCTTTAACACTTTAATATCATTTCAGCATAGAATATGCACAATATAACACACGAATAAATTTATGACTGTTTCATCGCCAGAAGATGATGATGATGACATTAAATCACTAAGTTGTATCTAATTATTTTCATTTTAATAAATTACTATCACCATTGTAACAGCTTTAAATTAAAATTTCATCCTCTGAATAATATCAGATTATGATTAGAAAACAAAAAGAGTTAAATTAATTATTTAATTGTTCAACGGGAATATTATCACTTACATGTTGGTAGATCGTCAAAACAGGCGCATAGTCCACTATTCCATTCTCTTTCAAATGTCTGCCTCTACATGTTAAAGTAATGAAAAATTAATGTATTTCAAGAGAAGAAGAGATATATTACTTGGATAGTAACTTTGCAAGTATGTAAAGTACTAAAATGAATATTCTTCATGATAACTAATGAACGTTAGTTAAGATAAAACTGCCCAGTAGGACCCGTATTGTCCCAATTCACATTATTTGAAATAATGATAAGCATAACACTAAATTTATCATAAATTGTATCAAATGTAGTCATTGTGCTTAGTAGTGATTTAGTGTGTAAAAGATTTGACACTTCAAATACAAGTCACTTTATCTATGTCAATTCAAACAACACGTTAATATTGTTATCAATATGCATACAGTGTACCTTAGCTTTGAGTACATACAAGTGAATTTGGTACTTATTTGCTTACTTACGCTCGTTACTCCTCACAGAGGAGCATAGGCCGCTCACCAGGATTCTCCATTCAACTCTGTCCTGAGCAGTCCTTCCCACCTGTTTCCAGTTGCTGTTTATCCTTGTAATGTCTGCTTCCAATCCTCAACACAGTGTGTTCTTTGGCCTTCCTCTTTTTCATTTCCCAACAGGATTCCATGTTAATGCTTGTCTCGTGATGCAGTCTGATGGCTTCCGCAATGTATGTCCTATCCGTACCCAACGTCTTTTTCTAATTATCTCTTCGGCTGGAAGTTGGTTTGTTCTCTCCCATAGTAGATTGTTGCTGATGGTTTCCGGCCAACGCATATTCAGTATCTTGCGTGGGCAATTGTTTATAATTAATTGTACCCTTCTGATGATGTTTGCAGTAATTCCCCAAGTTTCAGCTCCATACAGTTGAACTGTCTTGACGTTCGAATTGAAGAGTCTGACTTTGAGGTTGGTTGACAGCTGTTTTGAGTCCCATATGTTTTTCAACTGTAGGAATGCTGCCCTGGCTTTGCCAATCCTTGCCTTTACATTTGCAATGGAACCTCTTGTTCTTGATAAACAATACAATTAGACTTAATCTCTATCCGATTGATCATTAAATATATACAAATTGAAGAATAGAATTATTAAATAATATTATCGGTGATATCAACCTTTATTTCATTAATGTTAGTGAGAAATATATTTTAAGGTAATTTTTATCACACTGAAAACTGTTTAAAAACAAGAATTACGTAATAGTTCAATTCGGATGCTTATTTTTGTGGAGATTGGTTATTTTATTTTATTGAATATATCACAGATTGATGTTGGCAGAGTACCATTGAAAATCAGGGAGCACTGGGCAGCTGTTTCGTTCTAGTGTGGAACTCCTCAGTTGTGTGCACCCCAGATATATCGCACCAGGAGCTTCAGGTTGACAGCGAACGCCTAACTATCTGCACTACTGGGTCGGCATCCAATGGTAGAATTCCCAATTCCATCAATTTGTGATATGTAGCGCACTCGCGTCAACCTGAAGCCCCTGGTGCGGAATCTGGCGTGCGCACTGCTGAAGAGTTCCACACAAGAACGAAACAGCTGTCCAGTGCTCCTTGGTTTTCAATGGTACCCTGCCAACATCAATCTGTGATATATTCAATCAAATTAGATAATAAATATTTTTTCATATACATGCGATTCTCTCAGATAAGTCAGCTGATAATTAAACTTTTTAATTTTCAGCTTCAATCCATAAGCTATGTGGATTAATCTTCATCATGCATCATTGGTTCTTTACTGTCTCACTCCTAACATAAAAGTTTCATGGTATCATGTCTTAAACGAGACATGAAGAGCTTGTTTTAGATTATGTGCACACACTGATTCAGAGTTCTAAAAGACGACTTTTTAGTCTACATTGATTTTACCTGATTCTTCAGTCAATATCATTTTAGTGGTAGAATTCACATTCCAATTCTTCAAGTTGTCAACTAATCACCTTATAGTATTACGATTATTATTACTTCATTGGTGTTTCCTGTGGTTATTAACCAATCTACCTTGGTCTATTTTATTGAAATCTCCAAATGATCATTTGGATTTATTTTCATTTATAATAAATTCAATCTATTGTTTCAGTAGAGATTCTCCATGCCATTCACAATCTAACTCAAATAATACTTGTAAACTATCGCTTTATCAACGCAATCCGTTCAGAATGCACATATGGCAACAGAGATGGATCAATTTCAATCCATGACAAATCAACGTGAAGATCCAAATACATTCTAATTATAAACTGAACATATTTGGTAAGGTGACTATATTTTCCGTGAAAAGGAATTATTTAACATCTATATATATATTTCAGCATGACTATTGAAAAGGGGAAGAGGTGGAAACACTTATTTAACTAATGACTATCTTGATAAATCTCTTTAAGAAAATTCATTTTAATCTTAAACTATGATAAGCTTGTATTTCCCCGTTGATTTGTAATGAACTGAAACTGGCCAGTCTCTGTTGCCATATGTGTATGCTGAGCGGAATGCATCGATATAGCTATAGTGCACAATTAATATTTGAAGTTGGATTGTGATTGGCAAACGGAACATGTATGGTGTGTTTGAAATCTTTGGCAGCCACTTTTTTGAATATCATAACCTTTTCGTTATGTTTTAATTACTCACTCATGTCTCAAAATCGCATTATGTACTCACGAGCCTGTATAAGAAGTCTGTGACCTACCATGAGTAATACAGTATGATCTAGGCAAATATTTCAATGTGACTAGCAAAACGCATTAAAGAACATCAATATTCATTAGATGTCTATTCCTGAAATTCTTAGTCTTAATTAAAGAGTTTTTTATTGAAAAAGTGGACTACTTATAATTTCTCCTTAGTCTAAACATATACAATTACTATAGTTTAATTACAGTTCAAACCTCTTGGTTACATAAACTATTTTTCGTCAGGATCGTTCTGTCGTCGAGAAAAAGTGTGATGTTGTTGCTACTTTTGTGAACACAATTTGGTATGTGAACATAGAAAAAGCGACAATGACTACTGAAAATTCATATTGTACTAAACATACTACTGAATATAGCTATTATTATTATTATTAACTGTAAGATGAAGTTTTATTTCTTTATATAAACTACGTATATCTTTATTCATATATTGACCTCATTCTACAATATTTCTAGTTACTATGCACATAAAATATTCTTTACCATATTTTGAGTTGTTGCATTCATCAATTTTAACTGTTTCCCATCTCATTGAATGAAATGCCCTAACAACTTTAATTAATTTAAATAATGAAATGTAAGACATTAAAGCTTTCATCAAGCTACCGTATTCCTATTATAATGGGTCGTAAGGCTATTAGATTACCACCTTTTTATTTTTAGAAATTATACTTTACTTGTAAGTGTTATGTAATTGTTGATTGCTAACTTCTGGTGAAACTAAACTACACCGCTGACCTTGAGGTACCTTTTAGCCAATGAGAATGCAGTGGTAGATAAAATCATTATTTATTATGAAAAACGAAATTTTTTAAAGACAATTACACAGGATATACTGTTTTTACATGATTTATGAACTTCTGCAAGTTGGAGACGGGTTCATTTATTTTAAATTCAAAATATGAACGATATAAGAATTCATCCATATGGCTCCAAATCATGTTGTTTCTAGAACCTTTATAAGGTCTAAGAAACTCCTTCAGACGCGACCAGTATCCCTCAATGTTTTGTGTGTGAACACCAGTACTTGGGTCCACAAAATGTCTATGGTGAACTACGACATGGTGAGCATATCCGAGTCTACGGAGAGGACGATATGCTTTCCAGTCGTCAGTATAAATAATGGATCCTGGTTGAACATACGTTTGGATTATTGGGGTTCTTGCATTTCGGTTTGGGACATACTGGAAATGTCCATTTCCTAATGTTCGGTCATAAATACCAAGAACCTACCAGTAAGTTTAAAGTAATTATTACTTACCCATTCGGTTTTTACAGATCTTCCTCTATTATATTTTCTCTTTCTGATGGCCGATTCATCTATTTCAACTATTTTTCCGACGCCTCCGAGTGATAGATTCAACCGCAACATCATTTCTGAGCATACGTCTCTGCAGTGTTGATACCATTGCACCGCTGATACTTCGCTCACATCTGTAAGAGACGATACCAGAGTAACAGGCAACTGCATATTCCACAAAACAACTAACATGCAGGTTTGCCGCAGTGTTAGTTTAGATTTACTAAAAAAACTGCCCGTTCTTATTTATTGACTTTCTTCGCCAACAACTATTGCATCGAAACGTTACTCCATCCCGACTGTCTCTGTATGGTATTTGAGTCATATTAAGGCCACAATCACAAATTAACTCTCTCCGAAGTAGTCCAAAAGCTTGTAGATTAGAAATAATATTGTCCTCATTAAACATTTCAATAAGCCGATCCAAAGTAAGCATTTTGAACTTGAATGTGCGCGCACCCTTAAAAGTAATAACTTGATTCTCATTGGTCATTTCAAGGTCAGCAGTGTAGCTTAGTTTCACCGAATAAGCTTGTGTCTTCCGGTTGATTTGTAATGAACTGAAACTGGTCATCCTCTATTGACATGTAGCGGTAAGTTATCCCAAAAATAAATAGTTACATAGGTTTCGACATTGATGCTGACCATGTTTGTTTTAGCGGACATGAGTAGTTAAAGGTTCTCGGTAACGCATCATAACCAGACCACGTCACGCCGTACCGTGGAAATCAACTCTCTCTCTAGTTTGCCAGCCTAGATGTTGCTATCTCATTGACGCTCTATTCACGACCAAATATAAGTTCTCTTCCATTCTTCATTGCCTTCTGATTTATTCTCATTCGTAAGAGTGGGTTCAATCGTTAGAAGTTGCCCTGGTAATACCGTAAACGTAACTTGGTCATATATCAGGTGCACTTCATTGGTAAGCCCAACGTGATGTGGACACGTTCATAACTGTGAGTTCGTTCCTGTTTATAGTTTTTAACAGTATTTCTAACAGTTCGTCAATATAGCGATAGTACACTAGCAATATTTGAAGTTAGATTGTGATTGTGGAATCCAGGACGCTCGATTCATCCTATTTGGGACTTATCGGCTGAATGTGCTTGCATGCCAATGTTGATGTTCACACTGCGATTGGAATTCAGTTCTCTTCGAGCCGGGTAAAATCATTACCCCTTATATAACTAAAGCGTTGGTTAAAACTAATTCAGAGAATTTGTAATGACTATTCTTTCTAATATATACTGATGATTTGACTCATAGATGATCTACACCTAACTGTATTGAACTCATGTTAAATAATCGAATTGATTGGCACAATTATTTGATCAAATACTTTAGACAGACTACTCATTTACTTTAGTAACTATATTCTTATTACTGATGAACTTGGTAATAGTGTTTATTGTTTTATTTATTAGATAACTTCAGAAAAATAGTGTAAACTTTCATCTTCCTCTATTACTGACGTACATTTATTGTATAGTTTGATATCAACACTGTATACAATTTACAACATAAAAAAAACTAATGAAAACTTTCATTGTTACTCATTTTCTTTCTTTTTTTATTTCATTTAATGAAGTTTCATAATTTTCTCTTGTACTGTCTTCACATTATCACTAACAAGTGTTTTGAAACATTTCAAAAAGAACACACATCTATTTATATAATCATATGTCACTATGCATTTTTTTTTGCTCATTGTTTTATTATCATTCACCAAGATCATGAACTTTCTTTTGTGTTTAAAGTAAGAAAATATTAAATGTCTTGTATACTCAAATGTTAACTACATTAATGAGAATATATAAATATGGTGTTCATTTCCTTGATAATCCTACAGTTACTATTGGTAACCGGTGTTATCAATTCGTAACTATGACAACCTATAGATTTACATCAGTTAATATAAACAATACATTTATATACTGTAAATAATAAAGTTTACAACTTTATACAATTATTTCTATTTATATTATTTCTGTAAAGAATGTAAACAGATGATTGTGTACTTTAGTTAGGTTAATTACAAGTAGTTGATGGTAAGCAGATTAATAAATAATAGAACTAATTCAGAAGAAGTAATATGAAAGCATATTGAAGAAATACAGTTCTTCTGTAGAATTAAAAGATACTTTGAAATGTTGTCTTATAATAGGAATATTATAATTCTTGTATAAATATAAAAACAATAATGAATTATGACAATTTTCTTAAACCAATTGGTATACAGTTCTTAAAGGGAATAAAGAAAAATAAATTGGATAATTTTATTTAGTATACCAACGGATAAACACATCATGGTGGTAGATATTTCCCACGATGTGTTATGTGAAGTCGTGTGATCTTGATTATGTGATTACGATGGTTTTATTTTCAGATTGGACAATACTATCAGCGCCAATGATATTCTTATCTTTGTATAGTTGACTTCGTGTGTTTTATTAACTTTATTTGTTCATCTTTTTATCGTAGGATCTGATCGTGTAGTGTGCTTCAACTTCTCCATTAGAGATCGAACTTAAGACCAACAGGCCTTGTGGCAAGTAGTTAACCTGATAGTTTGCATGCAGTGGCACGTGCGTTTCCAAAGAGTCATATACAAGAACGACACAAATACTTACTTTTTAATTAAGATCAATTTGTGATACAAAATTCTAACTCACAAATTCCCACAGTAACCAATCATATGAGTATTCAAATTACTCATTGCATTACATAATAACAATTTATAGATGTCATAATCAATGTATGACGTAATAATTTGAAATAAATTGAGTGTTAAGTTAAAGTGTTGGTAACAAATAATAATATTAATATATTAACAGTATTTCAATATGTTGTTTGTATGTGACTTAGATTGATCTCAGTTGAATATCAGTGAAAGTAAACAAACACTCGAGTTATTTCATCCTAATATAGAACTCCAGCGGAGTGTCACCTTTGAACCTTACGATGAAAATCTAGTCTAAGGTCTAGAGAACAATTGATTATCGGAAACCTTGGACAGTTTGAAATCTACTGGTAGGCTTTCCACTTGAACAAGTTTATCAGCTCATTTGTACAATGATAAAAAGCTGTGTACTGAAGTAAAGCATCAGTCAATTGCTACCTGTCTTTTTGTGGCAGTCAAACAGCATAACCCTGGATATTAGTACAATAAGTCCAGATGAAAATGAATAAACTATAAGAAAAGACGTGACTTAAAAATAAAAGGAAAAGTAGACAGGCAACAAAAATTATAAAACAGTAATACAAAGGTAGATACAGAAATATTCTGAAGATTAAGACAATAGTAAATAAGTGTTCTGTGAAATTTGGCCTAATACTGAGTATCACTAAATGTTTTACAATATAAAGGCGATATGTGCCCTGATATATGGCCAAAGAACACACTGCCTTGAGAATTGGAAGCAGACATTAAAAGGATGAACAACAACTGGAAACAGCTGGAAAGGATTGCTCAGGACAGAGTTGAATAGAGAATCCTAGTGAGCGGCCTATGCTCCTCTGTGAGGAGTAACGAGCGTAAGTAAGTAAGTAAGTATTTTAATATCAGGGAAGGTGTTTCGTCCAATATATAACATAAAGCGATCGCATAGTTTTTTTGGAATTTCCAAACACTTACTATCATAATTTGTTCAAATTAGTTATTATATTATACTACTCCCTTTTATTTGGTGTTGAGCAGCGTATTGACAGATGTTTGTAGAGTGTGTGGTAAGACCTATGTTGTCACTATGAACACAGTTGTAGACAAACATTTAAAATCCTGCATACAACTATCCGTCACTATACTGTCCGATATAAACCACAGTGCTTTACATATTTCACCTTGTATATCTTTTGGTAGAACGAGAGGCTGCTACATTAGAAAATATTCATGAAAGGAAAAGAATAAAAACTCCACTATTCCGTATCTACCATACATTATATGCAAATAAGAAGTTGTAAAAGCTGTTTTAATGAGAAATTTTTCCTCTTAACATACAGGTTGTCATGTAACGTAAAATCTCTTGTACCTCATACAACCGTCATCTGAATTTTGCACATAAGATAGGCGTATTGGCTTTTTTTGTACTTTGTTTCTGTTAACATTATATGTATATACATACAATTGAACTTTTGTTAGATGTGTACATAGAAAAGAGTATCTTGTTGAGATACTGTCTGCTGAAGATTCTGGTTACACGAAACACGATGTTGAATACAGGTGTTCTTATTATTACTACGTCTGAAAGATAAAAATGAAGTAGCCTACAGTGCTTTAGTTTTCATCGAGTTTCACGTGAAATGTCAGTCCATGATGCATAACCTCAGAAAACAGAATTAATTTTGAATGAACATTTAAGTAAACAATGATCCATTTCAATAATATCTAAGTCTTAATACTACAATGAGTAGAGTTGGTGAAGTTTGGATGCACATACAAATGGTTTTAAGTCATGTTACTGTTAAGCAACCGGTTATATTTTTCGTGTTATTGAATGATAATTTACATAGCAGACTAGGAGGAAAATAGTTCTCTACGTTAAACTGTAAAATAATAGTTCATGAAGGGAATACTGTTACGAATAAAAATAGTTTTATACAGTATTCGATCTCTGGATGATGACCACTACATGTTTGTCATAAAATAAAGCCAACTATTTTTCGAATCACTTAGATTAGTGTTCATATTGAGATGTGACTAGCTTAAAAAACTTGACAAATATGAAACAGATTATTGCTAAGTTATGAATCATTTTATAGACCTCTTTCTGAAATACAGTTAGTCAATGACCGAATTCTTCAGACTATGAAATTGGGTAACTTGGATTTTAATCCACTAGGAAGCATTAGTTTCTTTAAAATTACAGGTACACGTTGTTGATCGGTACTAAATAACACTAAACCTATGTTGTGCATCATTTCCTACTGACTACATAAAATTGACCTTCCATCTAAAGAATAGTAAAAACGAAAAAATAAACACAATACAAAATAATAATAGTGAAATGTATACTTTAGAATATTTCAAACACATGAATTATACTTGATTGAATGTGTCACAAATTGGTGTTGTCACGGTACCATCGGAAACCAGGGAGCACTGGATACATGTTTCGTTCTAGTGTGGAACCCCTCAGCAGTGCACAACCAAGATTCCTCACCAGGGACTTCAGGTTAACAGTTAATGCCTAACCATGTGCACTACTGGCTCGGCATCGAATGGTAGAATTCCCACTTCCATCAATCTGTGGTGCACACTGCTGAGGAGTTCCACACTAGAACGAAACAACTATCCAGTGCTCCCTGGTTTCTAATGATACCCTGCTAACATCAATCTGTGACATATTCAATCAAATAAATAACCAATTTCCACAAAAATAACCATCTCAATTGAACATAAAGTATATGTCAAAATTACAAATGAATCTTACTTGCATTGGTACAGGTTGATGAACAACAGGTTGATTATTTTCCATTGAAAATAATTATTGTTGATATGAAAAAAAAATTTAAAATGATTTATGTTTAAGTGTGTGTGTGTTTTTCACTTTCTTGTTATTTCCAATACATTTCGGCCTTTTATATTTTCATCAGAATTAACTATTTTAATTCAATTTGATGATTGGTTACAATTGTTTTTATTGTTGTAAATAACCAAAAATTATCTGTAAAACTTTTGACTGGATAATAAAATTAAGTAGTCAAATACTTTTGTTGATTTTAATATCAGAATGAACATATACAGGTAAGTTGAATACACTTTTCTGGTTCTAAGTTCTTTGAATTAGTTGGCTTTTTTCATTCAGAGGACATAATCTTATTAAAAGTATTCAAATGTACTACAACTTTTCTCTATTCTTAATTAAATACATTCTGAATAATTATACTTTATTAAATGTGAGAATTCTACCATTGAGCGTTGATCAAGTTGCAATGATGGTTAATCGTTCGTTGTGAGACTTGAAAGTCCTGGGTGCTCACTACTAATCAGACTCATACTTAGGTAAAATAATTGTCCAGTCCTCTCAGATTTTTACTAGTACCAAATGATATGAATTCTTGACGATTACAAACAATTTAACTTAATAACAATCTATTTTCACAAAACTACTATAATTCAAATTCTTGAAATATGTTTCTGGAGAGTTTTCTTCATTGAACAAAATATTAACAGAAAAGATAGAAATATATGACAAACTGAACAGTTGCTACCATTATTTCCATTGTTACTAATAGTAATATAAAAATTGTTAAAAAAAATTCCCATGTTTATCAAAAACAAATACGATCGAACGAAGAATATTCTTTCCGATAGATTCTGTGGTTAGGTTCAACATTTATTAGTTCAAAATTATTAATAAGAAAAATAGCCAGTTCTGAGGCAGATATAACGTCAGTTAGATATCAAGGATCTACAATCTCTTACATATTCGGTTTCATTTTAAATAGGATTCAGACCTTGTCTACAATCACTTGATCTAATCGTATCTTCCTACCACCCCATCTCCTATGTCATCCATCTATACAGAGAAACCTATGCATATATTTGATTAATAATACCGTTGTTTATTCCAATTGTCGTTTACGTTTCACAAGTTACATGATGATTATCATTTAGATATCAAGGATAATTGGATATAATTTTTTCTCCACCTCAGGTTATTTATAAAATATGAATGTTAATGTTGAAATAATCATCATCATGTAACTTGTGAAACGTGATCTGAGAAAACTAGCGGGAACTTCTAAGCATAGTTTGGTAATGATTAATAGGGTGTATTTAAAAGTCTGAGAAAAACTAGTTTCCATTAATCGACGTCTAGCGCATATCACATAACCTTATAATTAAAGACATTAAGATTGAACTATTTCGGTTGTGAATTATTTGTACGAATCAACAGGGTTAATATGTGACGAAAAAGTATTGATCGAAATTAACGAATAGACCTAGATTGAAGGATTTCCGTTGACTTTTATTGATTACTCAACATACATTACGTATGTAACGAATGTAGTTTGAAAAGAATCGTGTTTATTATTAAAGTTTACATTGGACAGGTTATACGTAGGATGAACGATAATCTGAATGCTTCTAAAGTGCACTCAGTATATGACCAAGTTATGTTTGTCGTATAACCAGAGGAAACTTTTAATGATTGAACTCACTCCTACAAGTGAGAATAAATCAGAAGGCAATGAAGGATAGAAGAGAAGTTATATTTGATCGTGAATAGAGCGTCAATGGGATAGCAACGTCGAGGCTGAGTAACTAGAGAATAAAATGCTTCCCACGGTGCGTCGTGTCGTGATCTGGTGATGATGCGTGACCTTCGACTAGTCGTGTCCGCTAAAACAGACATGGTCAGCATCAATGCCGAGAGCTTATGCAACTATTTATTTTGAAGATTATTTACCTCAACATTTCTCTCCGTAATCTTGGAAAATATTTTCCAATTAAATCAGGTATACATCAGAAATGTGTAACAAATAAGTCAGGTAAGATAATACATCCATATGTAATAGATGTAATGGATGAAAAGCGACGTGTCATTTTACATTAAAGAGTGATGATACGTTGCATAAAAATGATATGGTGAGTACTTTGTGACGTTTATTTTTAGTTTTGACAATGCAAAAAGGCGACGAAGTTTACCAGAGCTTTGTGATATGATATAATTGAGCAATACATTACGAACATTCTGATCACAAACACTACTTGTTTAGACATTTATATTTGAAAACTGAAGGTCATAAGTCAAATTAATGTATAAGCTAAGTGAACAAAGATAATAAAGTAAAGAATGTGAATCAGACTCTACCAAAGTAAGTTAAGTGAAAGTACAATTTGTTTTTGAATACACCATGGAGGGGGGTTTGAACTTCCGTATAGCTAAGGCCACAACAAACCTTAGTACACGTTTACACTGTGTCCAGGCATACCTAGAGAGGAGCAATCGTGATCTACATGTAAGGGAAACTAAACACATACTTAAATGTCTGCAGAAATAAATGAACTCAGAATAAAAGTACAGGATAAACAACCTTCATCGTCAATCGCTAAACACTTAGTTGAGACAGTTCACATAGTTGATATCAAATCATCTTTTGCGGTGATGTATACTAAGGTTTATTGAAGCCTTAGCTATACGGAAGTTCAAACCCCCCCCTCCATGTTGTATTCAAAAACAAATTGTACTTTCACTTAACTTACTTTGGTAGAGTCTGATTCACATTCTTCACTTTATTATCTTTGTTCACTTAGCTTATACATTAATTTGACTTATGACCTTCAGTTTTCAAATATAAATGTCTAAACAAGTAGTGTTTGTGATCAGAATGTTCGTAATGCATTGCTCAATTATATCACATCATATAGCTCTGGTAAATTTTGTCTTCTTATAGCATTATCAAAAAATTATAGAAAGGACAAATTGCGATGGCTATTTTTGGGGAGATTGGTTATTTATTTTATTGAAGATGTCACAGATTGATGTTGGCAGAGTACCAATCTCCACAAAAATAACGAAGCCAATTGAACTATAATAATAAGCACATTAGTGACTAACTCCAGGATGTTCATGAAGCTCTAGTGAGAAGTCTTGACTAATGGAGTTCAGACTTGTCGGGTGTGAGACAGTTATCACCAATGACAATGGATGATCGTCGCGCTATATATCACAAATTGATGGAAGTGGGAATTCTACCACTGGATACCGACCCAGTGGTGCAGATGGTTAGGCGTTAACTGCTAACCTGAAGCACCTGGTGAGGAATCTGTGGTACGCACAGCTGAGGAGTTCTACACTAGAACGAAACATGTATCCAGTGCTCCCTGGTTTTCGATGGTACCGTGACAACATCAATCTGTGACATATTCAATCAAAAGGACAAATTGTTTTAAGCTTTACTTTTAGCTTTTAATGACCAATATTGATCTGATAAATAACTCACTGTTATTATACTGTTCGAGTTTCAATAGTGTCGTTAAGCGATATCTCTAAATCCATAATATAGATGTAGCCAATTATTCAATGATTCTGGTTTTCTGTTTTAATGCAAAAGGCATTACTGCAATCTACATTCATATTGTAGTTATCGACGTAATCAATTAATGACAAATATATGAAACGAAAGAGTTGAGTTATACAACATGCTTACGCATACATTTATATGTATCCATTCAAATCTATAATGGATTCTCAGATAAACCAAATAATTAAAGGACAATAGAATGAAGAACTCTGTGTTTTACATCGTCAATTCTCAAGGCTTTACTATAATGTAAACAGAATTTACAATAATAATAAAATCGATATCAAACAAATGATGGAGTCAAACTATTCATGAAAATAACTGTGATTGGTTCAAATCCTAATAGAGTTGACGGAGACATTCTAGAAGATGTAGAAATGTTTACATATCTGAGTAGCAGTATCATCGATAAACAAGGAGGGTCTGATGCAGATTTAAAGGCGCGGATTGGCAAGATAAGGGTAGCTTTTTTACAGCTTAAAAACATCTGAAACTCAAAACAACTGTAGGCCAACATCAAAGTCAAAATTTTAAATACAAATGCTACAACAAACTTAGAGAACCACGAAAAGTATCCTTCAGAAGATACAAGTATTTATAAACAGCCATATGCGCAAGATACTTCTGATCAGTTGGCCAGATACCATCAGCAATAACCTTCTGTGGCGGAGAACAGACCAACCAAAATCCAGGTGAGGAAGAACTTAAGAAAAGACGCTCAAGGTGGATAGGATACAGATTGAGGAAATCATCAAACTGTGTCAAAGGACAAGCACTAACTTGGAATCCTCAAGGCCAAAGGAAGAGAAGAAGACTAAAAAGCACGTTGTGCCCAAAATTGGAGGCAGGCATGAATAACAGAATGAACAGCACTTGGGAAGAAATGGAGATAAGGTTAGAAGACAGAGTTGGTTGGAAAATGCTGGTCGGCGACCTATGTTCCACGTGGGGTAACAGGCACTGATTGATTGGTTGACTAGTATTGTGCTTAAATGGTTTCTTCCAATGATACAATTAAATAACAACCCAAATGAATTCTTCAGTAATTACATAAATCATATAATCATAAATCTGAATCTAGTAACTGTCTTAAGATGTTAGTATTTTTAAAATTTCAGCTTAAAAATGGTTTTGTCAGTACAATACATACGAGATAAAAATAATGATACGTACAACACCCGTTTTTCACTAAACCAAAGAAGATTTTAATATTGACATTTCATGTACACAATTACTAAAGTTAAATTGCCTGGATTCTCTATGTCTTTAGTTCATGCATTATTTCAACAGCTCTTAGAGAGCTAAGTAAATAGAACCTACTGTCCGGCAGACTTGAACACCATCAGTCCTGAGTGATTGAAAAGTAACTTAATACATATTGAAAGTCTTATTCTGACCCATGTGATTGACACAGGATAATGAAGTGACCTAAATAAGTCTTTTCGAGTAGCTTATCGAACTACACCAATTATTCCACATGACTTACAAGTTCATCTTTCACATGTACTTATAGCTTATGAAATTCAAGTTTATAAAGTGTATCTTTGTATTCAGAAGACGTTTGTACAATCACTTACTCTCCCTTAACTAGTGACATAAGCCATATCTAAGTGTTTTTAAACAGTCTTTTGAGTCTAATATAATTAATATAAAAATATTTTACCAACCCCACTATTAGTTTACATAAGACTTATCATAACTCATCCTTTCTCGAATTTTGTCTTATCAAAGTCTGTCTACCACTTGTGTGTATGCATATTTGAAACACTCTATTACTATTTGTGTCTTTATCAATGCGTATAGTCTATTCTCTCACTTGGTATTATGTAATCGGTAATTTTACAACAACAATACCTAATTCATTCAGTTAGTATTCGTGACTTTTATGTAGTAATCGCCTCGATGACACATCTCTTTGTTGATCATTTACAGTTACTTGCATAAACATTTCGGTGCTCATTATTATAACAGTGTGAACCACTACTATTTCGCTGGTATTGATTTTGTCATTATTGTAAATAATCTACATTGATTCGAAAATTACTGAAAGGGCATTTCTTCGCCCCACAGCCTATTTGTGCAAGTGAGATGTGAGGTAATCAAGCGTTCGCCTTAAAGCCTGAAGGCGTTGAACAGTTGAGGATGTGCATTTCTAAGAAGTCTCATACTACGACAAGACAACTATCCAGTTCTTCCTTGTGCCTAATGGTTGTCTAACTCAAACCAATTTGTAATATCAAATTCATAAAAATAATACTTATCATAAGAAAGTGAAAGCTACTGTAAGTTAATTGGTTAGACTGTGTAAAAGTTACACTCTTATTACAATCTATTAGTGAAATTATGACGTAAATAACTGTTGTTAAGCCTATTAATGAAAATAATTTTTCATAGTGATCTTGTAAGTACAAATAGCTAGTCAGTTGATCTAAGTTATCAAATCTCACTGATAGTCATTTTCTTACTGCAATCTAACCTTTTTACTAGTTTAACAGCAACCGTGATCAACCCCTTTCACAATGAAATCCCTACATCTAATTATTGCTGCACGTAGGATGAAAGGTGCGAACTGATTCATAGACGAATTCATGTTTCTGCTTATTCGGTTAAACGATCAATATTCTAAAATGGATTCAATTCATTATGCAATTTGGTTTCTCATGAAAATAATTTATTTCATTTCTCGCTAGTTACTTCTTTCAATGTTACTTAAACCCTAGTTGATTGAAATCATCACAGGTTGATGTTGGTATGATACGATTGGATGCCAGTTCATTGATTCAAAGGGTTAGGCGTTCGCCTATCTAGAGCGAAATCTAATATGAGCACTGATGAAGAGTTCCATACTAGAACGAAACAGCTGTCCAATTCTCGACGCAGCTTGTTCTTTGGCCTTCCTCTTTTCCGTTTCCCAGCAGGATTCCATGTTAATGCTTGTCTCGTGATACAGTCCGATGGTTTGCGTAGTGTATGTCCTATCCATTTCCAACGTCTTTTCCTAATTTCCTCTTCTGCTGGAAGTTGGTTTGTCCTCTCCCATAGTAAGCTGTTGCAGATGTTTTCCGGCCAACGAGCATTCAGTATCTTGTGTAGGCAGTTGTTTATAAATACTTGTATCCATCTGATGATGTTTGCAGTAATTCTCCAAGTTTCAGTTCCATACAGCAGAACAGTCTTCACGTTCGAATTAAAGAATCTAACTTTGGAGTTGGCTGACAGTTGTTTTGAGTCCCATATGTTTTTCAACTGTAGGAATGCTGCCCTCACTTTGCCAATCCTTGCCCCTAAGTTTGCATCGGATCCTCCCTTGTTCGTCGATGGCGTTCCCCAGGTACGTGAAAGTATTCACTTCTTCCAGAGTTTCTCCATCAAGTTGAATTGGGTTGGTGCTCCCTGAGTTGTATTTAAGAATCTTGCTCTTTCCTTTATGTATGTTCAAGCCTACTGATGCTGAAGTTGCTGCTACACTGGTTGTCTTTGCTTGCATCTGTTGGTGTATATGTGCTAAGAGAGGTAGATCATCCACAAAGTCCAAATCATCGAGTTGCATCCTTCTTGTCCATTGAATTCCGTGCATCCTCTCAGATGTGGAGGTCTTCATGATCCAGTCAACCACTAGGAGCAAGAGAAAAGGTGAGAGCAGGCAACGTTGTCTGACTCCGGTCCTCACTGTGAATGCATTTGTCAGTTGTCCTCCATGCACAATTTTGCACTGTGTTCCGTCGTAAGAGTTCCGGATGATGTTGGCTTAATAAAAAATAATTGATTATTCTTATTTACAATTAACATTATGAAATCTATATGTATTATAATCTAAACTGGTATTGAATAAAATGAATAGAATACAATTTAACATAATTTACATTATTATAACCAAGTAGTAATAAAACGGTACATAATAAAATGTCTTAACGAAGATTAATGCCAACAATGGTCATTTACTATATCCCTAAGCTTGCCACTTCATTTTGTATCTATCAGTTCAACTGCTCCTGTAGAGGAAGTTACACTAGCAGATGCTCAAGGAATTTACTCCTCCGTGCCCAGGAACACCTTCCGGTTTAGCTAACCAAAGGTGTTATCAGAAGTATCAACAGTTCAATACTAACTCACCTAATTTAAAAAGGTCATGCGGCGAGCAAAAATCAGGCATTCACAATAATATTCTGTGTAAACAGTTATCTGCCAAATCTTTAAAAGGGCAGGGGCGATAGGTATACGGGTCAAGAGGCCAGAACTTTGCTTACAGAAGAAGTACGTTCAACCTTTTCTACTACCATGGCCGACGCAAGGTCCATTAAACCAATCTGCAACTTAATCATATGACGATTTTATTTGATTAATGCTTATTTATCTTTCCATCTTTATGTATATTTCCATAATGTAACTCTACCCTACTCCGCCTGTAGCCCTCCTAGGGTTACTGCCAGTCCCAAGCCCAGGTAAAGGAGAAGGGTTGGGCATGGGGCTAGCACCCCCATCCCGTAAAACCCAAACTTGCTAAAAAAAAACGTAAACCAGATTAAATAACATCACACCATATTCAGATACTACTCTCTTTATTCAGAAATATGTATATTTATTGTTATTATTATTATTATCATCATGATTATTAATATTATTATTATTATTAATCAGGGTACACAGAATGAATTTGAATATCACTCAATCTTCTTTCCTAATTTTATTGACTTGGCAACATTTTAGGACCAAACTAATGAGCTGATTATTGTTATTGTAACTGCTTAACGAATTTTGATTATCACTCACTCCGTTTTGTAATCTCTTACCTATTCGGTTTCATTTTAAGTAGGATTCAGTCTTAGCATACAATCACTTGATCTAATCGTATTTTGCTACCATGCCATCTCCTATGTCATTCATATACAAAGAGATACCTTCGCATTTATTTGATTAATAATACCGTTGTTTATTCCAACAGTCGTTTACTTTTCACGAGTCACATGATGATGACTATTTTAACATTAACATTCTTATTTTATGAATAACTCGGAGAAAGAATGTATATCCAATTATCCTTGATATCTAAATGAAGTTGTATCTGCCTCAGAACTGGCTGTTTTTGTCACTGATAATTTTGAACTAGTAAATGTCGTACTTGGTGAGGATTTATCGAAAAGAATATTGTTCATTCAAACGTCTCTGTTTTTGATAATTCAATTTTCATTTTATCAATAAAGCTCAACAATCTACTACTACTGATAAGTCACATATTAGAACAAAAAAGACATTTTAGGGATGCCTGGCTTTTAATGGTAACTTACCAGCATTAATCTATGATGAATTCAATGAATAAAAACTATTACTTAACTGTATAAAACTACCTCAGTTCATTTTCATTGAAATATTTTATCAATTCACATGGTCTGTATCATGTAATTAGTTAATTTTATATCAAAATGTTTCTTATTTATTCATTCATAATTCAATTTTTACTCACTTTATGCACCTCTCTTTTTGTTATTCATATGCAAGTATCATCATAAAACACATCAGTTACCGTTATGATAAAATTTGATATACCACCGCTACTTGATTAGATTATTACTATTATTGATATTACTATTATTATTAATATTGTGAATGATATGCAAATATACCAGTGTAGTGTCTTGATAGTAGAGAAAAATTCCTACATTCAGTTGTTGCTTTCATTAAATGTTGTAATAGGATCATTTACGTTATAATCTAACTGTGACAGTATGTACTCATGATTCCGTAAAGAGCGTCAAAAACAGAGTTTTCAGGTCAGGGAACTTTTACTTAATGCACTAGTTAGCCGGTGTATAGTAGAAGAATTCATACTTCCATCAGTTTGTGATATAACTCAACGAATATCTATTGTCATCAAGTGTACATCACAGAGTCCAGAGTGCTCACTGCCACAGAGCTGACTCATGCAAAGAAAAAAGAGCTGTCCAATGTTCCCTGGTTTTCAATAAATAAAATCTAGCGAATTGTGTACCCGTTACATCAATTTTCAGACATTTATGTCTAAGTTTTCAATTGATATTCTTGTTTACAGTAGATTGGTGTGTCACCAGCACTTCTATATACATATATTGGTCCAAATTGAAACACTACATCATCACAAAAATATTCACACAAAATTTGTTGAAGTGCTAATTACTTCAGCAGTAATATGAATAGAATATTAACACGAAATATGATACACAATAATACAACTAGCTCATGGAAAGATAGGCCAACAAACAAGTTTAAGCTGACAGTTTGAAGGAAGATGAAGAGTGAAGACACCTACAACACCGTGACCGATTCTGAGCCATATCACGTACAATCACTAACCACTGGTTACAGCATTCGTGTGAACTCAAATCAGATAGTGTGCATCTAACAATATGTTTGAGACTAGTAATCAGTAAGTTCATGAACTGATACCATATTTTGCTTCGTCTACCCCTAAATTTCTACCATCCTATTCCTACACCAGTCAGCATTGTGAGTTGAGTTATTCGCTTGTTAGTTATATTTAATACATGTCCTAGCAATCTCAGTCGACTAAGATTCACAACTTTAAAAACCTGATTTTAGATCATTTCCAATACTCATCGTCTAACTTTATTATTGCGTTCGTGGTAATCTCTGCAAACTCAAGTGATTTATTGACTACATCACTGATCAAACTTCAACAATTGACAGGTATCATCAACTCCATGTTTTTGATGCATACAGTGAAATAGTACAGACTGCTGTACAGAATACTCGTTCTGTAATCAATAGATGGATGTCTCGCCTAAGCCATAGGCGTTGTTATTTAGCACAAGCCAAACGAAATTTTTTCATCAGTGTCAAGATTTTGTAGGCAGTAGCCTATGAGGGCTGATCAAACTTAGTTAGTATGGAATAAAAAAGCATGATGTCATTGTGCCAAACTTTTTTTCTAAAGCATTTCTCTAACATTTAGTTTCTATATATCACAAAAAATGACAGCATTCAGTAGGTATTGTTTTATGCAACTTATTAGTAGGGAGAAGCATAACTGAGTAATTTTCTGGTATTTTTAACCCTATTAAAGTGGGAATTCTACAACTGGATATCTGCCCAGTGGAGCAGAGCGTTAGGTGTTCGCCAACCTGAAGCCCCTAGGGCAGAATCCAGGATGAGGACTGCTGAGGAGTCCCTTACTAGAACAAACAGCTGTCCAGTGATTCCTGGTTTCCGTTGTTACCCTGCCAGCATCAGTGTGTGAAGTATTCAATCAACTAGGAATACCAAACTCCACAAACCATCTCAATTCATTTACAATAAAAATAGTAATGAAAACTGTTACATTTTACAAGTTTATTTTCTATAATTAATGAGCATTTCATGCTTTTATTGCCTTTTATTATAAGCGAGGAGGAACTTGTTCATGATGGTTTTCTACATTTATTTCAGTTATGAATCTGTATAGCGATAAATCGTTTAGTCTGACATTACTTAAGTTGGATTGTGACTGGCAAGCTGAATCCAGAACACGCGTTTAGTCCTATTTGGGACTCATCGGTTGGATGTACCTGCATCCCAATATTGATATTCACAGTAGGATTCGAACTCAGTCTGTTTCGTGTCGAACGCTACCGCGTTCACCACTAGACTATTGAGTCCAGACAGTGACACTTGTTCAACGGGTGCATTGGTATTAGGATGGACTTATATTTTCCCGTTGATTTGTTTAGAATGAAGCTGGTCAGTCTCTGTTGCTATATGTGCATCCTGAGTGGATTGCCTCGATATACGCAATTATTCATAAGCATTATTTAAGTTGGATTGTGACTGGCAAGTGGAATCCAGGATGCACGTTTCGTGCTATTTTGGACTAATTACAGGACAATGAAATGTTGGATAGATAAGTGACTAGTGACTGAGTAATATGTTCATCTTGATTATGACTACATAGTTTTAATCAATCAAATTCTGCTTCGATACAATCTTGTCTGAACCTGCAATGAGAAGGATTCTTGATTCTGAGATAATCAGTAGATTTATATTATTATTTAGTATTAATACTATAAAAAGCATATTTAATACATTTTTAAATGCAAAAAACTATGAAAGACAATCTTACAACAAATTAGTCTAATGGTTTAGTCATCTACCTTAATTCATCCATTATAACTTGCAGTCTATTTAATTTAATTTATTCACATTTGACCATTTGAACTGTAACCTTGATTACACTTAGTTTATATGCCAAAATGTTCAATATAAATCATGAATATAGAATCTAGTGAAGATCTTTAGTTAATGTACATTCGTTGATGGTTCATTATGTCTTTAGTTTTGGCCATTAAGGATAGAGGATATTCGTAGGCTCCTGGTATCCGATCATAGATGTCTTCGAAGCATTGCTCGTGTTTTCTGGGACCACCGAGTAAGCAATTCGTGGATTAGGAATAGAGTACTAGGTAGATACGGTAAGTCTATTGATGAAGTAGTAAATCTTCATCAGCTAAGGTGGTTAGGACATGTGTTACGTATGCCTGACCACCGCCTACCTCGACGAGCAATACTGTCTGGTGTAGGAGTAGGCTGGAAGAAAGCTAGGGGCGCCCAAACCAAAACATGGCACCAGTCCATGAAGTCATTGACAATTGGGCTGAGCCATGTTAATAGGTGCAGTCTACCTGGTTGGGGTCAGCGTGACGCTCGTAATAAATGGTTAGAGACTTTGGGTGATATGGCTCAAAATCGTTGGCAATGGCGCAGGTGCATCCACTCCTTGTCTTCCTTCAAATTCTAAGCTTCTGAACTTATCATAATTTTCTCTTTACTGAATCATATTTTTTAAAATCTTATCACCGATCTTTATTCCCTTCGATTAATACTAACTCTGTTACTACCTTCCCTACTGTGGGATTTGATTCGACAATTTAGTCTCTATCTGCTAATTGAGGCATGGCAACTTGAACTGACGTACGCATGTACCAAGTTCTACGTTGCAACTGTCTTTAGTTTAATAAGGTCAAAGAATTCTATATTCTAGGGTTAAGGTAGAAAAAAGTTAATCAAATGTAAATAGAATACAATAACAGACAACCTATGAATATGAGATATTCATTCAAAAAGAGTATGATTGTTAAGAGTAATTTCCGTGTAATTTACGTGTACCTGCAGTATCAGTTACATTGACCGAACAGAAAGAAGAACCTACCTACGTTTTAATGAACGTGTTCCAAAAAATCTACGACTTACAGTAATGAAAACATTTAACATTGCAATCGCTAAACATTTGATTGACACAGGACACCAGATTGATATCAATAGATCATTCAAAGTATTCAACAGACGAAAAACTTTAAATCTTGTAAAATATGCTGAAGCAACTGCCATAAAACGAATGAAACCAAACTTGTGTGTCCATAAATAAATTGTTATAAGCCTTTCTTTACCCTGGTAACCTGACTTATGTATCGTTATTTTCATTGCCTAGTTCATTTATTACTTCTTTATTGGATCACATTTTTCGTCACATCACCATTTGTTTTTAGATAGTTGAGTTCAACTTTTGTGTTTAATTAGGTCATTTTGAAGTTTATCAGCTGAGCTTGATTCACATAATTATCATATATTTCCAACCACCTCTTATTATGTAATCATTTGAACTCTGATCTCTATTTTGCCTTCTGGTTCCTTCTTTTGTATTGGATAAATATGGTTACAGCATATTTCTCCAACATTTTATGTTATGTTCATATGTCTAACATGTTTGATTTCAACCAAGTTCAAACACTCTCATGAGTATGTTAAACTTTGTTTCAAATATTAATTTTGTAAAAGGCTATCATTCCTGGTTGTATACTTCAGCTGATGACAAACTAACGAAATAAAATGAATTCATCTTATTCTGCACAAATATTTATTCTTTCTCTCTTGAAAAAAATAAAGGGAACAAAGTGTATGAAATTTCCCCCCCCACCCCAGAAAAAGGCGTAAATGTTCAAACTGTTGATAACAGTGAATTTTCATCTTCATTTCAATTAATACATTATGTAATCATTGTATAATCAATTATCATTGTTTACGTAATAATATCCATCTTGTAATCATTGTAATGTCCCTATTACATATACATTATATATGTTCATTGTAATGATTACACTATGTTATATAATAATACAATCGTATATTTAAATATTTATATCATTTAGAATTTCTTAGTTTTGTTATATCATCCTTTTTTTTGTTTAAATCAATTTTATGTTTCACAATAGTTTAATAACTATCCTGTAACAAATGACTGTACCAATAGAAAATTTAGTTCATGATAATAATATCGACTATTGACATGGTTGTTACACTACAATCATATATATATATATATATATATATACATGTATATGTTGTTAACAAAAGCTGATATAACTATGAATTATGTACAGATAACTGGAGAACCTGTTGATGTTATTGTACAACAACCTCAACCAGTATTAGTAAGTGATAGTGTTAATAATTAACATGTATTGTAATTCTATTCATTTCAATTACTCAAGTATTATAGAATTTATAGAGAAGAAAAGGCATTTATTATACTTTTAAGTATCTTATCAACTAAAAACAATTTAATTAGGATAAACTTGCATATTCCCGTTGATTTGTTATAGACTGAAGCTGGTCAGTCATTGTTTATCCTAATACCAATGTGCCCGTTACACAAGTGTGACTGTCTGGACTCAGTAGTCTAGTGGTGAACGCGGTGGCGTTCGACACGAAACAGACTGAGTTCGGATTGCAGTGTGAACATCAACATTGGGATGCAGGTACATCCAACCGATGAGTCCCAAATAGGACGAAACACGCGTCCTGGATTCCACCTGCCAGTCACAATCCAACTTATATAAAAACAATTTAAAATTATAAAGGAATAAGTCAACTGAAAGAAGAAGAAGAAAAAGAAGCCTGACAATTTTATTTAATAAAATTGAAGTGGATGTTCTAAAAGGTAGTACGAAAAAAAACATAATGACCGAAGTATAATACATAGGTATACTGTTAAGTCTAGTTATTGGTTTATTGGGGAGTAGTCATGTGGGGTAGCAGGTGGTGGTTATAATTACTGAGTGTTAATAAAAATAAGGGATTAGGTATTAGTAGTCAGTCATCATTAATCAACATATTTCTAATTATATTGGACTGTCTATGACTGTAGGGGCAGACAAACCAAAATATGGTATCAGTTCATGAACTTACTGATTACTAGTCTCAAACATATTGTTAGATGCACACTATCTGATTTGAGTACACACGAATGCTGTAACCAGTAGTTAGTGATTGTACGTGATATGGCTCAGAATCGGTCACGGTGTTGTAGGTGTCTTCACTCTTCATCTTCCTTCAAACTGTCAGCTTAAACTTGTTTGTTGGCCTATCTTTCCATGAGCTAGTTGTATTATTGTGTATCATATTTTGTGTTAATATTCTATTCTTATTACTGCTGAGGTAATTAGTACTTCAACAAATTTTGTGTGAATATTTTTGTGATGAAGTGGTGTTTTAACCTGAACTAATACCCATATATTCTGGGTTCCATGTTGCATATAACACTTGGGGTGTTGAAATCAGCTTCTCGACTTTTGTATGTATTTAACAAAAGGTATCTAGATTACACAATGCATTACTTTGAATGCACAATATATACTTTTCAACATATAAGAAAGCAACCCAAAGAGGTGATACTATGTGTAATAGCGATTATGAATTTACATCTGTACATGATAATCACTATATATTGGTGATAAGAAAAGAATTATTTTAAATAGGCTTCCTAGTGATTATCTCATAAACATATGTATAAGAGGAGGTAAAGTTTTCTATGAAATTAGTAACTAGTTGACACGAAGTTAATATCTCTAAATTATGAATTATAACAAATAAACCGTGAACGCTGCGTTTAATCTGTATTTCCAACACGACTCTCATTACGAGTTACTTTTTGTGTATAGTAGGAATCTGTGATAACCACATAGCAACTATAATAAGATGATTGCATCTATTACATAACCTTAGTTTTCAATTATCCACTGATATTTGATTATTAATTTTTAGTAATATTTGTGCCGATTAATTATGAAATACAACATTTATGTTTTTAATGTGATTATAAATAAGTACAACATCGTTAGCCCTGTTTCATTAGACTAATATTTGTTAGCTTATAAGTATGTATTAATCTAAATCACATCAATGTAATTGGGAATTCTGCTAATAGATGCCGGCTAAATGGTGTAGACGGTCAGGCGATTCATTTATCTGATGTTCTCGCGGTGGAATCTAGGGTGTGCACTACTGATAAGTCCTATACTAAGATGAGACTGTTGTCTACTGCTCCTTTGTTTTCAGTGGTAACCGGTCAACATCAACCTGTGATGAATTCAATTCACATTGATCTAATGACTTTTTCCTTTCGATAAAATCTTCGCCATTTTAAAATATTCATTTCAATATCATTAGGCAAAATAAAATAATTCTGGTTGTGATTATCCTCTGTTTTCAATGTTAAATGAGCTTGATGCATTCGGTTTTCTGAGTCATCAAGACAACTATGGATAAACTCACTTGTTTGGAATGGTAACTACAATATAAATTACACTATTAATATAGAATATTTGACAATAAATCAGTGGAAAAACAATATTTGAAAATGATAAGTGAAACACACTTAGTGAATATTGAAAGTTAGGAAAGCACTGAATAACTTTGTCTTCTTATTATAAGGTTTCTTAGCAGAACTTATTCAGGTACCCATTTATTGTCAGTCTAAGGAACTTAAGCTTCATGGAAAGTGCAAATTAAAGCACTCAAATTAAAAAAATCAGATCAATGGTATAACGATAATATTCTAGCGTTAAAGCCATGACATCTTGTGTTCGTTCTCTGCGGCTGATGTTAACAAGATCTAATAGTGAGCCTCATATCAGGATGAAATGATTGATATGTACTTCCTAGTTTACAATAGTTATGTAATCGAAGTTAGTTTGTAATATGAATATATAAATTAAAGTTACAAAATTCATCCTATCAAAGCTGTCAAATTCTTTGATTCATCATGCTATATTTTCTTTCTAGATGCAACCTTCAGGACAGTATACAGCAATGAGAGAATGGAGCTCTGGAATTTGTAGCTGTTTCGACGATTGTGAATCATGTAACTTGGTTTATTTACCCATGATACTAAACTAATCTTTTTTTCCTGGAAAAATATCAACAATAGAAATAATTAAAAATCTAGAAAATTGAATATGTAGTTAACCATGTTATTACTGTTTATTGTATCCTCATACTTTGCTAATAAGGAAAGTGACTATTCAATTTCTAGTACGACCTCATCATAGTTCCACGGTTTTGGAATTTAATTAGCGGAGTTGAAGCATTTTTTCAGACTACCAAGTTGGTATCTGACTGTTCATTTTCAAAAGTTTAGTTAATTTTACATTTCAATTGTCATTTGTGAAATAAGAAATGGGTGGGGATTATATAATGTTGCTTACTTACTTACTTATGCCTGTTACTCCTCGCTGAGGAGCATAGGCCGCTCACCAGGATTCTCCATTCAACTCTGTCCTGAGCAATCCTTTCCAATTGTCTCCAATTGCTGTTCATCCTTTTAAAGTCTGCTTCCAATTCTCGACGCAGCGTGTTCTTTGGCCTTCCTCTTCTCTGTTTCCCAACAGGATTCCATGTTAATGCTTGTCTCGTGATGCAGTCTGATGGTGACTTAAAGTCAGATATGCATGTATAAGTTCGAGTTCTTTGAATAGCTGTGAATAATGTAATGAAACGAAGATAAAATTGTATATGTATATGAATGAAATTTGATGTACTCTAGGTAGAAAGTTTATATTAGATGAATAGTAAGGCCTTCCTTTTTGTTGTTAAATACAGTTAGGTTTAACAATATGTGAAGCGCTTTAGTTATTCGTCTTTCTTTATAATTGGAGAAACTATTTTGGATAATTTGGATATTTTCAATATCGATTTTATATAGCTGTGGTAGATAACATGCACATCTGTTGCTGATTTGATTTGTAGTTTTTCTAGTTCAACAGGATTATTTGGAGGTAGTTTAGTGTAGCATTCATGTTCTTTGACACGAGTGAAGATTTCTCGAGAAAACTCTTCAATATAGGAAGCATCACTCAATATGAACATTATAGCCATGTGACCATAATTAAAGTACATCAAATTGCATTCATGTGAACGCATACAATTTTAGCTCCATTCCACACTATCATACATATTCACAGTACACTAACATGAATAAATATATCTCCCTACAAATCGCCGCAACCTAAATGACTTGACATGACACAATTAGACTTACATTTTGATTGCACTAACTTATTCTGATTTAATAATGGAAAAACGATAACATTTGCAGAATACTTTGAATTCAATGTATTTCGTTGCATTCTCATCAGCTACATACTTGCTATTGATTTAAGTTAACTTAACTTATTAATAAACAAATTGATTTTGTGAATTAAATTGTTTATCTGATAACATCGATTTATTGTTACCAAGGCAACTGAAGATTAACTACTGATTCCTTTTGAACTAAAAAGTCAGGTTTCAGTCTTCTAATTGCGATGGCATCAGCGAGTTTTAATAGAATCATTTTATATTGTTTATTGATGATTTCGAAAGCATTTGTTACATCGACCTCATGTCCTGTGTCTACTAAATGATGCATAATTGAACTTCTAAAAGTGGTTACTTCTTTCAAGGACAGGTTTTTCGGGTGATGTTCAATTAATTGTAAATTGGCCCCTTCTTTCTATCCTTCCAAATTGTACCTGATTTTGCAAGTATATGTGATTTGTACCATTGTGTATTAATTAAACTTGTGTTGATTCAATTAGGTTATTTATTCATTTTTTTTTCTGAAGAAACGATTTGAACTAATCCACGAAACGTTAGTAATGTTAATTTCTATTCATTGGTACATTATAAATATGCATATCAGTCATTTTTGTAAATAACCTATCCAATGTTTAATTTATTTGAAATTATCAAGTTTAACCCTTAATAATGATACATACTAACTTATATTTATTTTAGGATAAACTTGTATATTCCCATTGATTTGTTCTAGACTGAAGCTGGTCAGTCATTGTTGCTCATGGCACCAGTCCATGAAGTCATTGACAATTTGGCTGAGCCATGTTAATAGGTGCAGTCTACCTGGTTGGGGTCAGCGTGACGCTCGTAACAAATGCTTAGAGACCTTGGGTGATATGGCTCAAAATCGTTGGCAATGGCGCAGGTGCATCCATTTCTTGTCTTCCTCCAAATTCTAAGCTTCTGAACTTATCATAATTTTCTCTTTACTGAATCATATTTTTTTAAATCTTATCACCGATCTCTATTTCCTTCCATTAATACTAACTCTGTTACTACCTTCCCTACTGTGGGATTTGATTCGACAATTTAGTCTCTCTCTGCTAATTGAGGCATGGCAACTTGAACTGACGTACGCATGTACCAAGTTCTACGTTTGTAACTGTCTGTTTGTCTGTCTGTTATTGTTGCTATATGTGCATCCTGAGCGGATTGCCTCGATATAGCGAATTTTCACAAGTATTATATAAGTTGGATTGTGACTGGCAAGTGGAATCCAACTTATATTATATTTTTATTTTCCCTGAAGATTCATTAACTTCTATAATACAACAATAGTTTAAAGGTGTATTGAATACTTTTAATGCTATTTGTTTTTTTACTTAATCTATAGGTATTTGTGGATCATTCTGTTTCTTTTGTTATCTTTGTCATTTATATAACATATCAAATGAAGCATGTTGGCTTCCATTGTTTGGAGTCTGTGTTTTCCCTTTACGTATTAAACATCGAGTAAAACACAATATAAATGTATGTTTTCTTGATTTATTAATATGTCTATTATTATTATCATTAATATTTCATTACTTACTTACTTACTCCCGTTACTTCTCCCAGAGGAGTATAGGCCTCTCACCAGAATAATACTTCATTATGGATACTAAAATATAACATAACTATCATTGAAAGATAATCCAAGTAGATAATCATAAAAATAAGGTGGTTACTTAAAAGTAACTCATTTAAACAAGTCTATTAATCTATTAAATCTGATTGATATGATGTAAGAATAATGGTGACAATTGAACACTTTCTTATAATGAATTCAAATCTAATGGTATATTAACTAAAGAAGACAAATGTAATGTCATGCACAAATGAAATTGTATCGGTTATGAAAGGTAGTCTATTAAATAAAACATAAATGAAAACCTCAAAACATAGTTAACTGATTATACGAAATAATGTTAAGGTTAAACTAGTAAATAGGATTATAGGAATCAGTAGTTACACATAACATGTTACATAACATTAAGTAGATTGTCGACTAAAATGTATCATTTATAAAATAAACTACACTAACTGAGATAAATATTACATTGAACAGATTTATCATCTAAGCATCATGTTAAGAATGAATGCAAATGAATAGTACAATTAGCATGAAATACTATCACTAATATCAATGTATCTCAACAATAAGAGATATGATTTTAATTGGAAAACATCAAAATTCTGAATCAGTAATACTTCAAATATGTTAGAGAATTTCTACGATCAACTCACTTCAATAAGAAGAAAGTACTGATGATGTTATTCAGTAAGACATAGAATACTTTATAGTTAAATTATTAAAATTAAACAACACAACTAAAAGAAACAAAATCAATGTGAACAATGCTTACGCAAGAAAGTTTTTATGGTATTGGGAATACAAATAGAAATAGTAAAACCTAATGGTTAAGCCATTGTGACAATTTATTTATTACCTATGATAATAACACTTACTAATTTCAATTGGGATGGTTATTTTTGTGAAGATCGGTGGGGAATCGTGTGTGCGCACTGCTGAGGAGTTCTAGACTAAAACGAAACAGCTGTCCAGTACTTCCTTGTTGTCAATGGTACCCTGCCAACATCAATCTGTGATATATCCAATCAAACTTACTAATTTGTTTACAATGATTGTTTACATAAGAGTAATCGTTAAATCTATTGATATACCTCAATGTCTCAAGCAGGTCAATCAAAAATCTATCTCTATGAACCATATAACCTATTTATGATCATGAGGTAGACAGAAAATTCTCTAAGATATTAACAAAATATGCCAAATATGGTTGGGTTGTGGACATATCATCTGTACATTCAACAAGAATCTTATTGGAGATGAAAGTCAGTAATATAAGTAATAAAACAGAATAAAACTTAAGGGAAATTAATTTTAATGAATACAGCATTAAAACACTGCTATCTATACAATTTGTGGTTCACCAGTCCTGCCTGGTTTTCAATGGTACGCAGCAAGTATTAATCTGCAACGAATAAAAGCAATGTAAATACATATCATTAGTTTAATTTTTAATATTGTGAAGGCTAGTGGGCAAACATGGCACGAGGAAATCGAAATGAGTGAATAACTGTCCACGAGTCTAAAGAAGCCTGATGAAACATGTGACTATAATCTATGACCTGACTACGTGGACAACAACCATTCAAGACGGAGCAAAAGTGACCAAACCCTTCCTTTTCACCGAGAACAACGCCAGTGAATAAGAGCCGTCCATTACGTAAAATCAATTGCTTTTACATTGCGCGTACTCAAGATATTAGCAACAGTCAATACGAAATACATGAAAGACTAAATTAGGGAGTAGATGAGTACATAAATAAGAATAATTAGTCCACGGAAAATTTGCAACAACTCTAACAGGAAAGCAGGTATAACAATCTTTAAGGAGTTTATGAAAAAACTTGCAATCCAGGCAGTGCAAATTTCTTGGTTACTGAATGTCCTGATATCACAGAAAACTGACATTTCAGTTATGAAATTAGTGAATTGAAATCATGTTATTTAAAGTTCCTAAATCTTTATTATTGATGTGATTGTTATGAATAAGTGATTCGTGTAGGTTTTCATTGAAAATAAAAGATAGTTTTACACTGCTATCCATTAAGTGTAACCATTAACAATATTTCATAATGCCACGTTGAACATTCCTCTAATAATGAAAGTAATCTCTTCCCCTTTTAGATATTTATTCATGCTACTTACTATTAATTTAGTATCACGAATTGGTCTATATGAAACAACCATCGATCATCAGAAAGTAATAGGCAGCTGTTTTGTCCTAGTATGGGACTCTTCAGCAGCAGTCATCCACGATCCCATCAGAGATCGAACCCAGAGTTCTCTGAATCTTCAGCGAACGCTTTACCATCGGACCCGTGAGTCAGCTTCCAACGGTTGATATTCCAAATTCAGTCAATTCGCAATACTTTTGTGCAACTTCAGCCAATTTTATTGATGGGTAACTACTTCACACGTGACACGTTGAACACTACTGGTCAGAGCAATTCATGATATAAAATTAACCTTCAACAGTCTCCATGGCACCCAATTACAGTTAATGTAAGATCACTAGTAACAAATTCCTCGAGGTAATTCCTGGAGTTCGCAGATGCCCACTGCTGAAAATTTCCATACTAGGATGAAACAGCTGATAATCGATGGTTTTCTAATTCGGACCAATTCATGATTTCAGATTGACATCCAACAGTCTCCACAACACCCACTTACTACTAAACATTGTTTCATAATGCCAAGTTTATGTACATACACCGTTGAATTTTCCTCTACTCATGAAGGTAATTCCTTCTCTTTTTGGATATTTATTCATGCTATTTACTACTAAACAGTAGTTACTATTGTGTAATACAGTTTTTCATTATGCTTTTAATGTTGATATGAATAAGAACACTTAAACTAGTCAAATGTTTAACTTGGCTTGTTATTCACATTGGACTACCTTTTGATTGTAAAATGAAATTTACCAATTGCCCAACCTCTCTGAACTTCATTTGTTTACATGGTGTTTTATTCATTCATGTTCATTTATATGACTTCGAATTCTCGATGATATTGTGGCCTTAGACGGCTTTCTGATGTCTATTTCTTCATGTTTTTCGTAAATTCCTACCTTTATTAAGAATTGGACGGGTCATAGGATCGAAAAAACTCATGGATTGAGGTTTTCAATTATGTACTTATTTATTCTATTTAAATGAATTTTAACCTTATGCAAATTTGTCTAGCAGGACTAGATTACACTATTGAGTTGTTACTTCCAAAAAACTGAAACAATCACTTAGTTGAATACAAAGCTAAAAGTTCTATTTATATTGAATAAATGGACATATATGATTACATGCTTTAATTTATGACGTGTCCAAGCGTTTAAAACACATCTAAAGGTTAGAAAGTGGAATAGTAACAATCAACGTTGACATAGTGGAGAGTAAAGGCTGTATTTGTAACCACAAAGGTAGTCAAATTCAAAATGACACAACGAGAGAGTAAAATTGGAAAATGTTACGCCGGGCGATTAAAGAAAAGTAGCGAACTTTCAGAACTGTATTTTGGAGGATTATTCCCATTATTTTATTCATGAGTACTGTAATCACTTTATTTCTATGACTGTTACCTTTTCTTTTACCCGGTTCTCCCGTTTAGTATCTTTATTATTTGTATATTGTTTATTACTATGCCCTACGGTTACTTAGTTGGGTACAAGTTCTCCCCACTCACTGCCACTATTTCTTTTGTTCTGTATCAAGGTTAGATTTATGATTGGTTTAATGTGTGGTCTGGTTTTATTTATATATAAAGGCATGATTAAAATATAATACGATCTCGGTTCTCCGTTTTCCGGTTCTTCTGTTGTCGACCTGGGGGGGGGTGAATGGGCTTAGGTCAGTAGAGCATTATCAACTAGGCACACTCCATCGGAGTTCGCGTCAACCAACCAACACCATCCTTTCATCACGTCATAACAGAAAACTGATACAGTCAAATAAAGATTCAACAAAGCTAAGCAGTCGTCAACTTTCGACTAAGAAACAAAATGAAATATAACTGAAATAACTAAACAAGTTAAACGTGAAGATTAGCTCAGGTGAATATATATACACCATGAGCAAAAAAAGGGAAACTGTTGTATAGTGTAAACTGCTATTTACTATTAAGTAAACCCACATAAAGAGAATGAATCAAAAAGGATTTAGCGTCTTGTTGAACAATCAATTGAATGGAATTCACCACTTTACATCAACTTCATCGACTATGAAAAAGCATTCGACAGCGTGGATAGGAGAATATTATGGAGCCTTCTACGGCATTACGGCGTACCCGAGAAGATAGTCAACATCATACGAAATTCTTACGACGGACTACATTGTAAAATCGTGCATGGAGGTCAGCTCACAGATTCATTCTAAGTGAAGACCGGTGTCAGACAAGGCTGCTTACTCTCGCCCTTTCTCTTCCTACTGGTCATCGACTGGATCATGAAGACTGCAACATCTGAAGGCACTCTCGGAATACAATGGACAACATCGACGAAACTAGATGACTTGGACTTCGCAGATGACCTAGCTCTTCTTTCTCACACACATCATCAAATGCAGAGGAAGACCAACAATATAGCAGCAGCCTCAGCAGCAGTAGGCCTCAACATACACAAAGGGAAAAGCAAGATCCTCCGATACAAAACAGCAAACACTAACCCAATTACACTTGACGGAGAAATTCTGGAAGACGTTGAAACCTTCACATATTTGGGCAGCATCATCGACAAACGAGGAGGGTCTGATTCGGATGTGAAGGCGCGGATTGGTAAGGCAAGGGCAACATTTCTACAACTGAAAAACATCTGGAACTCAAACCAACTGTCAGTCAATATAAAAGTCAAAATTTTCAACACAAATGTGAAGACAGTCCTGTTGTATGGAGCTGAAACTTGGAGAACTACGAAAAGTATCCTACAGAAGATACAAGTATTTATAAACAACTGTCTGAGTAGGATTCTTCGGATCTGTTGGCCAGATACCATCAACAACAACCTGTTGTGGCAGAGAACTAATCAACTTCCAGTTGAGGAAGAAATTAGGAAAAGACGCTGGAGATGGATTGGACACACACTGAGGAAACCGTCAAACTGTGTCACAAGACAAGCATTGACTTGGAATCCTAAAGGCCACAGAAACAGAGGAAGACCCAGGAACACACTGCGTTGGGAATTGGAAACAGACATGAAGAGAATGAACAGCACTTGGGAAGAGCTAGAACGGAAAGCCCAGGACAGAGTTGGCTGGAGAATGCTGGTGGGCGGTCTATGCTCCACTTGGAGTAACAGGCATTGATTGATTGAAACAATAAATCATTTGTTTTAATATTGGAGGTAATCGTATCACCGTTGTCTGATTTAAATCTGCTAAATTTAACATAAACAATACTATGTATTCAACAATCTAGTACAATGAACGTGGGTTTCAGTTTGAATTTTTAAATCATTGATAGGTTTGGGTTAAAAGATAAGTGGACACCAACAATACATGAATTCGTCAGTAATAGAATATAGGACTTTGAATTGGAGAGTGTTTGACCGTTAGATCCACTATCCAATAAATGATGTTTTTAATTTCAATTGATTGATGACATTTTATAATTGTTAGATAAATAACACAGACTGATATCATTGAACTCTAATGATCATATCTTCTCTCTTAAGCTATGGAATCACTACATAAGTTTTACCATTACTGAGTACATATTAAGAGCTATTTTTTAGTCATTGTAAAGATGTGAAACTTCAAAATACAACATTCACTAATAATAATGAAATTTAAGAGTTTTTTTGTAGTTTATCAATATAATGATAGTAGTCATAGTTATTATTACTAAGGGCACTTTAGACTATTAAGGAAGTATAATTAACTTACAGGACTGTTTAATAGAGGTTTACATTATTTATCTTTGGTTTGTATATATCAAACACTTTATTTCTATTATAATTACTATATTTTTATGTGTTATGACGCCACTGCTATGTTTTCACTGCCAGTTGAGACAATATACGCGTGAGTTCTTATGGACTTAATACAGTTTGCGTACGATCTCTAGGGCAGCTGAATTATACGCCTGATTGCTCAGATACTTGTACTTCTGTCGGATACCAAACTTGTTTTCCCAGCCCACAGCTATTCCAAAAGACTGGATTTGTAATGAAGATTGTATTGTGAAGCAAGACGGAGATGATATTGGCGAACAACGTTTATGTATATATATATGTATCGATTTTTTATATCAATTAATTTTAAATTAATGTAATGAGTTTACAAGTCAAGCTTACAAAAAATCAATACAACTTCTCTCGCTTGATCTAATTAACCATTGTATTTTCGGGGATTATGAATCCCCAATATTATCTCATTAACTATAGATTCCAACTTGAAGCAGTTGGGAATGACTGTTGATATTCATGTGGATGCATGTACTCTTGCCTAGTGGGAATTTAAAACAAAAAGCTTGAATGAAGAACAGTTCTAACATAAAGTTATATATGTAAACGTACATTATTGCATAAATAAGTATCACCATCTAGTTATTCAATTAAAATGTATCCCAAAAATTCACATAATCAAATTCAATTTCAACAAATAAACAGAAATATTATTCTACCTTTTGACGAGAGATCATGTGGGGTCTATTCAAAATGTAACGTCTAAATCTATCGAGATATCAATAACAAAGTAACAAAAGTTACTTTGTTACAACATAATATTTCAAGTTCTAAAAGTATACTTAACGCATAATTAAAAGATTTACAAATAAAGTCTATGTAAGTAACACATTCAAGAAGGGGAATATACCGCCAGAACCATAGTGTCATGTAAAACAAACTAGATATAGTCCATATAAATCATAGAAATTCAATACAAATTTAAGAAAAAATACATTTATTACAATGAAAATAACTAGTAACTATCTTATTTAGAGTCAAAAAATGAATAGAATATAGAGTTTAAAGGAATAAGATGAATAAACTTACTTTTAAAAATAAATGAATAAATTACAGTACAAAAGTGTATACTTAATAGGGGAGGGGAGGGGTGATTTTCACACACAAACTTCCAAAAAGTAACTTACACCAACTTTCAATTAAACCCCAAAAAACTGTTGTTATATCATTTTCCATTCAAGAACTACAACTAATTAACAATCCGTTTGTTTTCACAGTTTCCAGTGATTACTGTCCTTTATTTTACTTGTTAGTCCACTGTGTAGTTAGGTTATGAATTTATGTAAAAGAATTGATGTAATCTAATTTTTCTTCTCCTGGTTGTTAGCTCCACTATGCAGTATACTTCAATCTGGATTTCAAGGGAGGCAACCAGCAATCACATGGCAGACGTTTAAGGATAGATCAAGTAGTTATTATTTCTAGTTGATTGTAATGATTCCTAGTGAGTTTATTATTTTGTATGTTGCTTACAACATCAACTAATTATATATTCTAATCTTTTTTTATCAGGGTTCAATACTTGACGATCATTTTGTCACATCCTGTTGTCCACATCTTGCTTTATGTCAATTAAGCCGAGATATAAAGCATACTCAGATGATAGGAGAAACAGTTTGATAAATTTTATTTATACATCTATATATGATCAATAATCGATTATGATGATCTTCTTGAAAACAAATGTATTTCAGTACTGTAATTAACATAATGGTTTTTGTGATTGTTGTTATGTTGAATAAGAATACTTCTAATATATGAATAAATGATTTTAATTATTCTGAAGTTAAACTGTTCAGTTTCATTTATGTCAAGATGAAACTATGATGTGTTGATGTTGATTTGTGTAACAATTGTCAATGTTAGATTGTAGTTGTGTTAAGTTCAGTTAAATAAATACATACATATATATTCTATGTGTATTTAGATCGTCCTTACATCAATTTGACATGATGTACATATATAGATGCAAGTAAAATGAATAGTCAGTACAACTGGTTTAGTAGGAATATATTTGAAACCGTAAGTGATGCAAGTTCAATCCATCCCGCTAGAAAGTGTGATTTTATAAAAAAATTTAATCACACTTTGAACATGAATACTAACAGAGAAATGTACAATACGAAGGTTTCTATGCTCCTCAAGGCGGGGGGTGAATTAATTATAGCCTCTATATATTTATGTTATTGATACAACGGAAAAAAATTACGACAGAATCTTTGGTCAGTTATAATAACAAGTATTGACAGTGAGATGATACAAATGTTCTTCAGCTTTACTATTGTTTGTCATCACTACCTTATACTGTTATTTATGTAAATGTTTGTGCATATGATTGTTTGCTTGTTTGGATACCTATTCATCTTATTACATTAGTTTAGGCTACTACCATGTTAATTTGACCATTAATCTTTTACAAGTGATTAGTCTTTTTCTTCTCAAGTTGGCTTATATTATGACATTGATATTTAAATACTTGATGATATATATTCCAGGGGGCATAATCAACTGATTGAGTTTCTATTTCTCCCTTAAAAGAGCAATATTCAGTGTACAAAGGAAAGTGCTCCATTCATCTATCAACGAAAGATGGTTTGCGTCAAAGTGCTGTTCTTTCCCGTTCTTTTCTCCTTTTTCTTGAATGACTTGCTCACTTTTATGAAAATACCTTTGTTAAATATCCAGATGATCTTACTATTTGTATGCCTGTTTCTTCTTCCTTAAATTGTTGTGAAATTAATTGTTTCTTAGTGAATGTTGAACAATGGTCTAGTTTGGATGGTCTTCAACTTAATCTCTCCAAATGTCAAACAGTCAGTTTCAGTCTTAGACATGAAAAAAATCTAAATGCTCTTGTGCATTCGCACGTTTTTTGTAAAATTGGAGATTCTATAAATAAGACTACGTCGAATGTTACTTATCTTGGTGTAACTTTTACTTCTGTCTTTGCGTGTTCCGCTAACATCAGAGAGGGCTTTTTCTCGTTTAGTATATTATATGAAGCGATTACATAATATTAGTATTACCAAGCTCTTATTTCTGTTGACATCATATATATATATATGATGTAATATTTTTCAGATGTCTACATGGAAGAGTAACTCACTGAGACACCATATGCTGAAAATTCATATTGTACTAAACATACTACTGAATAAAGCTATTATCATTATTATTATTATTATGCATTTCTACTGTTAACTATTGCAATAAAATTTCTATAGATCATTGTTCTTATTGTTCTACTTCTGTTATGATTTATGTTAGTCCTAGTACTACAATTACGAGTAACAACAATGACATCTCATTGGGATTACGAGTAGGATCCGAATCATTTAATTTATAAACCAAATTTATTTAATTCTTCAGAATACTACAATTCAAGTGGCAACCAGTATAAATACATTGATAAAATACTACTACTCGGATCTATTACCACTAATACAGTTTGTTCAACAACGGAACTACTTCAAAATATTGTGATTACTTCCTTAAATTGTTGTGAAATTAATTGTTTCTTAGTGAATGTTGAACAATGGTCTAGTTTGGATGGTCTTCAACTTAATCTCTCCAAATGTCAAACAGTCAGTTTCAGTCTTAGACATGAAAAAAATCTAAATGCTCTTGTGCATTCGCACGTTTTTTGTAAAATTGGAGATTCTATAAATAAGACTACGTCGAATGTTACTTATCTTGGTGTAACTTTTACTTCTGTCTTTGCGTGTTCCGCTAACATCAGAGAGGGCTTTTTCTCGTTTAGTATATTATATGAAGCGATTACATAATATTAGTATTACCAAGCTCTTATTTCTGTTGACATCATATATATATATATGATGTAATATTTTTCAGATGTCTACATGGAAGAGTAACTCACTGAGACACCATATGCTGAAAATTCATATTGTACTAAACATACTACTGAATAAAGCTATTATCATTATTATTATTATTATGCATTTCTACTGTTAACTATTGCAATAAAATTTCTATAGATCATTGTTCTTATTGTTCTACTTCTGTTATGATTTATGTTAGTCCTAGTACTACAATTACGAGTAACAACAATGACATCTCATTGGGATTACGAGTAGGATCCGAATCATTTAATTTATAAACCAAATTTATTTAATTCTTCAGAATACTACAATTCAAGTGGCAACCAGTATAAATACATTGATAAAATACTACTACTCGGATCTATTACCACTAATACAGTTTGTTCAACAACGGAACTACTTCAAAATATGTGATTACTTTTATGAATAAGGTGCGATAAATGTTCTCAAAGAAACAATGTAGTATTTTGAAGAATTGACAAATTGATCCTCTACAAAAGAAGGGGTGAGAATAAAGTTTCTTATTCCTGGATTTTCTTTGGAAAAAGTCGTATCCTATTTGATGAACTGCATCATTTTATACACTTTCAGTGAATTAGTCTAATGAAAATTAAAGTAATTACGATTGTAGTATGTTATAACGAAAAATTCTATTGCTGGAAAGTGGATACTAAATTCTTCTTGAACTAATTCTGATGAGTCTTGGAATTCTGATGATAAGTCTAGTTATTCCTATGATCATAATTAAATTTTGGATGTTATTCTCAACAAGGAAGAGGAACATAGTGAATCCTGGCTTCTGATATTTGGACTAGAATCACTAATGGGTTTAGGTCCCAGTTAAATTTTGAAAATTCTTCTTATGTGGTTTTTAATTTTAGTAATGATAGGTTCTTCATTGAAGGGTTTTTTATACTTCTTAGTAGATGATAAAATCAAATGATATTCAATATTCATTTTCTATTGAGAAATATCAAAGATACATTCAAAGCTCATTGTCATCATAGTTGAGAATTTCACTTGAATTTGTTATAAGATCCAGTACAAACTTGTATTGATTAGTAACTGTAATCTCGATTGCATTACTGAACCACTCTAGTTTAGAAAATTAAACGAAACGGTCTTAATTAAACATTGATTGAAGCTAAAAAAAAATACTGAACATTTGTATGAAACTCCCCAGAGAAACTCATTCATGATCTCATCCTGAATCGAGCAGACGACTTTTATACTATGCAACGTGCGCTACGTATTCAAACCACTAAATTGTTACCCAGTAACTTATATTTGTACCATTTATCAGTTTATTGTTGTTCAATTTATCTAATATTTATCTGACTTCTCGTGAACAACATTCAGTATTCCATAATTCTCCTTCAATTCTATCCACTGGACATATCTTAAGAGAACGGCTAAATAACATTAATTCGTTGCTTATTGGAAAATACTGTTGCCGTTTAAATACATTCCATTCCACGTGTCATTCAACAAAAATAAATGCTTCCAATCACCCATTGGTATTATGCTGTAAACCACGATATAGAAAGCAAAACTTGTTACTATGTTTTTGCCCCATTATGAATCTAATATTTGGATGTGCTATGGTGAGTATTATCAGTATATGAGAAGTGTGTTGATAGTTATTGCAAGCATTAAAGGTATAATCAACATACCTGACATATTAACTTTTATGATTGATTTCTGGTATCATTATTGTCTGTTCTAAGTTTGCGTAAAGACATCTGCTGAAATCGGATCCAGTGAACTTTCCATGGCCAATCCATCCAATTTACGGTGTAAAACATTATCAAATTGAAACTAAATGTTTTTAATGTACATTAGTAGAATCTGCTTGAATTTATCTTTTAGTAATCGAAGAAGGTCTATATGGCGACTTATAATTTTGGTAGTTTCAATTAATGAGATTGTCGAAAATAATAAACGTGCAGTAAATGAAACTATGATTTCATTTTACATGTTTTATACAAATGTACAAGTATAACTTAATTTGAATTGTGGTTGGCCAGTGAAAACCAGGATGCGAGTTCCGCCCTATTTGGGAATAGTCAACTGGATGTTCCTGTATCCCAGTGGTGATGTTCACGCAGGAACTAGGACTCATTTCGTTTAGTGTTAAATGCCGCCAAGTTGGCTACTAGGCTACCGAGTGCAAATAACCACACTTGCTTAACGGGTATATGCATATAATTTGGATGTGTTTTTAAATCTTTCTTTTGGCTTGATACAGACTAAAATTGATCAGTTTTGTTATCATATGTTCTTTCTGGGTTCCACTTGCCAGTAACAATCCAAATTTCTTAACTCATGTTTGAGTAGTGTCTGTGTTATAACGAGAAATAAGTAACCTCGATATTCATACCATAATTCCAGTGAATATAACCTACTAAAGTTTTATTTAATAATAACTAGTGAGTTGAGATTGTTTTGTAGAGATTGGTATTTAATTTACTGTTTGCACTCATCACATATTGATTTGAGTTTCGTACCACTTAAAACCAGAGAACACTGAACGAAGTGAGAATTCTATCACTAAACACCTGTCAACTCAGTGGTGCTTGTAGTAAGTCTTGGAAGATCAAGGTTTAATCCCATAGTATTTATTGGAGAAAAGTCCCACACATAAACGAATAATCCGCCCAGTAACTACAACTTTGCATTTTTACTCAATGTCAGTCAGTAACGAATACAAACAACAAATTATTAGTGATTTCATTGAACTTTGATCATGTTTGCCTACGAGTTGTTTCGTTTCTTGATATCTGTTCATTGGAAACATTTGAATCGACCATTCACACTTGTGACTAGTTATAACTCTACCGAAATAAGTCAGGATATCCTTCATTTAGATTTCGAGTCAAGATATTCAATTCAACCTTCATGTTGTAATGGGACAGAACGCGGGAATGCTTACTGTCAGGAAACTGTTTGCCGATATAGGAATATTTACTGTCTCATTATAATTACCTAACAAGCAGTATATATGACAGTACTACTCAGCGAAGGGATCTCCTTTCAACGAACTGATTATTAAACTGTACAATCATATATATATATATATATATATATATATATATATATATATATATGATCAAGTAGGATGAGAAGTTCGTAAGTCCTTCCTTAGTAGTATAATTGAGTTAGTTACTATACGATCTAATTTATATGTTTAAAATAAGAAAATTATATCACTCAATCTAAACTCACTTTGGCACCGTGCCAACCAACCAGCGCCCATGTAGTCAGGTCATAGTTATAGTTCACGTAGTATTTACCTATCACAATCCTATCATATCTTACCTACTTTCCAACACACCCATAGTCATTTCACTTTCCCTCCATTATACCAGTTTATAATGAATTTGTTATGAAAACGATTAAATTCAACTAAACGATTTGTTTATATAAAAATAAATTGAGTGTATAATCTATTTCCTCGTATCTATGCTATTCATTCATAAATCGATAAGTTTGAAAAACCAAGTGGAAACCAAGAAAAAAAAACATCAACATTTTCATAATTTATATTCATCAATAAATCTCTTAACTAATGACATTAACAATAGATAGTAACCAATTACCCCTCAACTGTAATTACGTAATCATTCGAAGTTTTGTTTTATTGCATCAATTTTACATGTATATTTATATCTGATTTATCTGTTATGATGATACCGATATGATGATACTGTCATATACATAAATGATTTGACTTGATAATATTAAACATCTCCATCATTCTTAATAACATAATCCATATCTCTTTTCAATTGACACATAACACATGGTGTACATAGACATGATAGTAAAAAGTCATTAGTTATTGAACCCTAAAAGAAAGTAAATTTGAAAAAAAGGAAAACAAAACAAATTGGAAAATTAAATGTACACAAATGATACTACTAATCATTATATATAAGCTTGTTGTTTTTTATTCATTAGAGGTTTATCTAGGTTAGATACTACTGATAATTACTGAACTCAGTTGAAATTCTAGTAAGAAATGGTAACTTGTAAAGCTCATACACGTTGGGAGTGAAGTAGGTGCTCTCAGTAACACTGGTTGGTCATCGCTTTACATTCTAAGTTGATTGAGGTGTAAATAACACCATATGACTCCAGTTAGATGTTAATGATGGTTAGATGTTCGCCGCGTGATGTGATGATCGTGTGTTTAGTTACGTGATAGGATTGAGAGTATGCTTTGTTAAAGAATATCAGACCATGATGAAATAGATATTTAGGGCATCCTTGTCTTCAGTGCTATACAAATTTAGTTAACCTGTGACAAATGTAAACAGGAACATAATATCCATTCTCCTGCATAGCCATATTTACAAAGATTGTTTAAAATAGAATATTCATATGATACAATTAAACATATTAACCAATATGAATTAAATTAACAGATTTAGTTATTCGCGTAAATCTGAAATATATAGATATGAACATTAGGATAAGCTTGTATTTTCCCGTTAATTTGTAATGAACTGAAACTGGTCAGTCTCTGTTGCCACATGTACATCCTGTACAGATTGCCTTGATATAACGATAGTACACAAGTTATATTTAAATTCGATTGTGACTGGCAAGCGTATTCCAGGACGCGCGTTTCGTCCTATTTGGGACTCATCGGCTGAATATTCCTGCATCTCAATGTTGATGTTCGCACCGGGATTAGGAAGGGAAAATACAAGCCTATCCTAATTACATACATGCCCGTTGAAAAATGTGACTGTTTGGACACAGTAGCCTAGTGGTGAACGCGGTGGAGTTTGGCACGATGCAGACTGAGTTCGAAACCCAGTGTAAACATCAACATTGGGATGCAGGAATATTCAGCCGATGAGTCCCAAATAGGACGAAACGCGCTTCATGGATTCCACTTGGCAGTCACAATCGAACTTAAATAGATATGAACACAATGGCTTAGTCAAAAGTGAACTGGCGTGACTTTAGTCAATTCGCAATGTTGTGTGACTATAATCTAATGCGATCGGTAGGCAACTGTATCACACTGACATGGCTGGTCTCTACTTGTCACTGTAGTTACTCGATAATGGTTTTGTAGAAGAAAAAAATGGATGAGATTACCTAGTGCGAACCTTATATAATGTACAGTAATTCATAAACAATATGCAAAATTAGTATTTTACGATTATTAATAATTTTAATGAACTTTAACCCTGTTTATTCCTCATATAATTTATGTATAACTACATTATTTTGTTATGAAAGATGACCCATATTGAGATGGTAGGGAACATTTGTAGCTCAGTAGGATGGTTATGTTTGGTCACTTTTTCTAAGCTGGATGGTCTAGTCGCGGTGCTTTCATCGACATTATGGACGATTTAATCCGTGCAAACCGCATATAGAAGTGAGCTATGTGTCAACAATAACCGATCAAATTGATGAATTATAAATCAAGCTAATAGTCATTTGTGGAGAAAATTACATAGCTCACTTCTATGCGAAGTTTGCACCGACGACGTTGCCAAAAATGATGATGTAAGCTCCGCAATAAAACCATTGAGTCCAGAGGACGCAATCAAACGAAAACGACTCATATTTTCTGTCTTTTGGTTTCCGTTCATTGAGGAGGGGGGTGACAGTTGGATTAATCAGCCAGATTTGTAAGTAGCTATCATTCCACCTCTATCAGTTCAGTATCCGTGTGTTTCATACAGCCGTTACCTGCTATATAACAAAACCATCCCATGCTCACTAAGAGTCCTGAAGGTCCTGTATTACATTGGTGATGGGGAGGGGGAGTTGTGTATGCTTGAAATTATTTCCATTCCAGTACCAAAAGATTGTTCAGCACTTCATAGTTTTCAGTTTTAATCCATACGTAGTCAGTTTTTTATTCTAATTACACTATTTAATCTTATCTATAAAGCCATTTTGCTCGTAACATTGTAACAAACTGAAGTTGTGAAACCATTTCTACGTAAACTAATTGATAATAAATGTGCTTTAGTTCAAAGTGTCAATTTGTATTGAACAACTATTTATAGCAATACTTTGGTGATTATATTTAATTTGGATTGTGACTGCCAAGAGGAATCCAGGACACTTGTTTTGTCCTATTTGGGACTTATCGGCTGGATGTACCTGAATCCTAATGTTGATGTTCACACTGCCAAACGCCACCGCGTTCACCACTAGGCTACTGTGTCCAGACAGTGTCTAGACAAGCTTATCCTAATTTGGGGATTATACTTAGAGAATATGATTTATTACAATAAAAAAATTACCCATCTTCTTTATAAACATGCAGTGAATTATAGGAATAAATAAATGATAATCATGTATCAATAACACTTACTTTAATCTTATGTCTGTAACGTTGACGCATTCTAAGTGCTCCAGTCGAGGCTCCAACTAAAGGCAACCAACATGGTTCACTGGCATACGAATATAGGTAGCATAAATATGGGCATGGACAACATAACGACAAAAAACCTAAATTGACGAATAAAAACACATTTTTAAATGGTGAATAAAATTTGAAGATCAAATGGATGCTTTTAGTTGCCTTGACTTCTCTGAGTGTTGTGATTACAACAGTTCACTCGTGATCAGAGAATACAATACAACCAAAAAACATTTTTAGGTGTTACAGTGTATGAATTGAATGAACTAGAAATTTTAGAGAAACGGTGAAGTTATTTTCATCTTTAAACCCTATAGTTATTATAAGGTTGTTAGTTGGTTAACGTGTTAATGTAATATATGCTTTCAACATCATGACTCAATTTTTTATGCCTACCTCTGTCATTCACTTGGCTCGAGGATACTTTAATGTCACATTCAGTTTTCACATTTTAGGTGTAGCTGTTGTCGTCCGGGTGACATTTCGTCGAACTCTTATCACATTTACATGACTTTAACTTATCACTCTACTGTACTTCTCTTATCTTCTAACACCTCCCTTACATACATGTCATAGGTATTTATTGAAATAGAATTCACTATTTACATTTTATAACATTGAATTATTCATTTTAAGCATTTGTCTTTTATATATAATTAGGATAAGCTTGTATTTTCCCATTGATTTGTAATGGACTGAAACTGGTTAGTCTCTGTTGCCATATGTGCATCCTGAGCGGATTGCCTCGATATAGCGTTATTACACAAGTTATGTATTGAAGTCGGATTGTGACTGGCAAGCGGAATCCAGGACGCGCGTTTTGTCCTATTGGGGATTCGTCGGCTGGATGTTCCTGCATTCCAATGTTGATGTTCACAGTGGCATTCGAACTCAGTCCGCTTCGTGTCAAACGCCACCGCGTTCACCACTCGGCTACTGTGTCCGGACATTTACACTTGTGCAACGGGCATATATGTAATTAGGATAAGCTTGTATTTTCCCGTTGATTTGTAATGGACTGAAGCTGGTCAGTCTCTGTTGTCTATTATGCTTTATACTACCTATCGTATTATAACGTTTATGGCATTTCCTGAAGATGATTTTGCGAAAAAAGTATTCATTATCTCATATATTGCTCTTTGTTAAATATTCTATGCAAACTTTTAGAATAAATGAATCGATCTTTGCTAAAAGCTATTCAAGTACTATGTGGAATGTAGCGTTCTGTCAATTATTTATGGTTGTGTAGTATATGCAACTAAGTTATTTATCCTTTTTTAAAACGATGATAATAACAGCCATCCCCTCACTATATAGATTTATAACGAGGTAAGGAATTAGGAATTACAACCTCTGAAGTTTATTCACCATGTTATCTATACTTTTGCTGCTAAGCCATATATGTTGTGCATTTAGTAATTATGATATTTGTATTTCATCAGTTGTAGACTTTTCATAGACTTATTGTTGATTATCATATTTATTTTCCTTTTCGAGTTATTGTAAGTCTACTATGAACCTATTGCCCTGTTTTCTGTACATAACTCCCACCCCTCAGTTCAGTCTTTAATGTATTTTGTATTTCTCATTATTGGATGGTTTAAAATGGGTTATATAAAAGTCATCGTTAATACTGAATAAACTACTTGGTAAATTAAGTAACATTAGCTCCGATTCAATCATTTGGTGTTTACATAGTTGGATTGTATAAACTATAGGAGCAGATCCCATTGACCCGTTCTAGACTCAAGGTCAATGTAACACTTATCTCTGCGGTCTCATATCTTGTTTTGATACCAGCAGCCTCCAAGATCATTTTAATGATGACACAATATAATGGTGGATAAAATGTAGTGATAAGTGATTGAATGAAATTTGAAGTAGGCTCTTCGTATAAGTTTTATATTAGCTAGGATTTATCTACATGATGCATTTACAATTCTGTGAGAATATTTACAAATTCACATTTGTATCATTCAGTGTCATAGCCAGAGGAGTTGACTATGAATTATTCATATTACAAGAAGCCTATGAAGAACAGATATACCATGCTGAAGATGTGGATAAACTTTATGATGATTTTCTTACTCTAATTAAAAAAAAATTACAAGAGAGGTGATATTAGGCAATAGTTACCATAAAATTGAAGTCGGAAGATTCATATTTACTGTACCACTGATTACTAATGTTCTCTTAATAACGTTCACTTCTATCTGTTAACACCTTTCTTATTATAACTCATTGAAGCAACACTACGCAGTCACTATAACTGTGATATAATTTAAATTGCGTTTTTAACCTGCACCATAAGTAATCTTAGCAACAGATGAACAAAAGCAATTATGATTACATATGTATCATTATAAACAAACTTATTGAAATCATATTGATACTTACAACTTTTCACATCATTTGTACACTCAAATAAGCCTGACTCCCATTCTCTAGTTACTTCAAGTTGCTGAAATTAAACAAATAAGCATGATATAATTATTGAAATGTTATTAAACTATTGAAAATGAGGAATGTGTAAGGTAAAATCATTGTTCTCAGTCACCACGTCACCAGCCTCTAATGATGAAACCAATCATTCAATAAATACCTGTTACCCTTTATCAGGAATAGGCCGCCGACCAACATTATTTAACCAAGTACTACTCATTCTCTTCATAACTCCCTTTTATTCCTAGTACAATGTATTATTTGGTCTTACTCTTTTCCTTTGGGCTTAAGAATTCCAAGTTGGTGTTTGGTTAGTGACGCAGTTTAAAGCTTTTCGCAATTGTGTCCTATCCACCTCGAGATATTTTAATAATTTCTTCCTCAGCTGGAAGTTGGTTCGCTCTCTATCACAGTTCTCTGGCATTCGGATCCGGAGTATTTTGTGCAGACAACTGTTTATCAATTCATTCAATGATAGTTATCGTAGTACTCTAAGTTTTAGCTGAAAATAGTAAAAATGTTTTGCCGTTTGCATTAAAAATTCTGACTTTGGTGTTGGCTGATAGTTGTTCCGAGTTCCAGATGTTCTTCATTTACAGAATTTCTGCCCTTGCCTCGCCATCCGTGTCTTCACATCTATATCACATGCTCCTCGTTTATCAATGATTCTGTTGCCCAGATATGCAAAATGCCCACATCCTTCAGTTCTTCTCTATCACACCAAGCATAATTTTTCTGACTCTAGCAGTGTTGTATCTACAGTTCTTGCTTTTCCTGTTGTGTATACTGAGGTTTACTGCTGGCTAAAAATATTGCTACTACACAATCTGTCTTTGTCTGTATTAGATGCTGTATGTAGGATAGAAGAGCTAAGTCATCTAAGTGATCTAAATTGTCTAGATGCATCCATGTCGTCCACCATATTCTTAACTTTACCTGAGATTTTGAAGTTTACATAATCCAGTCAACCAGCAGAAGAAAGAGAAATGACGAGAGTAACTAGCCCGGTCCGACACCAGTTTTCACTTCGAATGAATATGTGAGCTAATCTCCAAGCACGATTTTGTAGTGTAGTCCTTAGTAAGAATTCCTTATGGTCTTAATTATCTTCTTGGGTGCACCATAGTGTCGAAGAAGACTCTATAATATTCTCCTGTCAACAGTGTCAAATGCTTTTTCATAGTCAAGAAAGTTGATGTAGAGCTATAACCATCATTGAAATGACTATCAAATAATGATCTACAGTGTTGCGATTTAATCAGTATATAATCAATCCTCACGGAATCCGGCTTACTGGCCTCGAAGCTGGAGGTTTACTGGATTTTTAATTCAGTTCAATAACACTCTGTTGAGGACTTTTCCTGGTACTGAAAGTAGACTGATACCTCCTTAGTTCTCATACTTGCTAAGATCTCCCTTCGTCGGTATCTTGATGTGGTATATTGATTTCCATTCTGTTGGTACCCGTTCTTCCCCTCGAATCTTACTGAAGAGATTACAAAACATCTTTGATGTTACTACTAACTTTGACTTCAGTGTAGTCGCATGTTTGCTGTCTGGCCCTTTTGCTTTGCCACTCTTTATTTGACGAATGGCCATGGTTGGATACTTCGATTGTTGGTATGGTAACATTTATGGGAAGGTCTGCTGCTCCAATGACTGGTGGGTTCAGTGGGGCTGGTTCATTCAAGATTTCTTCAAAGTGTTCTACCCACCTGTCTCGATGTTCTTGCGTTCTTGAGATTGGTTTGCCATTTTGGTGCTTGATTAGTCGTTTCGGCTTACTGTGTTTTCCAGCTAGCTTATTCGTTGTATTGTTTGGGTGTCTCATGTTTCTTTCCCTTGCAGATTTTTAGGCTGTCATTGCTAGGTCTTCCATATATTTTCGTTTATCCAACCTAATGCTTTTGTTCACTTGCTTGTTTGCTTTTGCGTATTCAGCCTGTGCCTTGGCTTCCTCTGTTCTTGTTCGGCTGATGTTGATTGCCGATTTCGTGTTCTTTCTTTTTAGATCTTATCCAGAGTGCAAACAGAGCAACACTTCATGGTAGTTCTTTTCGAGTCCTAAAACCTCCTAACATGTTGAAGTTAGTTACACTTTAATCCCGAAAAAGATTTGGAGCTTACTGTTGAGAGTCATTTTGAATTCAGTAAACTTGTCAGTATCCCATTTAAAAACCGTATTAAACTTTTGTAATAGCATAGTTCAATGTGTCCAGTGCTTCTTTAGATTCTTTTTCGTTTTAGCCACCACCAGGCGGTGATCGGAAGTTATATTAGCTCCTCTCTTTGATCTTAGGTTTTCCACGGTCCTTCTAAACTTCTTATTGATGCAGATGTGGTCCGTCTGGTTCCCCGTACTGTGGTCTGGTGGAACCCATGTAGCTTTGTGCATGTGTTTGTGGAAGAATATGGTGCCGCCTATAATCATTAGTTGAAGGCATATAAATTTGCAAACCACTCACCATTTTCGTCCCATTTTTCCAGTCCATGTTGTCCCATGATACCTTTATGTCTGATGTTGTCCATTTCAACCTTGGTGATTAGGTCTCTTATCAGAATGGTCAGGTTCTTCTTTATGACCGGAGTACAAAAATACCTCACTCGAGGCTAGTATTTGCTGTCCATCTTTTAACTAATGATTTTCACTTATTTCAAGTAATCATAGATTGCGTATTTTCATTTCATTTGCAAGTCGGATGGTTTTGTCGGTCTCCTATATCGCGCGAACATTCCGTATACCCGTACTAATTATTGTCGCGGTTGTCAGGAGGGGCTTTGTCCTCTTGACATCCGAAAAACTCGGCTTTCACCGTGAGGTGTTATAACTCTTCGAAATGAAAACCCTCCAACCCCTCCCCACATTACATATAAATAGTTAAGAAGAATTTTTCTGACTGAATACTTTTTTTACAAATTTATTTTCTACCGGATGTGGTTGCTAACCCAATTCCTAAGTCCCCTCCTTTTGCGGATTTTGAACCAGCAGTAGCCCTAGGAGAGCTTCAATCAGACATAAATCTGTAATTACTTTATAAAAATGACTAACATGCATATGATTTACACAAATGAAAATATTGAAATACTACACCCAATACAGTTTAAATATATTTGAAGTGTATCATTCGTAAATTTGAAATTGATATTTGTGTGTAGTTACCACTTGGTTGTAATTAGTTTAAGCAATCAATCGCCTATCTTACAGACTGCATGTATATATGTCATGTAAACATATTTGTCGTAACATTAGTACATTTATAAAGGAGACAGAAACATTCCTAAAGGCATTGGGTTACAAACAACATGAAATGCAGTAGACTATGTGAATACAATGTATGATACGAGGAAACATTACGTTTAGCTAATTAAAATGACAGTAATTAAGGCATATAAATTTGCAAACCACTCACCATTTTCGTCCCATTTTTCCAGTCCATGTTGTCCCATGATACCTTTATGTCTGATGTTGTCCATTTCAACCTTGGTGATTAGGTCTCTTATCAGAATGGTCAGGTTCTTCTTTATGACCGGAGTACAAAAATACCTCACTCGAGGCTAGTATTTGCTGTCCATCTTTTAACTAATGATTTTCACTTATTTCAAGTAATCATAGATTGCGTATTTTCATTTCATTTGCAAGTCGGATGGTTTTGTCGGTCTCCTATATCGCGCGAACATTCCGTATACCCGTACTAATTATTGTCGCGGTTGTCAGGAGGGGCTTTGTCCTCTTGACATCCGAAAAACTCGGCTTTCACCGTGAGGTGTTATAACTCTTCGAAATGAAAACCCTCCAACCCCTCCCCACATTACATATAAATAGTTAAGAAGAATTTTTCTGACTGAATACTTTTTTTACAAATTTATTTTCTACCGGATGTGGTTGCTAACCCAATTCCTAAGTCCCCTCCTTTTGCGGATTTTGAACCAGCAGTAGCCCTAGGAGAGCTTCAATCAGACATAAATCTGTAATTACTTTATAAAAATGACTAACATGCATATGATTTACACAAATGAAAATATTGAAATACTACACCCAATACAGTTTAAATATATTTGAAGTGTATCATTCGTAAATTTGAAATTGATATTTGTGTGTAGTTACCACTTGGTTGTAATTAGTTTAAGCAATCAATCGCCTATCTTACAGACTGCATGTATATATGTCATGTAAACATATTTGTCGTAACATTAGTACATTTATAAAGGAGACAGAAACATTCCTAAAGGCATTGGGTTACAAACAACATGAAATGCAGTAGACTATGTGAATACAATGTATGATACGAGGAAACATTACGTTTAGCTAATTAAAATGACAGTAATTAAGGCATATAAATTTGCAAACCACTCACCATTTTCGTCCCATTTTTCCAGTCCATGTTGTCCCATGATACCTTTATGTCTGATGTTGTCCATTTCAACCTTGGTGATTAGGTCTCTTATCAGAATGGTCAGGTTCTTCTTTATGACCGGAGTACAAAAATACCTCACTCGAGGCTAGTATTTGCTGTCCATCTTTTAACTAATGATTTTCACTTATTTCAAGTAATCATAGATTGCGTATTTTCATTTCATTTGCAAGTCGGATGGTTTTGTCGGTCTCCTATATCGCGCGAACATTCCGTATACCCGTACTAATTATTGTCGCGGTTGTCAGGAGGGGCTTTGTCCTCTTGACATCCGAAAAACTCGGCTTTCACCGTGAGGTGTTATAACTCTTCGAAATGAAAACCCTCCAACCCCTCCCCACATTACATATAAATAGTTAAGAAGAATTTTTCTGACTGAATACTTTTTTTACAAATTTATTTTCTACCGGATGTGGTTGCTAACCCAATTCCTAAGTCCCCTCCTTTTGCGGATTTTGAACCAGCAGTAGCCCTAGGAGAGCTTCAATCAGACATAAATCTGTAATTACTTTATAAAAATGACTAACATGCATATGATTTACACAAATGAAAATATTGAAATACTACACCCAATACAGTTTAAATATATTTGAAGTGTATCATTCGTAAATTTGAAATTGATATTTGTGTGTAGTTACCACTTGGTTGTAATTAGTTTAAGCAATCAATCGCCTATCTTACAGACTGCATGTATATATGTCATGTAAACATATTTGTCGTAACATTAGTACATTTATAAAGGAGACAGAAACATTCCTAAAGGCATTGGGTTACAAACAACATGAAATGCAGTAGACTATGTGAATACAATGTATGATACGAGGAAACATTACGTTTAGCTAATTAAAATGACAGTAATTAAGGCATATAAATCTGACATGTAATATGAAACATATCAAGATAATTATGATTAACAGATATCCATTCATTAGTGAAGTACGAGAAAGATAAACGTAGATAGGAATTAGATTGATAGGTTCATGTATAGAGTGACCTGGTCGTGAACTATACTGAAAAAAGATCGCATGTATTCTGTTTAGATACTTAGATTGGAACTTTTTGCTTTTTCAACGTTGAAGAGCCATAATTTTGTTTCTATGTTAGATGGTTCGTTGTATGACAAAAGAATGGGAAGGTTTCTTCTATTCCGATGTAGTGTTCACTATCTACCAGATAAAATCAAATTTCTGTAGTAACATATTTAGACACTAGTAAATAATTGAGATCATTCAAGAATGTTAACATATTCATCAATGCCTTATTTTATTGATTATAGTTAAAGAATCATATACGTTTTTTATAAAACAGTCAGACGATGTTGTTGAAAATAATTGTTCCTCATATGTATACCTCGTTCTTGATACTAAAGTCATTTGTAATGAATACTTTAACTCAATAAAAATATAAGAAATATTCGAACAAACTGACATTTTAATTCAATTAAGATGGTTGTTTTGTAGAAATTGGTTATATAATTTATTATGACAGATTGCAGTTGGCAGGATACCATTGAAAACCAGGGAGTACTGGACAGATGTTTCACTCTAGTGTGGAACTCCTCACTAGTGTGCACCCGCAGACTCCGCACCAGAGGCTTCAAGTTAACGGTGAAAGCCTAACTCTCTTTACAATTGTGCCGGCAGACATTCAATGGTAGAATTCCCACTTCCATCAATTTATGTTATATAGCGAGAGGATGTGTCCTGATGCCCTTGTGAGAAGTCGTGACTGACGGGGTTTATATTTGTCAAAAGTGAGTCAGTTGTCACCAATCAAAATGGATGATCGTCGTGCTATATATCACAAATTGATGGAAGTAGTAATTCTACCATTGGATGCCGGTCAGCCGAGTGGTGCAGAGGGTTACATGTTCATCAACCTGAAGACCCTTGGGCGGAATCTAGGGTACACACTAATAAGGAGTTCCACACTAGAAAGAAACATCTATCCAGTACTCCCTGGTTCTCAGTGGTATCCTGCCAACATCAATTTGTGACACATTCAATCAACTAAATTGACATTAGTTAAAAAACATAAAATTGATCTTCCATGTGTTACAAAGATTCTTCTGCAACAGGCGAAATGTCACAAAAATCACTAATAATATGAAAGAAATGTCATATAAGACTTTTATCAGTAACCATACTTACCCTTTATACATTATAATAAATTGAAATTGTGTTTCATTATAAATTCTAAAAGCTTTACATAATTTTTACTCTAAATATATAACTACTCATAAGTAGTCATAATGTACATGAATCATATTTAATTGATTGAATATATCACAGATTGATGTTGGCAGGATACCATTGAAAACCAGGAAGCACTGGACAGCTGTTTCGTTCTAGTGTGGAACTCCACCGCAGTGCGCATCTCAGATTCCGCACCAGGGGCTGCAGGTTGACGGCGAACGCCTAACCATCTGCACCACTGGGTCGACATCCAATGGTAGAATTCCCACTTCCATCAATTTGTGATATATAGCGCGACGACCATCCATTGTCATTGGTGATAACTGTCTCACTTTCGACAAGTCTGAACTCCACCAGTCACGACTTCTCACTAGAGCTTTAGGAACATCCTGGAGTTAGTCAATAATGAGCTCATTATTATAGTTCAATCAAACAAAATAACCAATTTCCACAAAAATAACCATCCCAACTGAATCATATTTAAACTAACATGACGATCTAAAAATATCACAGTATAAACGACTAACATTTACAAGTTATTCTTTACTGAATTGGAAGAAAAAAATTGTTTATATTGACGAAAGTGGAAATTTTTTTGTTTAAAATTAAGTTAAAAGTTTCAGATTGTTATTTTTTAATTGTAATAGTTTCTAGGGAAATCAATGGATGTACAAGGAAGTTGTAATAAGTTTTCATTATACTGCTTAAGAATGATTTATACTGAGATAAGATGGTTTAGGGTAGTTAGTAGTTATTTTGAAAGAAACTAGGTGATTGTTTAAATGAATAAAAATTACTGAATTTAAAATTGAAAATACTAATAAGAACTTGAACTTGTCGACGTATAAACGGTGAATGCAAATTTAAATGTATTTGAATCATTTCTGTAATTTGGTATAAACTGAAATTGATTAATCTTTGTTGTCATATATGCACCGTAGGTGGATTACTCTGATACAGGTATAGTTCACAAGTATGATTTAAGTTATATTCTAGTTGGCAAATAGAATCCAGGACGTGAGTGAATATTCACAAACATTCAAATTATATAAACATATCTGTTGGACAAGTGTAGTCATTTGCACTCAGTAATCTAGTGGTGAATGACGTGGAGTTTGACATTAAACGAAATAAGTTCAAGTCTCAATGTAAACACCAATACTGTGATACATCTGCATCCAGTTGATAAGTCTTAATTAAGACGAAATGTACGTTGTGGATTCCACTTACCAGACACAAGTTAACTTTACTCAAGGTCATAAATAGAAATTGAGAAATAAAAGAAAATTTACACATCAAGTCTTTTTTACTGAATATTTGTGACAGGCTTTTATTTATCATAGCAAACATACTTATCATCATCATCATACGCACAAACTGGTCCCTGTCAAAATCGTGCAAATACATTTACATATGTAGCAACAAATTGTCCCAACATGATTATTAGATTGTGATTAGTAGTGAAATCATATCAGCTAAATGTGTTCACACTGATGTTACAATTCAATATATTTCTCTTAAAACTCCTAACAAGCTACTGATTTAAGCCAGCCAATTTATGTCGTCTTTTAATTTTTCTAGTTGCTAATATTAGTCACTTACGACTAAATAGCATACACTTCAAAATACACACTTCTAAATAAAGACTGGTCGGTTGCACGCATTAACAAGATTCTTTACACAGTTTTACTTTTTTTATCTTCTAATTACATCGTTCGCCATAAAAGTTACCTTAGTGGACAATTAAGCCACAAAAATGCAGATCGTCAACAATAATTACAACTTCACTTATTAGAATACAAAGGATATATCTGCACCGACCCAGTGGTGCATATGGTTAGGCGTTCGCCGTCAACCTGATTCCGCGGGTTCGGAATCTGGGTTGCACACTGCTGAGGAGTCCCACACTAGAACGAAACAGCTGTCCAGTGCTCCCTGGTTTTCAATGGTACCCTGCCAAAATAAATCTGTGATATATTTAATCAAATAAATAACCAATCTCCACAAAAGTAACCATCCTAATTGTGAATTAATGAATACTTGACAAATCAGTAAATGAATTGAATCAAATAATTCCTTTATTTTTTTTATTTTTCAAGTTTTGAATATTCTCATTCTTTGATTAAACAAAACTGTTATATTTTGACTCAGTGTCTTCCTTGTTCAAATAAGTAGGATGATAAGTATCACTACGATATAACAAATTCACCACTGAAATTTAATGTTTCCATAACAGTAGCTATGACTAAATGAAATTAATAGTCATAATGCAGTTTTTTCTTTAATATTAACAAATCTGAAGTTATCATCAGTAGACTTTACTACGAAGATAATAAGTTCAGTGCTCCTTAACAATTCCTACTTGATCAATATTCATTAATTAAACAACTTGTACTAATCAATCAATCAATGCCTGTTACCCCAGGTGAAGCATAGGCCGTCCACCAGCATTCTCCAGCAAACTCTGTCCTGGGCTTTCTTTTCTAGCTCTTCCCAAGTGCTCTTCATTCTCTTCATGTCTACCTCCAATTCCCGATGCAATGTGTTCCTGGGTCTTCCTCTTTTCGTTTGGACTTCAGGATTACATGTTAATGCTTGTCTTATGACATAGTTTGATGGTTTCCTCAATGTGTGTCCAATTCACCTCCAGCATCTCTTCCTAGTTTCTTCCTCGGCTGGAAGTTGATTAGTTCTCTGCCACAGAAGGTTGTTGTTGATGGTATTTAGCCAACGAATCCGAAGAATCTTGCGCAGACAGTTGTTTATAAATACTTATATCTTCTGTAGGATGCTTTTCGTAGTTTTCCAAGTTTCAGCTCTATACAACAGAAGTCTTGACAAGTGTAACGCTAACCAGTACAATTTGTACTAATAACAAAATCATAATAGAGAAAAATGTTTTCCTATTTATTTTCATCTAAATTACTTCTGCCCAAAAAAGAAAAATTATAAAACTCAAAAAGTATATAGTTACTATGAGGTGATCATTTAAATGTTAATTGTAATGTTCTTGCTAAGTAAACCACTTGTAATTACAATTCACATTCGGATTAAATAATCATAATTGATTCCGCCTGAAAAAAATCCAATTCATACGAAGGATCAGGAAAACAACTTCATATAAATTACTTTATTATATTAAATAGTGTCTGTGTGTAATTGAATAAAGTTGGTAGAATTAAAGAAAGGAATAGTAGTAGGTATATACAGCTAGTTATAAGACTTTGTCAATCACAAAAATAGTAGAATATATATAGGAAGAGAAATGAAGGGAAAAAAAACCCAAACTTAAATGAATTAAAAAGCATAAGAATCTAGGACGTCTTCGTATTGAAATTTGTTCGTTATATACACTTGTATTCCAATGTACATTAGTGTTCTTCATCGAGTATGAATTAAATTGTGCTTGTAAAAGCTGTCAAGATATTATTCATCAAAGCACCTAGTTACTAAATCCACTTATTATTCAATAGCTATTAATTATCATTAGAACTCAATCTTTTCAATTACTGAAATATTTTTACAGTGAATCACATATGGTTACTGTACATAGGTATCCTTATTAGATATTTTACAGAAACAAATGAAACTTTATTAATAGTATTTACCACTATTTACTCTTATATAGCGTATCACTAGGAGTCAGGAAATACTAGGCAGTTATTTCGTTTCAGTATATGATCTTTTGATAGTACATATCTATGACCATGCCGGAAATTGGACCTATGACATTCATGTTTCGTGCGTTAAGGTGAAATTGTTTAATTCAGAATTCAGTCAATTCTTGGTATGGTATGACAATAACTCAATGTAATTAACTTCACTAACTGGAAGATTTCAAGGATTTCTAATTGTTGGGAATAATATTGAACCTATAGCAATCATAAAATTAGTTCAACGTTTTATATGCATCAGCGGGATCATAAAAAATGATTTTAAACTCTATTACATAACTATCCATTGATTTCTATATACACATTTCATAATACCAACATATTTATATTAGCTTCAGCATTTACAGTCTTCTAGCATACAAGCTTGTCAAAGTGTAGCCACATTCGCAGTCCATTAGATAAAAAAATTAATCTACAGACCATCTTTTTAATCTTACGTATTCAATTTCTTCAATTTTGTGTTGAAATCACTTATACATTTAATTGTAACCTAATAGCAACAATGAGAAGTGTAGATGAAGGTTGGTTTGTGGATAGTAAGTGGAATCCAGGAAACATGTTTCTTTCTATTTCGACCTAATCATTCGGATGTGCTTGCATTATAGTGTTTATGTTTACACAGGGACTCGAAAGTAGCCCTTACATATTACACGTAACCATAGAGCCACTGAGTTTGAATGGCGGGTATGCATATATAATTTGAAAGTGTCTATATCTTCCCACTGATTTTGTGAGGTACAGTAGTACTGAAGTAATCCACTTAAGATATATATATATATATCGCATTAAAGTCAACAAAAAGATACATATACTTTCATATTAGAAATGTAGATATTTTACGGCTAAGTTTAATATGAATTATGTTATGTAATAATTATCAGATTAAATATGTATGTTAAGCAAAAACTGTAATTGATAGAGAATCCTATTTTATAGATTCTCATCAGTCGCTGACAAATATCTTCGTATTGAAGCATAACAAAAGATGCTACTTTTGCTTTATTCATATTCATAAACGGAAAAAAATTCTGTAAATATCTGTAAATTACAATAATTGATAGCTGAATTTGTATGAATAGTTTGATGGTAATCGAATTCAATTCATGAAGTTGTAATGTGGAAACTAGTCTAAGGTGACTTGACATCATGTGCCCTATGCTAATAATGTTAAGTGAATAATAGTAATGGGTAAGAGATATTGCTTGACCTAGATTTTGAATTATTTAACGTGTAATCACAATGCATATTTAACATTTTGTGGAAGCTGATATTTTTCAGTGAACTTAGAAGTATATCACTCAGTTACACAGTCTATAATCGTTAAAAATAATCAATATATTGATTTTATAAAAGATCAGTTGCGAAGATCAAGTAACTCAAATCCATAGACAGAGCTACACAAGCACACACCCTTGTGACAATTGTACAATACTTAAATCAACTAGAGTTTTTATATGACAACCATCACGTGAACAATTAATTCCTCTCTTTAATTGTTCTTCACTTTTCTTCTTTTTTTCTTTTTTTTTTTTACTTTATTCAATTAACTTTAAACATTCAATATCAAACTGACAAATATAACCAAGTGTTATTATTAATTAATGATTTCAACAAAAAAAGGGGGAAATATATTTTTCTCTACAAAAAAAACTGTTATAAAATACCATATTACGTAATCACTAAATGTAATCACAGTTTATATTGAATGTGATGAAAAACACTTAATAAAATATGCCAATTTTAATCAAATCTTACATTGTGATTAGTTCATATGCATATTTATAGATTTAATAAAATGAATACAAAAGTATAAATGAATGACAGGGTGGAAGAGGGGAGGGAAAGGAAGGGTGAAGGTTTAAGATTAAGATAAAAAAATAATTAAATTAAGTAGTATGTATGATAGAAACAATAGAAACAAGAAAGGGAATAAAATTAAGTGTGAATAGTAAAGTGTAATCTAAATTGAAAATATATAACTTAATCAAATGATTCTTATAGAATGACCTATTAATTTTAAGTAATATATATACATATAATGAAATAATGATTAAAATAAATTAATTGAAGAAACATTTAATGGATAATTAATTATTGATATTTTTGTTGATTTCGGCAAAAAAAAAATGTAAATTACATGGAAACAAGAAGAACTTACTGAATCTACTGAAGATCCTACCTAGTAATTCATATTAATCTAAATATTACTTATTATTATATAATATGAATTATGAGAAAAGATATTCTAAGCAGAATTATCTTTGAGATATTGAATGATTTGGATAAGATGTCAGGTATTTAGTTTATGGTTATATGCAGTTTTATACAAATCACTATTATGTATGATTATTATCCATTCTCATTAATGATATCTATATGCATATCCAACATAGTTTCGTCGTTGTCTTATTCTTCTATCTCCGGCTTGGGACTGAGTGGGCTTAAGCAAGTCGCGTATTATCAACTAGGCACATTTCAACAGGCGTCTGCCACAACCAACCGATTAACCGACAAAACCTTTTTTTTCACACGTTATAACAGTATGATTATTATCCATTCTCATTAATGATATCTATATGCATATCCAACATAGTTTCGTCAATCAATCAGTCAGTAATACTTGTTCAAGTTGACATGCCGTAATTAGCAGACAGAGATTAAATTATCGGATCAAATCTCAGAATAGTGGAGGTAGTAATTTAACTAGTTAGGAATATATTTTATTAGATATTAACTCAGCACTATGAAGGTTACAAACTAATTCTTTGTAAGATTGTGGATGGAATCTTCTGAGTAACATTCTTAGACGAACTAGCTGTCCACTGATTTTTGGTTTATAATCTAAACGCTTTTTTGCTACATTTATACAATCTGAATTCATCTGATATTATCAAGTGTTATTTTTTTGTACACATACCCCATGTTTATTATGTCGTTATTAATTCATGTAGTTTCTAATGACAGGTATTCTCTAACCGAATATTTGATACGACGATTAACCACATTGCTATTACCATTAACTTACATTACATACATTTATATCTATTATTATTCTTACTATGTCGTTTGACGTAAATCAAGTAATCCTAATACCAATCTCTATAAATCACCTCAATTCAACTAAATTTATTCGTTTGTTATTTGTTTGAGATTAAGAATGTGAAATGCGTAGTATTACTTTTGGTAGAATTGCGTTTTCCAAACTAGGTGGTTTGATCATGAAGCTTCAGTTGTCATTCTACACAAATTCTAAGCAAAGTCATCATCGGTGATATCGTACAGAATAACAATAAAAACCTCTTCATTAAACTATCTAGTTCAGTGAACATAACTCTATAAAAAGTAATGATAAGCCTGTCTTATTTTCAACTTCAAAAAATTAACTAACGAAAAAATCTGCTGAAACCTGTTAAGTATTACGTAGTTTAAGTAGTAGTGAAAATAAAAGGTTTACCAATTTTTAAAATAGTCAAAGTTAGCTCACCACTACATTCACATATTTGGTAATATCTAAATGAATGTTTTATGTACCGTCAGTAGTGACTGTTTAAAGCAAACAAACACTTTTAAATAAGCGTTTCAATGAATTATGTAGTGATTGAAAACTATTCAGTGTAAATTGTACGTTTGATTTTATTAGATTATAGTTACAGTATAACATAGTGATAAGCCTGAGTGGTTTTAAAATTGACTGTAATGAATAACAATTAGAGAAAATCAGAGACGACCTAGGAAATCTAAAGACAGTTAAAAATCTCTTCTTGAAATATTTATGGTTTCTATTCAAAGAACATCAAATTATTCAACAAAACTAAAGGTTGATACTATAGAATAAAAATTATGTTGTTAAATATATCAAATACTACTTACTCACTTACTTACGCCCCGTTACTCTTCACAGAGGAGCATACGCCACTCACCGGTATTCTCCACTAAACTCTGTCCTCACTAATCATTTCCAATTGTTTCCAGTTGCTGTTCATCCTCCTAATATCCGCTTCCGATCCCCAACACAGTGTGTTCTTTGGCCTTCCTCCTTCCCATTTCCCAACAGGATTCCATGTTAATGCATGTCTCGTGAAGCAGTCTGATGATTTCCACAATGTGTCCTATCCATTTCCAACGTCTTCTCCTGTGGCTGATGGTTTCCGGCCAACGAACATTCAGTATCTTGTGTAGACAGTTGTTTATAAATACTTGTATCCGTCTGTTGATGTTTGCAGTAATTCTCTAAGTTTCAGCTCCATACAGCTGAACTGTCTTTACGTTCGAATTGAAGAGTCTGACTTTAAGGTTGGTCGACATTTGTTTCAAGCGATACCCTTGCCTTTACATCTGCATCAGATCCTCCTTGTTCATCGATAGTGCTTCCGGGGTAAATGAAAGTATCCACTTCTTCCAGAGTTACTCCATCAAGTTCAATTGGGTTGGTGCTCCTGAGTTATATTTAAGGATCTTGTTCTTTCCCTTATGTATGTTCAGGCCTACTGATGCTGAGGTTGCTGTTACGCTGGTTGTCTTCGCTTGCATTTGTTGGTGTGTATGGGTTAAAAGAGCTAGATCATCCGCAAAGTCCAAATCATCGAGTCACAGAACCTCCAGATGAGTTGAAGTTAATGATCCTTTAATTCCTTTCCAGTTGTCCTCCATAGTGGTTTCTTCTTCTTTCGGTAGATCTTGTAAGGCTTAGAACCTGTTGTTAAAAGCTATTTTGAATTCCTTGATTTTGTTAGTATCTGGAAGAAAAACTGTATTGAACCGTTGTAATGTTGTTACTCCAGTTGCCCACTGCTTCATTAGCTTCAGTTTCCTTTTAGCAACCACCAGGTGGTGGTCTGAAGCTATGTCATCTCCTCTCCTGGCTCTTACATCTTCCATTGATCTTCTAAATTTTTTATTGATACATATATGATCGATTTGATTCGCTGTAGTATGATCCGGTGAGACCCATGTAGCCTTGTGTATGAGTTTGTCGGGGGGGGGGGTATATTGTACCACCTATTACCAAGTTGTTGAAAGCACATAGGTTTGTAAATTGTTCACGATTGTCATTTCTGTCTCCCAGTCCTTGTCATCCCATGATTTCTTCATATCTAGTGTTGGCCATTCCGACTTTGGCGTTTAGGTCCCCTATCAGGATTATCAAATCTTTTCCTCGACACTTTGCAACAATTCATTGCAGTCTATCATAAAACTGATCTTTGTCCTCGTCGTTGCCGTCGTTGTTTGGCCCATAACATTAGATAATGTTCATTGTAATCCTTTTCTTCATTGTTTTGAAAGATGCTTTGATGATCCTGGGTCCATGTGGTTCCCGTCCCACAAGTGCATTACGTACTTTTTTTGGACAGCATCAGAGCAAATCCTTGGGTGCGAGGAGCATTTTCCTCCTCGTGGCCCGAGTATAGCAGCATCTCATCCGTAGCTAATGTTATCTGTCCAGCTTGAGTTCAATCGGTTTCGCTGAGTCCGATAACTATCAAGTTGTATCTCTTCATATCTGCAGCTATTTGATTGGTCTTCCTGCTTTCCCACATTGTCTGAATATTCCGTGTGCCTATAAAAGGAGCATCGGCCCCATGACTTCCGAAGAATCTCGACTTTCATCATGAGGCGTCATAATCATTCCTTTCACCCCCCCAGGGCAGAGATTAGTTTGCTTAATCTGGTTACTGTTTTTCAGCAAGCTTGGGTTTTACGGGATGGGAATGCTAGCCCCATGCCCAACCCTCCTCCCTTACCCGGGCTTGGGACCGGCAGTAACTCTAGAAGAGCTACATGCGGAGTATCAAATACTAAGTTCTTACTAAAAAGACGGCATATAACACAGAAACTAATCATATAATTGAACGACAATCTATAGACTAAACTAACCCTAAATATCAACTGCAGGCAATTTAGGGGCGCACTGAAGATTATTTGCATAGTTACATTAAGTTATCAAATATAAGTGTTATACAGCTATATGGATGAGTTAAAATATCGTCAAAATATCTAATTTATTGACATAATAGCCTATAAAAAGCTGAAGTAACTGCACTAATCATGCAGAATCTTAATGTCATTCATTCTGCCGATAAAATACTCATGTGCAGTTACTATTACTTGGTAGAATAAAATTAGCTTTATATTCGTCAGCCAAGATTCACAATCAATAGATCTACGGATTGATGTCACGAATTAAATCGATCTCCTTTGCGATTCTACTAATCTACTGCTAAGCCAAACTATAATGAGTGTCGAGAGTAGTGACTGAAACAAGAATAAAAGAAATGGCAGTAAGTTCGTCTCTTCTGCTGGCCTGGATATGTTGTTGCTACAAGCGACATTGTCACAACAAGACAAGTAACTAGAAATCGCAATTCATGAAGTCTATGATTTATGTTATAAAGACTTGTATTCCCTACTTTGTAAGATTTCGATAGATTTATTAATGATCGTAACACCTTTTCTTGTTCCAAAGTTACTGTAATTTTACTGTTAATTTATTACCTTGTTTTTTATACATGAATCCTCTAGTTTAGTTTCTGTTGTTTTATATTTCTCCCCATGAAGTGGTTTATCACATGATATATATAGGTAATTATCTTTACTTACTAAGCGGATCTCTACCCATTACATATGTTCTGTTTACTCTTACCCAAAGGACTGTGGTTAGTCTTTTACTTTTCCAACTAATTAGTAATGATGATATTTACTCTGACTTCGTTGATGTCGGTCTTATTTAGCTTCATATCAGTGTGTCATCACTGACACCTATATCTCTCATTGACAACAATCTTATCTCAACTAACTACAAAATCCAGAATTTTACCAAAATATAAACATATTGCTTAATAATATGAAAATCTTGTAGATTTCTTAAATTTATTACTTCCTATGCAGAAATACACAGAGTTTTATGTATAGTATTATTATGACACATAGAAAATTCACCGGTTTAACAAATGCCAATGAAGTGTGCCTAGTTGATGAATGTGCGTCTGCCCTATGCCCACTCACTCCCAAGCCAAAAATAGAAGAACCAAGTAGACGGAAACAGAATCAGAAACAGGATCGTAAACATACTATATTTCGCACATTCCTTTATATATACATAAAACCTGACCACACAGTCAACTAATTAGAAAACTAACATTTATACAAAATGGAAGTAATAGTGAATGTGAACCGGAGTACGTATACACAATTGACTAACTATAGTTCATCAGTGAGAAATGATATAATAACAGTTAAAGTGCCGAATGGAAAGATAGAGCGAGAGGAACTGAGTAATAATAGAAATGAATTGTTCACTTTGAACACAAACAAAAATAATGAAATAGTCTACAGAACACCAGTTGTCGAAGATTTCGAAGATCAACCTTCTTTAGGTGCCCCGGCAAATCAAGTTTAACTTCAACATTTAAATGAGTGTTTTGTAGACATTCTAACATATTTACTTTATCATATAAGATACATTTTAACTTACAATTTATTGAAAGTTGCTATACTAATTTGAAGCTTCTAGTTTTACCTACTGTTTTCTGAAGTCATTTCGTTATGTACACTTAATCTGAGCCAGACATTAAACAGCTTTTATAATAATGAATTTCTATGGTTAAAATAAACAAATTAGTAAGAGTTAAGCTTAAAATCAAATAAGGTTAATCACAATGTTTTCAATGTTCATTGAGTTTGTAATACACAGAACTTTCGGTAATCTTTCCATTCATTCAGTGTAATTGTTTTCAATTGAAGTGCAAACAATTTAATAAGTTATTCGGTATTTGGTTATTCTATACTGGTTATGCTCATTACATACTATAGAAGATAATTTTAGTCTTTTTAAATGTAACCATTACTGAATACTACATTGAATAAACAAAAAAAGTGATTTTAAGTGCCAAGTTTGACAAACTTAGTGTAAACTTCATTCATAAGCACAGTACTTAAAGATAATCACTGATCAATATGGAACTATTATATTTGTGAACATATAAAACAAGTTTTACTTTTCATTTTATAGAAAGTTTTTAACCAAAGAAGAACGAATAGATTTATAAAAGTTGGGGGCCAAGTGTATGTAACACATATGTAACACATATGTAGAAATACCTCAGAGCATTATATATAATACGCACAAATGATTGTAACATGTAACCCTCTTCATCCACAACAGTTCAACGTTAATTCACTTATAATCATTCATGTTAATCATATTTTCATATACTGTATACGACTGAACATTCATAATGACATTTGATCTCATATTTACACTCATAGCTCATAATTTTTGATCTTGGTTATCTCTCTGAAGAAGCTTGGATTAGCTTTCTGAAAGAAACAGTGAAATTACTTTAATTTTATTCTCTGAGATTATTTACACATATATTCATATGTTTTTTAATTGTTAACAGAACAAACTGGTTGGATATACACTAATCAACAAATGATTTTGGTTAAATTTTAAGAAATACAATTGATGAACTAACTAACAGTGATAAATTAACAGTTACTGTACTACTGATTTGCTAAAATTCAAATACATGCATTGAGTTAAATAGTTAAATGGGGCTTAAAGATTTGCAAGACGTAACTTTATTTATAAATATTTCTTGCTATACAAACGAGGTATCAACCTAGTTTAGTTGTTTGTAATAGTCCGAGATTGATGTCGGCTGAGTATTTTTAAAAACCAAGGAGCATCAGACAGTTATTTTGCCCTAGCATGAAGCTCCTCACCATTGTACACTTTAAATTCAGTCAGCGAATCGAACCCGGTGGTTTCAGATCTCAAGTCACTTAACCATCTGCATCTATTTGCCAAAACCTTGGTTGTAATTCTTAAACATGTAAGTTTTTCATAAATTATATTATATATTATTCTTAACACAAGAAAAAGTAACAGTACTAATACAAGTTGTAAAATATTGGTACAGAATTCCTTGACATACACTATGAACTACTTATTTCAACTACTTAATTAATTAAGAAAATTATATTTACAATATTAAATATATGTTTACGTAATTAACGAAATGATGACTATAAAGTAATTCAAGTGGTCAAACAGCAATCAATGGTAAGAAGTCTGATCTTACAACTCAATGATAAGAAGTAAATTCACTAAGTTACTATATTTTATAATAATAATAATAATAATAATCCACTGCTCGAATCCTGTTAGACAAGTAAATTTGAATCAATTTATGCAAATTATTATTTTTTTCAAAAGAATAAACCAACAGAACATTGAATAATTCATTTAACTTACATTTAGTTTAGGTTGCTGGGTAATAACTTCTTCTCCCATAATTTAAATAGTACTCTAGTAATTAGTGAAAGAAAAAAAAATGTATCAAATGATAAATATCTTTATTAATGATAGTAAAACATACAATGAATAGACTATGTAATTCGTTGTTCAAAGTAATTCAATTGAATAAATACAATATGATTATATAAGTTTTATATGTACTCATTATCAAACATTTTACAATGTTTACAACTACATATTGACCATATTGAAATGACCTAGGGATTGGTTGAAGTTAAAAAAAAATCGGAACTTTATATTGATATGTAGATTTAATGAATGAAATTATATTAAGGTGAAGACTAACAGGTAAGTACTGTTTTTTTTTTTTTTTGCTTTTTTATTTTAAAATTTTATATTGTCATGTGGACAAAATAAGTAGAGAACAATATGACAAATGGATTAATACAAACTTTGTAGTTAAGATTAATAAAAGCCAATTATTTACTGTAACAAATGTATTCTACTGAATACATAAGAAAGCTAGTAATTCAATTAAAGCATAGTAAATGTTTTGAATTTGAATGTTGTGAAGTAGTTATAGGAGTCGGAGCAACTCAGAGTTTTATATGAAAGTAAAACATATAAAGTATTATATAAGCTGGATTGTGACTGGCAAGTTGAATCCAGGACGCGCATCCAAATGTTGATGTTCACAGTGGGATTCGAACTTAGTCTGAGTCCAGACAGTCACACTTGTGCAACGGGCACATTGGTATTAAGATGAACTTGTATATTCTCGTGAATCCCACTGTGAACATCAACATTGGGATACAGGTACACCCAGCCGATGAGGCCCAAATAGGACGAAACGCGCGTCCTGGATTCCACTTGCCAGTCACAATCCAACTTAAATAATACTTGTGAATAATTCGCTATATCGAGGTAATCCGCTCAGGATGCACATATAGCAACAATGACTGACCAACTTCAGTCTATAACAAATCAACGGGAATATACAAGTTCATCCTAATATAAAGTATTGTTTATATATATTGTTTAATATTAAACAATAAAAAGCACATTACATTAGCAAATAGAGAGTGAACTAGGTGTAGCAGAACCAGCTGTTGACTACCTTCAAGTAAATAACATTGACAATACAATGAATACAACGCCTAGTCATTTTGACTAGTGGCAACATTGTAACTTGATCAATAGAATGAGACCAGTAATGAGGACTAGAAAAAATATGACATTCGTTATAGTTTAGTAATCAATCAATGTAGATACCCAGAATATATTAGAAGTCTTTTAATTCCGGATGTAACTTAAGTCTAAATTGAACTAACTTGAGCTGGAAAGGAAATTACTACAAATAAAGCTCGTTGTTCACAATTAAAACAAGGAAATAAAATTGATTTTTATGACTTACATGAATAAAGTTATACAAATAATGGATAGTTTTTTCCAAAAAAGCCTAGAAGTTCTTGGTTGGATTACTTACTGAGGTTGCGGATATACACTGCCGAAGAACCCCCTAATGGTAGGCAACAGTTATCAGGTGTTTTCCAATTTTTAATTATTATTGAACCCAGTGCAAATTGTGATACCGTATAAAAATTTCCAGTAACGTTGAAATTTTACTGACGGAACTGCTTAACGAACCAACAAAAGAGACTAACGATAAGTTTATGATTTAACTAATCAAAATATTATATTTCAGATAAACAATGTAAAAATTTTCACTTGTCTAAAAGAATGTAACGTGGAATTTTATTTTCTTCGATATTTTTAATTGAGCAATAGAAGGCATCCACTCAGTTGCAATCCAAACAGAAAGAACCTAATCGTTTTATCATGTACGCAATTCATTAGTTTTGTATCTATGTAATTTCATAGGATCTTAGCAATAAACCAGATGAAGTCACCAAAAATATTACGTTTTATCTACAATATTTTGGTTGAAATAACTAAACTGTGAACTTTGTAAAGATAATATGTTCACCTAATAGAAAAGAAAAACCGTTGACAAGAAATGAATTCATCTTCTATACTTATACCTATAGAGCATCAAACCAACAAACCTTGGTATTCGATTCGTATATTCTTAATACTTTTTTTCTTGTCAAAGATAATTTAATAAATAAGTTCATTAATCTCTAATGTTTTGGTTATTTGGCACTTAGTCAAGTAACTTAAAATTCGTTTAAACTATAATTCAAACATTTTCGACTAAATACATTTAATTAACTTAGCAATAAAGCTAATAACCATAGTTATCTTTATCTTACTTCTCGCGTATTTCTATTATGCTAAATTAGTATCTATTCTTCACATATACTTATTGAAAGAATTATTTTTAAATATATTTTTGATGTTTCTATCATCCATAGTACTGTTAAGGGTATTATTACTTTTGTTGTGGGTGACAATTAATCGGATAGGTAGTAACAATAAAAGCTATTTTACGGAGGTTCTATATGTGTACACGGTTTGCATGATTATTGACTTTTCTATTATTATTGACACTGTATCGCCTTAGTTTTCAGCTTTTATTTAAACTATAAATTGTTGTTATAGGATTTTTTATACATAAATTTGGAACGGTTATTTGTAGACCATCTACTTTGTCTTCCTGTTTTAAATGTCATCATCGTGTGTTGACATTATTATTGTAATTGGTCTGTTGTGTAGTCTGGTTATGCATATATATAAAGTGCTTGAAATATATTAATAAAAAAGTCATTGGGCTGGTGAATCAAGGTCGTATGTTCTTATTCTATTCAGTTCGGGCTGGCTGGTATCGGGCAGGCTAAAAGGGTAGGATAGGATAGAGGTCGAGTGCAAACGTTCGTGTACATTGGTCATTCTATGCGTCGTGACTAGTCGAATCCTAGAATATAACAACTTTCATAGTACTTATTGTACATAAACTCCTAGACGAAGAAAAATTAACAAGTTATTTTTCATTGAATCGAGAAGACGTCTACATACGAGAAGCATAAGATAAAAATTAAATGTCCACTTGAAAGGTATCAAAGTAATGAGATACTACGTTACAGATAGGATCTAACATTCATATAAATAAATAAGGAATATTATTAGGGTGAATTGTGCATATTCCCGTTGATTTGTTATAGACTGAAGCTAGTCAGACTCTGTTGTTATATGTGCATCCTGAGCAGATTACCTCGATATAGCGACAGTACACAAGTATTATTTAAGTTGGATTGTGACTGGCAAGCGGAATCCGGGATGCACGTTTTGTCTTATTTGGGACTCATCGGCTGGGTGTACCTGCATCCCAACGTTGACGTTCACAGTGGGATTCGAACTCAGTCCGTTTTCATGTCAAACGCCACGGTGTTCACCACTAGACTACCGGGTCCAGACGGTGGAAAGATTGGTTGGACATGTTTCTTCTGAATTCAAAGTTACATAGTTTGTCCTCATTTTTGTGATTCGCACTCACTAGAAGCCAAAAGTTCGAGATTTAGATGATCATTCTAAAACAGTTATGTGACTAGAAATGACTGGGAAGTTGAAGTAAGCCAATGAATAAGCGAGTGGATTTTAAACCTACATCAATTTAGTCAATATGTGGGTGACGTTTACTAGAATGGCAATTTCGTTTAATTGACAGCGTATTCTGTCACTCGTTATCCGGTATACTGTTAACCAACTTAAACATAATGAAAGTACACTGAAACTAGAATTTAGTCGCTGATGACTTAATGAATTTGAGTAGCTTAGTAACATATCATACAACCAAGGTCCTAAATTTGTAAATCTTAGCTAATCTCAAAGTACAGGCCTACATTAATGCTAAGAAAAAACAATCATTTCTAAATTGGAAGCTACTTGTAATTTTTAGTTCGGATTCAAACTGAAAATTTGCCAAGAATATTATTAATTCATGTTTGAATTGAAAGCAGATTAACATTATCAAGAGCTTTCATTTAACCTTGTACTCTTCACATTCCCATCAACAAAACAATTTCTAAAAGAAACGATTTAGATAATTTATGTTTTTTATAAAACGGGGGGGGGTCTTACGTAAATACGGCTTGACTTCAGAAACTTTTCAGAGTTGTAGAACCTCATGAATGTGTAGGATCAATTGGTAAAGGCAAGAAAACAAACTAAAGACAACAATGTCATCGAAATAGAGGATAGTGATTATTTTTTCCTCAATGTTTCCAGGAAATGTGCGCAGTTGTGATAGCGTTCACCCGGTACTTCGAACGCAGTCTGAAAAAATTATCTAACCAGATTGAAAGTCTTCATCAACTAGGAATTCACAAACTATACTTACTAAAATACATGTATATAATACAGCTAATATTTCAGGAAAGTATTCAGAACTTTCTTGAACCAGTGTGGAATTACTTAAAATCTCTAGACTTAGATGGCATAGTTCTGTCGGGTGAAGATGCTAATAAAATGCAGAATCTTCTGACTACCTTAAGCATCAATGTAAGCATGTTTGGGACGTGATTCTCCCTATCCAAATGCAAAATGTTGTTTCAGGATTGGCTTGCTTCGGCACCAAAATTATTAATATGGAGTGAAGTAAGCTGAACGTGTTGACCACTCCACTTATCTTGGCAGCCTCATCAGTCCTGATGGTCTAGTGTCTGTTGAGATCGTGGCTCGCATGCAGAAGGATCGATTGGCTTTTGCCAATCGGCTTTACTTGTGGCATAGGCGAGACATCAGTCTTTCGACCAGAGGACGCATTTATTGTGCAGCAGTACGATCCGTTTTACTTAATGGATGCGAAATTTGGCGATTAGGGATAGAAGATATTCGTAAGCTTTTAGTATTCGACCATAGATGCCTACGAAGCAATGCTCGTGTTTGCTGGGACCACCAGGTAAGCAATAGGTGGCTTAAGAGTACTGGGTAAATCTATTGACGAAGTAGTAAATCTTCATCAGCTGAGGTAGTTAGGACATGTGTTATGTGTGCCTAACCACCGACTACCTCAATCAGAAATGCTATCTGATGTAGGTTGAAAGAAAATTAAGGGTGGCCAAACTAAAACATGGCACCAGTCCATGAAGTCATTGACGATTGGGCTGAGCCATGTTAATAGGTTGGGGTCCACATGATGATCGTAACAAATGGTTAGAGACTTTGGGTGACATGGCCCGAAATCATTCTCAATAGCGCAGGTGCATTTATTTCTTGTTTACCTCCAAATCCTAATCTTCTGAATCCAACGAACTTTCTTTTTACTCAATTACACTTTCTTAAGCTTGCTTCTCTCCATTAATTCTAACTCTGTCTCTACACCCTACTATTCTGGGATTTGATCCTACAATTTAATCTCTATCTGGTAATTGAGACATGGCCACTTCGAGTGACGTAAGCACGTACCAAGTTCTACGTTCTACTGACTGACTGGGGTAACAGATTTTAATTAATTGATTCACCGAATAAAAATCAAAACCATCGAAGCGAACGACTTTACCACTATATCCCGTTAATTACACAAACACTACCTTTGACTACATTATCAAAATTAAAACTCATTTTAGGCTGGTTGAGCTTTTAACTTTGTTCTACTTAGTCGACCAATGAAGCTCATTAATATCAAACTTGACTATGAAACATGTTGATAAGCTATTAATAATACAGTAAAACTATATAAGTTAATTGTTAACAAAATTCAATATTATACGATGGTAAGAATTTGACTGTTCACTTAACTTTCAGTGATATAACAGTAATTTGAAGATCATCTAGGTGAAATAATGAAATTTCAATAAAACCATTCTGTTGAGATATAAATTATCTGACGAACTCAAATATACCTAATCATATACACGGGATCGGACTAAAATGTTTGAATACTAGAGTGTTTTTATTGATTTGAATTGAATTTTGAATTATTGAAAGAATATAATATACACTTAATGTGAGTCAACTGATGTACATGATGTACAAGAAAATCGTAACGAATATTTGTACATTGCATAACAACTATGATAATAACAACAAGAAAGTGAATTTGAATATCTTAGAATTATACTATTTACATAAGAATACACCAACATTATTAACATGAAAGAATACTGACAAAAGAAAGAGCTTTAGATAGAAGGCAAAAATAATAGTAGTAAAATAGGCTGAAAGATCTTAAAATTCTACAACAGATATCAAAAAAGATGAAGAAACAATACAAAAAGCATTAAAAACCCTTATTCTACATAGAATAGCAAAATAGTGGATTAAAAAGATTAGATAATGCAATATGACTGAAGCCTTTATTTTCATAGTGACCGAATGATAAAATGAGGGAGGAGGAAGAAATGCACAAAAAAAGGTGATAAAATTACGTGAAAAACAGACTTGTTTACAACCAAGGCAATAAATTTGGATTCATATGAATTAAATTGGCAGGTTTTGTAGCTTCCTCAATAAGTTTCCATGATTTCGGTTCAGTTCCGGAATAGTCTGAAGCAACTATTAAATGAATACAATAAGTGTTTATGTTCATGTGAAGATAAGGAGTAATCTTCATAACAAAATGAATAACAATAATAAAACCTGAATCTAATACCTGAATCTAGTACTCATATTTTAACTCAAACCTAATACCTTTCCATTCAAGTATCAACACATTATTCAGTGATGATGATGATGATGATGATGATTGGACTCAAACTCTGTCCTTGGTGTGTTGTTACAGTTGTTATGTGCTCCATGTTTCCATCTTATTTTTTCTAGTTGCAGATGATAATATGAAACCTGTAGCGAGACTGCAATCACTCTGCGAACTACTATTTACTCTTCCTCAATTCTAAGATACATCAAACATCTTACTAATGAGATACGAGTTCAGAAATGCTGACCATTCCAAATGCTCAGGGACTTGTAGCTCTGCTAATTCAAATATAAACATTTAATTCCATATACTACTTAAAGACAACTTTAGGCTTACAGGATTGATTCTATTAAAAAAAAATAGTATGTAACTTGAAGTTGTTTCCAGAACACAATCGACTACTAGGTGAAGGCAAAATCGAGATGGTAGAAAACGATAAAATTCAGTTTTGAGAGATAAATAATGAGATAAAACAAAATTTAGATATATTTAAAAATAAAAATGTTTAGTGGTGGATATATGAGTAAGCACATTAGTGAATAGCCTAGATACGACGGTCAAACATAGTCCAATAGGTAATTAAGTAAATTTATTAAAAAGTCATTGACTATCGGTCTGAAACGTGTTGGCTGCGTTAGAGCTTAGACGTTGAGCGACACTGTTCACTAACTGTTGCAATGATGCAAATACATACACTAATTGTGTTCCACTAAATCCTGAGCTACCGAATTTTCATCTTTCTTTAGACGAATTAATTCTTCCTCCTTAAATCATACTCGCTATGTCTAATTCTTTTTAAATGCAACTTATATTAATATGACTTCGTATACCTTGATATTCATCTTACTGTGCTAAAGGGGTGAGGCAAAGTGAACAAATGCACGTGTTTGTCAGACTCTAAGTTGCATATGACTGACGAACTGACTGTCAACAAGGAAGCGCAGAGATAATACAAGAGTAAAAGAAGACTAAGGAGTGCTACTTAAGATCATCTATGATTAATTAAGTGTAGGTATTAACTACTCTTTCATTATACTATCTTAAATCTGTTGCCACTAGTTAGCTTACACTGAAACAGTTAAAACGTACTATTGTTAAAGACTAAATAATCTTTCTTTACATATCAATCGACAGATTAGATTTATAAAATATTCACTGTACAAGAAATGATGTCATAATTGACAGTGTTGGACAAGAAAATAAAACCACCTTGAGACAACAATTTACCTTTCAGTTTACTGTTCATAGAGTCTATTGTACAACTGATAAGATTAATCAGTTGTTCATTAGTTAAATCAGGTACAAGAATTGGAGATGAACAACAGTTGAAACTTGCAGAATCATTCTCATTAGAAGAGCATGGTAAAGTTTGGCAAGTTTCTACTGTAGATTGCTGGATCATTTCATTTCGTTCACTCATAAGTAATTGATAGGCATAAAAAGAAGACTGTCTTCCACGATGCCATAGAATATAATCACGACGTAAAAATGTTCGATAAAGATTAGTTAAACTATGGTCATATTGTGCATTCTGTAGCGCTTGTGCAGCTGTAGTGAAACTGGCCGAGAATGGACCAACTTTTACTGGAGCACCAGGCAAACAAACAAGACCAGCTAAATGAGGAGTCAGGCGAAATGGTACTGGACGATTGTGACTTAACCATTCATCACCAATACTATCAGCGGTACTAGAATCAGCTGAGATTTTAGAAGTCAACTGAGAAATTGAAGATTGTTTCTTACCTAAAAATAAAATGTGAACAATAATTTGATAAAATAATCTCAGTACTTAGATGCATACATAGAATAATGTGTACTTTGAAGTACACTAATTGATTGGTTTATTCACACATCAAGTAAAAATCTATGTACTCAGCTTTGAGTTATACTTTAGTTATGAGATGGATTGTGATATATCTGGACGACACACCAAATTACATGGAGCATGGATTGAATCTGCGGCCTACGAGTTAAAAATAACTGCCTTTACTCCACAAGGCATCATTCCACTAAACAATGAAAATATTGTTTGATTCCTTAAATAGTTCAAAGGATGGGATAGTTCTGCAATTCAATAATCTTGAATGATGAATCACTAATATTAATAATAATATTGAAAAATATTAGAAATTGTTTCAAAAACGATTACAATATAACGGTAACACTTTAGTATTGGTATCATACAGAGCTTCAATTTCGGTATACCCCCACTAACTTAACCTAAACAGATATATGGTCTGTTGTTCACTGGTGACAATTAAATATATCAGTTTACATGTACGTATCAAAGCATATACATTTGAGGAACAGAGAAAGGTACATGTTTTCATTTCTGAGAACGCATCGAAGAGTTTGACATTAAAAGACACTAAAGCCCTGAACAATACAATAGCTTGATATCTAATTGATAGCTACCATACTACCAACGTTCCACAATCCTTTAAAATAATCAAAGGACAATCAAACTCAATTTCATTACGATTCATTTAAGCAATTGCAATCGAAAAGACTCGAACTAAATCTATAAATTCGTAAAGATACAAATATCAACTTATCACTACCACGATAACTAAACCTTTTCATTATTGTTGTTGGATTGAGATGGTTATGTGGAAATATATAGGTATTAAGTATATTTGTTAATATTCGTCACTGATTGACTTCATTTGGGCACTACTGGGAACTTTGAAGCACTGGATAGTTTATTTAGTCTTAGTATACACCTCCTCAGGGGTGTGTACTCAGTCTCTCCAAGGAGTCGAACAGGGGGCTTTCATGTGTCACAATGAAAGCTTAACCATTTGCACAACTAAGTAATAGTATAATTCCAACTTCAAGCATTTTGTGATATAGCGTGACGATAAGTCTTTTTGTTATAATAATAATAATAATAATAATAATTCTTATTATTATTAAATCAATACTATTTATTATTACTCATCTTCATATTTTGTTATGCAATCCACATTTAGCATAATGTTTTTTATCCATGTTATGATTAACCTTGTAATCATCAATGGTTTTCACTGTCTGAATTTTCGAAGACATCAGCGGACATTTTTAATCTTCTATGGTTATGATACACACTATCTCGTCGATCTTTAAACACTTATATAAACTGGTGGAGTTCAAACTTGTACGGAGTGAGACAATTATTACCGATGGGAATGGATAATCGTCGAGCTATAACATAAATTGATGGAAGTGGGAATCCTACTATTGGATGCCAGCAGTGGTGCAGAGGGTTAGACGTTCGCCAACCTGAAGCCCCTGGGGCGTAAAGGCGAGTCCGTATTGCTGAGGAGTCCTATATATATATACAACGAATATACAATTCCATTTCGAATTCTTTGTTTTTGACTTCCAATTCTTATGAAAACTCATTATGATATAAAAACGCAATAAAATATACGGGTTGCTATGAATCTGACGAAAACTAATGAAATAACAGTGGATTCATATTATTCTGTACCAAGTGTTATTCTTGTTTTATGAGAATATTTATGTATGCCTACTTAACAATTTATTCTATAGATTAAAAACACTATTTTTCAAAAATTAAAACGAGGATATTTCACAACAGCTAGCAGGAGGACTCTTTAAACCATAGTTAACTGATTAGTCAGTTTAAGGGGTTTAGCCATTAAACCGCAAGTTTGATCGCTGCTCCGCCTTACTTCCATTTAGGCAACTGGGTAGTAATCCTAAACATAAAAGACGATCAAATGAATCTGTACCTGGTAAAAAAGTTATAATAAGAGACTTACTAACGCTACTCAAAGACAAGGATACAATAGATTAGTTTCACACCTATGACATTAACTAAGAAAATATATTTGAAAAAAAATACTAATAATTACACAATATAAGGTAGTCTAAATCCAATCACATTAACGAAGATCACGAAAGGAGCATTAAACTAACCATATTTATCCAGTTTCTGTATAAGCATTGACTGAATGAAGCAGGAAACAAAATAAGCTTGATTAAACCCTCTTTCAGCATTTAATGAATGGGATTGTCCAGATAAACAATTATCACCTGGTAATCCAAAACAAACATGATGGGCTTCAGTATGACCAGAACGTGGATCAATGACTAAACAGCTTGGATGAAGTGGTGTTAAATGGAATAAACGTTCCATTAACCCGTAAACTCCAAGATTATGTGCTAGACTACGACGTAATAACCAATAACTTTCGGCATCAAGCATTTGGTTTTCAGCCCAGTGTTTAAGAAGTTTACCACGTGGAAATTCTAACTGGTCTTTTAAAGACTTTAAAGTAACATTTTGATCAATGTCATCACCACCCAAAGTCCCCAGGCTAGAATATAGACAGAAAACAAAAAAGGGGGTACACTAAGAAAAGATAATGCTATCGCCGTGTGAGTAATATGTACATTACTAGAAAAAGTTCGTCAGTCATTCCATTAACAGTAATAAAGAACTATTAGCTTACTTTGAAAATAAAGGATCACGAACATATGGAGCCTGTGGAATTCGAGATGAAAGATCAAGAAATATTTTAAATAAATCCTGATTTGTTATTTCTGTCTGATTTGTAATTTGTGAAATATACTCATAAAATAAACACACTAAATTTCGACATCCAGTAGGCGGATTTACAGATAAATTAAGATTGCCTAAGCCTTGAATCCCACCACATGGAGACTTAGTTCTCATCTTGACTTCTTGTCGTTGCTGTCGCTCAAACTGAATCGACTGTAACACGTCATCGGACTTGTGTTTTTGTTTAGATTTGACGCTTAAAAATAATGTGCAATTACATTTTTCTAATATACCAAAAAGTGTAGTACATGTACAACGACAACCAGCATCTAAGCCAGCAGGACGTCCAATCGCTTCCAAAGCCATTGCAGCACTTCCGATAACTGTTGATTGATTCACTAAATTAGTCGATTGAACAGTCATTAGATTAGGTAACGGTCCAGGCGGAGGTGATGGTATACGGATACGAGCCTTTGAAATTTTAATAATATAAATAAAAAAAACACCAATCAGATTGTGAAAAAGAATTCTATACAAGTTTATTCAGTGTGAAAATTAAGACAAATGAATTAAACATTATTAAATGATCTTTGGTGACAATACAACTTACTTTATGATAATTAAAAATAGAAAAGTAAACATGTTAAACACTAGCGAAATAATGAGAACAATTTTAAAGGATCCAAAGGTATGTTTTCCTAAATTGAATTTAGACGTTACGTAGATGGAGATAAAAGTCAGACATTATATTTGACGCAAAACGGGTGTTATTAGATATAGCAAAGTAACTAGAATTATAATGATAGGATGGCTCATGAAAATCCCGGAAAAGATTTTAGAAGCCTAGAAGGAGCTAAGGACATTTCATCTGATCACCACTCAGTAGAAATTATAGAAGATTTAACATTGCATCATCCAGCTGGTCTAATTCGTAACTTCTTGAGCTCAGATGAGATAAATTACAACGGTAGTTTCCAGTCATCTGGAGTTTTGAAAAAAGTGATAGGAAATTTGTAAGCGGTGCTAATGGTCTGTATCGATCATTAACTGGTATCTCTATTGAATATTTTCCTGTGAATATTATACCAACAGTATGGAAGGGAATAGAAATAATACCAGTAGTAAAATAATTTATCACAGGTAGAAATGCAAAGTTTAGACCCATAACTAAAACTTTTTTCAAAACAATGGAAAACTTATGACTACGTAAACTGAAACCTGCGCTGAAAGAGAGTACCAACCCATATCAATTTGAATAGAGATGCGACGGAAGCATATTAGATCTAGAAGTTGTCTTACACCATAATAGTGTTTAGTTTAAAAAAGGGCAAGAACTATGTCGGAAGTACGTTTCTCGATTATACTTACGCCTTTGATTATGCTGCTACGAAACAAATTTGGGAACAAGAAGTTGGATAGTCAATTGTCTGTTATCTTATTTCTCTAGAAAAGAACAATATACCATATATATGAGAAAGTGTCCTACTTATCTATTAACAGAAGTTAGCGTAGATCAAGATGAAGTTCGTCCCTCTTTTTATGCATTTTTGCATGACCTACCCTATTCTACAAAAAAATACCTTTGTTACTTATGTAGATAATCTCACAATTTGAATGCCTGTTTCTTTCTTAAATTGCTACGAAATGAAGAGTTTCTTATCGAACATTGAAAGATGGTGGCCTTACACTTTCTCCATGTTAAAATGTAAATTTCAGTCTAAGACATAAAAAAAAATTGAACACCTTTTTGGATTTATATGATGTTTGCATCATTCGAGATACAGTAATTAAGACTACGCCAACTGTCACTCATCTCGGCATAACTTTAACCTCTGATTTAACTCGGTCTTGATATGTTTTATTAATATCAAGGAATGTTCTTCGTTTAGTTTAGTACGTAAAGAGACTAAATAGTTTTAGCGTCACCTAACACTTATTATTACAATTTATTATAGTTTTATACTCCACCCCAATATTTGTTTCCAGACATTTGAAAAAAGACTAAATGGTGTTGAGCAGAGTGCTGTTAATAGAATATGTGATGTGACCAACGATGTTATTATGAATGTGGTCGAGGACAGATACTTGGAACGCAGAAAACAACTGTCTAGCATTATTCCACTCACTCCATTCACGTAATCTCTTTGTATATCTTCTAATAGAATGAGATGGAGTAAACTGGAATTCATACACGTAAGGAATAGTATGAACCATCTATTATTCGGTATATAGCCCACGTACTATGCTAAGAGAAAGTTGTATTGTACTAAGCATAATATTGAATAAAGAATAAATTAATATTATAACTATTACATATTACAGCAATCGATTTTGAGTTAAAATATTTATTTGAGCAAGAAAGAGTTAACAATATTATCTATCTGTAAATACTTGTGATGTATCCAAGTATGCAACACACTGGTTGAAAATTTTAAGCATTAAGCTGCTGACTTTGAGATATAGACTATACAGATATAAGCTGAATTTAATTACATATTACATTGTACAGTTCATTCAACAGTGGAAATAAATGCTGTGGATAAGTGACTGTCTAGTGAGACACTTGGACACCTTATAATTCCATTTATTTTTATATTAAGCAAATTTAGTTATTCATTCTTGTTTCTAAACATAAAGTAGAGTGGATCGTGAATACAAAAAATAACCGTAGATAAATTACTTTAAGAGACTTTGATAATCCTTGAATAGGTAACTGATCTTCATCAGCATTACGTGAAGTTAAATTAGATTCGGCAAAAGATAATGACCAAGAATATTGTTTATATGCTTCTTCACAAACTAATGAAGAGTGATTAGATTGATTTTCATTCATAGAAGTTGATGAAGAATTGTTAGCAATAGAAGGTGGTCTTGCAAAAGCTGTAAGTCTACGATTATTTACTGGATTAGCTGATGGTAGAGGACATGCACTGGCGATACTAACATTCGCCGCTGATACAGATGATCCAACTTGAGTTAAATTAAGTCCATTAGGACCAACTTCCATTCGTCTAATGAAAAGAATAGAGAAAAAACAATAATCAACAAAGAGTTAGGCTTTTGAAAAAGTTAATTCTAAATCGTTAATATTCCGCTTTATACGAGTAACATCTATGGGACTGTTAACTAAGCATAACGATAATTGATATTTGCTGAAGAAAAATCGTACTAATCCATTTTTCGGGCGAAGATTTGTGGACCCCCCGAAACACTAAAACTAGAAATACTATTCGGCAGTCAAGACCGAAATAGATGGAGTTGGATTAGAATATGAGAACCCATGGTTGAAAATCGTAAGCCACCATCTTTGAATCACCACTCGATAAATACAGAACAATACATTTAGATACACACGTTTTAGAGAATAAAACAAAATTTTCGCAATATCTATAAGAATTTCGGAAAATGAACATTAATTCATACATTATAAGCACAATAGAATGAATACTTCGATGGTGGATCAAGATAGTCTCAAGAAGTGATTTAAGTTTATTAGAACAAATCTAATTCTAAGTGCCTGCATCGTGTCTAATGTTAGAACTAAATGTAATAAGAAATTGGGTTATCCCCTTTAATTTTCGTGCTTAGAAGGGTATTACAATTTAATATTTCCCGGTTAGCCTTTATTAAATCTTATTGAATAGTACTTTGTGTCAGACAAATTTAATAAGAGGATGTCGCAATATTGTAGGTTGGTATACTCGGCTTTAGAGCATACTTTAAAATATGAGGACTAGCGATACAATCTAGTCACCCAAAATGAAGAAGGTGGGTCTAGACTCAAACACAAAAAAAGTATTTATGCAAGAGCAACCATAAAACACTACCATTGTAAATGAGTTTAAATTTAGTCGGAGAATAACAATTAGATTTTAGGAGTACTGGTACAAGATAAATCATAGAAAAACAATCTCCCATTACTAGCTCGAATGCCTATACGACGAGCAGGAGGAGCAAACACACCAGATGAGCAACGAACACGCTCTACATGTGGCATAATTTCAGCTACATGAAGGTATAAAGGAATATTATTGATGTAGCCACCTATTTGTTGATTACAATCGTTTTGTGAATTCGCCACTGAGCCTAAATTTGATACTGACGAATGGAGTAGAAGTGACTCCCCAGGAAGCTCAAGACATGGAACTGTCGGCATTGAAGGGAAAACAGAATATACTTGTTGTGCATTACTTGATACATTTGTTTTGACGAGAGTGTAAGGGATGTATTATTGATCGAAGAAACTATATTGGGTAGTTCTAATAGACGTCTTGCTCCATAATTGGAAATATGAGTACGAACAGGCAATTTAGCTACATGTTGTTCAACCATCGGAATCCAACGTCGAGTCAGTTTTTGAATAAGTGACTGAAGAAAAAGGCAGGAACGACGTTATATTTAATTTTTAACATAAAAGAGGGAAATATTTCATATGTAAAATATCCAACATAAAGCTATAAATGTTAGCTGATTTAGTGTAATATACCACAGAGATAATTACGATTGAACAATATTACATTTAATATTTCCCGGTTAGCCTTTATTAAATCTTATTGAATAGTACTTTGTGTCAGACAAATTTAATAAGAGGATGTCGCAATATTGTAGGTTGGTATACTCGGCTTTAGAGCATACTTTAAAATATGAGGACTAGCGATACAATCTAGTCACCCAAAATGAAGAAGGTGGGTCTAGACTCAAACACAAAAAAAGTATTTTATGCAAGAGCAACCATAAAACACTACCATTGTAAAATGAGTTTAAATTTAGTCGGAGAATAACAATTAGATTTTGTATACAGAAGAAATCAAAAAGGGTTTTCAAAATGCTTGAAGAAAATGAGTAATACTGCCTTATAGATAAAGATTATGCAAAAAAATGAATTTGATTAGTCTATCGAGGTAAAAATATATCGGAACAGATGAAGAAGCAAATAGCTAACATTCAACGAATGAAATCATGTTAATTTAATTTAGAAAAAAATTAACGAGGAAGCTACGTTTACAGTTTGAGGTTAAACATATAAAGAGAAGTAACCAACGTATTGATATTAAGACTTCATTCACTTAAAATATAATCATTTTGAATTCAGAACTACAGAGAGGAAATAAAGGAATGCAGTAATACCTTGGAACGAATAACGAGAGATTTCTTTTTGCTGTTTCTGGTTGCCCAAGTAATACAGTGTTAATCATTTGGAAAAATTGTAAAGGGCCAATCTCTCTCCAGCTTATATACGCTGATGGGCAAAATTCCTTTTCAGTTAAATGTTCCAGACTAGTAGATTCATTAGTAGAAATTGTATTAAGAATTTCATGACATTTCGCACCGTTCAATGCATCTGCTTGCATGGTAGCTAAATCCATTATTGGAGGAGTACTGGTACAAGATAAATCATAGAAAAACAATCTCCCATTACTAGCTCGAATGCCTATACGACGAGCAGGAGGAGCAAACACACCAGATGAGCAACGAACACGCTCTACATGTGGCATAATTTCAGCTACATGAAGGTATAAAGGAATATTATTGATGTAGCCACCTATTTGTTGATTACAATCGTTTTGTGAATTCGCCACTGAGCCTAAATTTGATACTGACGAATGGAGTAGAAGTGACTCCCCAGGAAGCTCAAGACATGGAACTGTCGGCATTGAAGGGAAAACAGAATATACTTGTTGTGCATTACTTGATACATTTGTTTTTGACGAGAGTGTAAGGGATGTATTATTGATCGAAGAAACTATATTGGGTAGTTCTAATAGACGTCTTGCTCCATAATTGGAAATATGAGTACGAACAGGCAATTTAGCTACATGTTGTTCAACCATCGGAATCCAACGTCGAGTCAGTTTTTGAATAAGTGACTGAAGAAAAAGGCAGGAACGACGTTATATTTAATTTTTAACATAAAAGAGGGAAATATTTCATATGTAAAATATCCAACATAAAGCTATAAATGTTAGCTGATTTAGTGTAATATACCACAGAGATAATTACGATTGAACAATATTACATTTTATAACCCTTACCAATATACTCTCGTTTTGTAGATTCGACATTTCTGCAGAAAGTATGGAACGAAGATGCATGAAAAACGGATCTTTTTCGCAATCTGCAGACAAAACTTCAGATGCTATTTGATTAACTTCGTGAAAAGCTGGTATGTTCGTTGATAAAATGGATTGTTTTCGTTGTTCATTGGACGACTTAAGGTCGTCGTGTTCAGAAGGTATATCAGGATCACCTTCAAATTTAATGCAATCCGATGTTTTAGAAGTAAATTTTGACTGAGAGGATCTTAATTTCTCTTTATCGTCTTTACGAAAATTATTTGATATAGTAGCACATTGAGAGGATGAATCGAATTTGACTGAATTATGAAGGGATGTAGTGTTTACTGTTATATCAGATGACCAAAACGTATTTCTTGTCATACCACAATCGCGACCCATATGTTCCAATTCAGTGGCCAACCAATTAGGGATGGTTTGGATTTCTAAATTTTTTAAATTCCACAATCTACCTGGATGTAAATGAGCGTAAGCAAGACGTTGAAGATAATCTAACACTGAGCACAACTGACATAAAAATTGTTCCGCCCAAGTAGGCCTTAAACGACCACCGATTTCATTTATGAATAAATCCACAGCATATAAGCGAGCTGAGTGCTTACGTTTAAGCTATATTGGAAACAAATTGTTAACAAACAAATAAACTATAAAAGGAGTTAAATAAAATTTGCACAAACCAAGAAGAAATGCAACTACTATGAGTAAAGAAAAGTAGGTAAAAGAATAGTATAATTAAACTGCTTAAATAAACGACTTTCAGCTATCCAGTCACGTATTTCATTTCTAAAGATGGATAACAGGAGCAGTTTACATATAACAAATGAAATTGAACGTCTTGTGTAAAGATGTACATTTGATTAATTTGAATGTGATATCACAGAATGACCTGAATTAGAAAAAATTGAGAGCCAGGAGACTCTTGATAGTCGTTTCATCTTGGGGTGGAGACTCAACAATAGACATACGAACCCACGAGGAATCAAGCCCAGGCCCCTCAAACTTAAGAGGACGCTGAACAATTAGACTACTTAACCAATCAATCATAAACAACGCGGAACCCAATATATATGCACATAAGTTCAAGTCGCCTATATCACACTAGCACGACGGAACCAAATTTACCACTTAGTCACTAGTGAGTTTATATTGATTATAAATGGAATATAGTTAATTAATTTGAATTCATTACAAGTTAATTAATCATGAAAAATGAGTATATTAAAAATTCAGTAAAAATGATGAGCATTTTATTGTCATATATTATGTAGAATATGTTAAAACAGGGATATGTATATTAACCAGAGATATTTATGGAATAATAGAGAAGACATCTCAATAGTTTTTAGTGTTGCATTCTCTGAGCTCGACAGTCTAACTGAGAAGCTTACATCGACTTGATAGATATTATCAACTACTTAGTATGAAAATGAACTTCTTAATTATTTTGCGACCAGTTGGGAATAATATCATTAGAGGTGACTGATAAAATGTACAAGAGATAGTGAGAAAGCACATTTCTGCAAGAATTACATGATGTTGTGCAGAACGACAACGAAAGTTTCACAGTTAAATCATATAGTTCAAAATACTATCAAGAACGGGAAGATACATTTGTAACAAATAAACAAACCTGGATTATTTTAAGAAGGTTTACGAAACTAATGGAGATTTGTACACTGATTTCAATCACAAACATTACAAGATCATTAAAATTTCTATGTAATCTACAAGCGTTCTATATGAGAATAATGCATGGATCTATACACAGTTTTAGGTATTTCTACGAAAAACCAATAAAGATATACTTAGCAAATACATCTTGGCCATGAAGATGCATAAGAAAAAAAATATCTAGAACCTAGACGCTCTTTGATGGACCTACAAAACCTATATTTATAATTAACAAACCATACGAGTCTTCGGATACATCCAGTATCAAATAACCGAACCTTTTAAGTATTCAATTAGAGTTTCCTCTTAACTACATTCTTTTCATATAACAAAATGACTAAATCTATATTCTATCGGGAAGTTAGAGGCCTCAAAGAAATTATCTAAACCTTCAGCTTAAAAGAACAAGTTTTAGAAGTTATAATACATTCATTGGGCCATCAAGAAATGCAGGCCTATCAACCAATACAAAACAGATCAGGAATTTGATCATGTATGAATGAAATACACATTAGCACGTCTGGACTATGTGAATTGTGATTGGTAAATAAGAGTGTAGATACGCATACGGAGTATCACAAATGAGTGGACGGAAAGTTATAACTTTTATATTTCACTGTCCTTTTTATGTGTATTATTTTCACTGTATCTGTTAAATAAGACTGTTGCGTATTCAGTGCTAGTGCACTTTAATATAATCCTTATCTAGGTCAGAGTATTATGTCTAAAGTCACGTGTATCGAAGTATTTAGTTATACGTATCAGTGTACCTAGTTTGCATGGACGCCCAGTTTTCAAGAGTCCTAGAGAACACTCACTGAAGTAAAGGCACCATTCACTTATTTATACTTTAGATTTTATTGTATAAAAATAAGGATGACAGAGCATCAATTTCATCAAAAAATTGTAGTCCAAAACCACGAAACAGACTTACTTGGTTAATTAAAATGTTTGCATAATGAAGACCATGAACAACAGAATTAGACAAACAACCTGTCACGAAACTTTCATAACCACCAATGTCATCTGTTTGTTTTGTAACCATTTCAACTGAAGCCGCAGGAACAGTAACATCATCAATGTCGGATAAGAGAACTTTAGGTTCCAAATCGTTGATTACACCTTTAGCATTCGAATCAGTTTCACATAATGCTATATCTTCATTTCCCCCAGTGAAATCCTCATCTTCATCATCACGATCTACATCAGTCATATCAGTATCCTCGTCTAGCTCGGTCATTTCAGCATCTTCACTTAGGTAATCAATTTGATCGGTTTCTGAGTTAGAAGTAGCTGGATCGAGATCTGATACACAGATAACAACCTTTTTAGGATGATTACTAATTAAACGAGTTGACTGATCGATCAAATCGGAAATTTTTTGCTGTTGTTGTGGTGGTGGTGGCGACGACGAATGCGGAGATGCATTCAGTCTTTCACCTTCAACACCTCGCATAACAACAATGACGCGTTTCTTCTTCTTAGAATTTATCAAAGAATTGGAATTTGAAGAGACAGATGCATTCGCAGCACAAGTGTTAGAATATATAGTATTTGGGTTATGAGAACCAATTTTAGAAGCATTCGATAATGGCGCAGATGATAAGGAAAATGACTGATGTGTACTACTACCAAAATTATAACCTGATCGCCGATTAGAATTATTAGTACCAATCACACCACTGCCACGATTCAGTGACCAAGATAAAATTACCACATTTTATGACTGTGTCGTTTTCTGAACCTAGTGTCGATATAATACGATTCTGGATCGCAGTGACAAAGGGATCATTTTTATTTTCAGGATTTTGAATAAACTCAGCAAGTTTTTGGTCATTATTAACTTCTGTAGCTAGTTGATGCTGGAGACCTTTTAAGTAGCCATAAAGTATTGTAGGATACGAAGCTACTACTCTACGTAAAGCAGGAACGATAAAACGTCCTTCTGGACGTAATAGAGATGCAACAAGATCTGGAAGCCATGGTAAGAAAGCTTCTGGTCGAACTCGGCTAGCTCTTGTTTCAAAAGTATGTGCTAAACGTTGTTGACCACTAACGTCATCCAATGTCAACAGCCATAAACACTTAGCAATATCAGCTCGACATTTTCGTTCAATGCCACCAGAGACACTAGCAGCTTCCATAAGTGCTTGCATAGCAAAGATACCAGTTGTTGAAACAGCAACTTCTCGTTTTCTAAAAAAGAATCAGTTGTATAGGCAAGTTTATACAGAATGTGCATCGGAAAAAGAAAACATGAAATGCTAGATTATCAACCACAGACACAGACAGTCGTGGGTAAACAAAAAACCGTAAGGTAAATACACAACAATTACTAGTATCAATATATTACTTGCAACGCTATGCGTAGTAAGACGATGGTGCTAAAAGAAATCCGCGAATAAACACTATTGTAACAATGGCAGTTTTATGTACTGTTCAATTTGATGATAGTTCCTTTCACTGACTGGTGGCTACTAACACCTACAAGGCACTAGATTTGTTACGTTGTAGTTCGAGACTTCAATAAGGCACGCTCATAACTCACCATGCCTAAAACCGGAATCCTTAAGAATGCAAGATAACATCGAGCTAACTAGTGACGAAAATAATAACTAATTACAATCTTTGAATACACGTCTCGCTCGATGAAGTATAGATAAAATTTGTGAAATCTACTTAGTAATTTACATCCGTCAGATAAAATATAAGCATGGAGAAGTAAGGCATCTATTTAACAACATTTTATATCTGAACTGAACTGAAGAAACCGGGTGCATTTAAAGTGTCAGGTGACTAAATATAATAACAATACAATAACTAATATGCACATAACGTTTGGTGACATTTTAGACGGTACCCCTCCATCTCTATTATAACATTACATTCATTGTACTATATAAAAAGTAGTAAATTAACAACACAGATAAGACAAATAGGTAACTTACGCAGATGGATAATTGGAATAAACATTTTCCAGAAAATCCCCATAAATTGACCAAACTTTGTGTAGGTTATCTTGCATTTGAGTTGCATAACCAAAATTTTTTGTTGCTTCATCACCTCTTTACATGTAAAACCCGATGGAGATAAGTTGTATGAGTGCATCAATAGAGATTGCAACAACAATAAAAACGTTAGAAATAAATCTAATAACAATAGACTTTAGTGAATGGGTAAGTATTACCAAACTCTATCAAAAAGTGATATAAACTTAAGAATTATTGAAAACCGGGAAGCATTAAATACTGTTTTACATCACAGTTACTTTTGAATTCTATCAAACGTAGAATGTCATACACCATTTCAGGACAGATAAGAAATCCGACCAAATGAATAATAGAAGGTAAATATAATTGCATTTAAGATATTAAGAATAACATGTTCAGACTAAGACTCAAACTCAATCTATTCATTGCCAAGTATTATCATGTTCACTATTGAGTCCTGGAGTTAAGATAGTCATATTTGGACAAAGGGTCCGAAAAAGGATACACTACATTTCACTTGCCAGTAAACAGTTCAACTTCAATCATATACATGTGTAATGACGTACAAAAAGAAACAAAGATATGTTAATTTCAATCCTTACCAACATCAATGAACTGATAGAAACACATTCCAACTATAGTTAATAGGCAAAAAAATAAAATGATCAACTGACAACATTTCATGAGGTCGATCAATGTTATGTGGATAATGATAATAATTCTGACAATAAACAGAACTTCTACACTACGTGGAATAATTAATTTTAAATAACAAGAAAATCAAGTGAAGACAGTTTCAAAACAACGAAAATTTATATAAACCACAGAATATTTCAGAAATAAAAAACAAACATAATGACTCACTTATTAAAATATGAGAAGAAAACGGCTTTGTAACAAAAGAACTTAGCTCTGTCTTTCTTCTCAAACTGTTGAATATTAGTTTTCTCCATAAGCTCCAAACCCTGATGATTTATATTTCATGCAAGAAAAGATATTATATACAAGTATACCAATAAATAGAATTAATAAACAATACATTATGCATACAGTACAAGTAATAATTCATGCAAACAAAAACAAAAAAACAATCAAAGGACATATAACCCAAAATAATACAATTAGTAATTGGGAAGTATGAGTAACGCAATTTTAATGAAGTAAGGTATGTATAGAATCCAGTTAAATTAATTAATACGTTTATATTCTTAGATTTTAGTAACATTAAATGGAATTAGCTACTGGTGGAATCCTTGAATTTTATTACGCATAAAATATAAAACGATACTTCGAAACTGGTCTCCATTAACACCAAACCTATAAACAGAGAGTAAATTAGTTGACCACCACATTTATCTCGGATGTCTTAACACCCATCGTGTCATGGTGTCAAAAAATGTCTACACCGATTCAGTAAACTCATTTGCCTTTAACTAACCTACAACAACAGTTAGTGTAGACGGAATATCCATCTACTAATCGAACAAAGAACATAGTGGATAGCATTCATCTCTACTTTACTGTATAGATGTGAAATGTTGCCTTTAAGAGTAGACGACATTCGTAGACTGCTAGTACCCAATCATAGATATCATCGAAAAGGTGGCACGTCAATTGATTAGGTTGTTGATGTTCACCAACTGAGATGGTTGGAGACCTATTGCGTATACAGAACCACCACTTTTTCGATGCACGTTCAACACTGTTTCACGAGTATGGTGGAAAAAGGATAGATGATGATAAATCAGAACACTGCATCAGTATATGGAGTCGTTGAATGTTAATCAGGTCAGTGTCGATGGGTGCAGACTACCCAGTTGTAATCCAATATATGTCGCAATGATACTGATGCATACACTCTTTATTGCGTTAAACCCTAATCTTCCAAATTTTTATGTCTTCCTCTCGATGAATCTATTCTTTGTTCACAAATTATATTCTCTATATCCATACTTATTTTTATTACCGATTATGTTACTACAGCATTTCATACTTTCTTTGCTAATGGGGTGTGGAAGATTGAACAGAACCACACGTCTGTCACGTTTTACGTTCTAAATGACTAACTGACTGATTTATAATTTTCGCAATCAAATACGATTTCTAGACAGTGGGTATACAATTTGTATGGGTAATAGCACGAAACAGACATAGAATTAGCTCATTTTTCTTTCACTCGTAAAGATGGTATGGGTTAATAATCTTAAACACATCGATTTGAGTTAAAAGAAAACTTAAAAAGAGAGAGAATAGTTGAAGAGTGCATTTAAACGAACAATACTAAAATGATCAAAATTCGTGTTAACTACAATTCAGACATCATATCACTGTTCGGTAATATTAACGCATTCTATTCACAAATGATTCACGAAACCCATATGTCAAAGAAATCTATACTTCATTATATGATATAGCTTAATAATCAGCGACTACGCAGACCAGTGCACTTAGTCCTATTTCAATTAAATTTTTAACATCTAAGTAGGCAACCAGTTAACATTCGTAACTTACACTTCACTGACCAACTTTGCTTATTAGTGTCACTGATATAATGAGTACAACACTAAAATGTACAATTAATCATGAAACTAAAAAACTGTTTTTACTTTTTAAAACTCACCTCTAAAAGTTCATCTCTACGTAGATCAGTTAATTTTAATTTGATTTCTTGTTTAGTTTTCTCAAACAATGGTGGCAGATTCATACGTGCATACCTAATTTATTAAATAGATAAACTTTAACAAAGTGAAAATTCACAATCAGATAAACAGTAAGCCATGGTAAGTCAACTAATAATAGTGAGGATTTTACAAATTTCTTTAATGTTGTACATGTAGGAAACTATGTCACGTGATTACTTTACAAAGATTGTAGTTTTAAACAATTACGTAACTAAGGAAATATGTAATACATACCTGTCTAAATGCTGCTGGGCAATACTTGGAAAACGACATTTACGTGCACCACGGGCAAGCTGTAATTGACTTAACGCTAATTCACGTTGACATAATCCAAGTAAATTAGCCTACAAAAACAATTTTAAAAAATTGGGGAGTTACCGAAGGTACCTCAGATGTAATCTATACATGAAGAGTTAAGTGAATGTAGAAAATAGTATTGACTTTTTTCAACATTTACCAAGTTTAGAGGTGTTAAAATATTTTGAAGAAATCTTAAGAGCTTATAAAAACGTTGAAATCTACCACAATCACTCAGAATTCATCTGAAATATTGATGATTCACTAGCTGGTTGGATAGAATCATCTTTTTTTAATTATTTCTGTGTAAATAAACTATAGATCGAAATAGCTTTTTGGAAATAGATACACATTCGGAATAATAATCCTATTTAAATCAATCGCGTATTAGTATTCTGAATTACTAAGAAGCGTTATAAGCTCTAGTACTAAACTTCTCAAGGAGTAACACTGAGGTAATTTGAAAGTGAGAGATAAATGCCATAAAAGTAAGAAATAAGGTTAGTAGTTCCTGATACTCTTCAGTCCTATATGTCGGCTAGTTCAACTAGCATAGCATTTACTATCAATCTAAATCAAATCATCATCGGTTATTTCTATTTCGTTTTATTCGAAATATGAGCTGATATTGTCTAGAGGAACGATAAAAGCTTAACAATTAAACTAGAAAACTAAAACTAATCAAAGGCATCAAATTAAGCTACAAATCTCTACAATTTCAAAGTTGATATACTTAAAAAGGCATAGAATAAAAAGTATGCATATAGGCGCAGTGCGGTTTGATTAAAATTTAATCAGTGATAGGGATCGATAAATATTATAATTGAATTGAGATGGTAATTTTTATGGAGATTGGTATTTTTATTTGATTGAATACGCCACAGATCGATGTTAGCAGGGTACCATTAAAAAGTAGGGAGCACTAAAGAGCCATTTCATTCTAATGCAAAACTCCTTAACAATGTGCACCCCAGATTACAAATCTAAAGTGAACGAAATAAATCTGTTCCACAATTATTGCTTTATTCCGAATTTTCAGGTTTAGTTCTCTTTCTTGTCCTATCAGTCAGTAAATTGACAAAAATAAGCAAACTTACAGAAAAAGAAAAAAATGTCTGTTTTGTGCAACAGATATTCAGTGCTTATAATACGAGCACTTATCAACATGGAATAAAATGATAAAAAACCAATAAAAATGTAACTTTTTAGAAAAAAGAATATAACTTTTTACCAATTAATAAAATTAAACTTATTTAGCATACATTTTCAGACTTCAATTTTTGTAAAAATGGATGACAACTGATGATACATTCTTCAACCACTTGTCTCCATGAGAACAGATCATGCCAAAATCCTAAATCATCACCAATCGAACATGGTCGACTTCTGAAATAATTAGTAAGCAAATAGAAAGTATTAAAGAAAAGGAGAGAGAAAATATCACTTTACTATGAGCTATTTAGAGAACCCTGTAACATCAGCATCCAATTCCGCGAGCGCTAATGTAGCACTAAGCAACACTAATCGACGTGATCAGCATTAGGAGTCTAGTGTGTTGTTATATTATAAGGTTTCATCAAATCGAGAGAATGGCATGCGAAACAATATATAATCACTCACAAACCGATAGATTATAATAAAGATGAAAGCAGAGATAAGTTCTAGTATTTATTAAATGATCTCAACAGATGTTGTTGTACAAGCTGGAGTCTGTGTCTCCTAATATTACACTCTATGATGAACTACTAGATGCCATCGGAAAGTTAGCGCATGAATGCTGGTGGTGATAAGACATATGATGTCAACGTATGAAAGAAAACCAGATTGGTTAATGCAGATCTGAGAAGTTATTGGCGACAAAGTAATGGGAGTTAGATGGTAGAAAGTTGGATTTACTTAGAGTACTTCTATCCTATGCTTCTAAAACCCGATCTCTGGATTGAGGATGTTCGATGACTACTGTCCCTGAAAGGTTGCTGACAGAGAGTGAAAACATTGTGTTATTGAAACTGAGGTTCACCGATATGTGATCAGGAACAATTCAATTGGTGTCCCCAACTTGAGACACCAGTTTCTAGGTCTTGGATATGATCTATGAATATTATTCCAGTGTTCTTCATATTGCCCATTATTTGCCGACTCTGAGGCAAAGTGGGGAAAGCGAAGAGGTAGTCAATTATTGACATCGCACTATGGAATGGAAGAATGCTGCAAAGAATTATTACTTGTCACTTCATTATGACTACGTGGATCGGGTTCTAGGGACAGTACAACTTAGTGGCCTGAGAGTATATTAGATATAATACAGAATAAAAACAGGTGTAGACTCTGATGCAGTTTTCTACTAAACTCCATATCAAAGTGAAATGTTTTTCCTCACTTCTCGGTTGTATTTTATAATTAACTACACCTGGCGCTTCTTAGTAATCAATTCAAATAAATCTGTGACAAAAACAACAAAATAAAACGAATCTCTACAAAACCACTTCTACTTAATAAAGACATCTCAAACTAAGCGGACTACATATAATAATAAGTATCACAAATCAAAATAAAAGAAGCTAAACAGAAATAAAACACTGTTAATTAATCAGATGTGTGTGAAAGAGATATAAGCAACAGTAAGATTTGCGGGATAATTTCTCCATCATGAAGAATAATGTACAAATGTATATGCTGCATCTAGCAATTAATAAATGTAACTAAAAAAATTGCGTATTAGGTCAGACTGCTGTCTTTAACTTTGATGTTTAAATACACAAAAACAGTATGTACTTCATTCTTGTTATTCAATTATATAAATCTATCGACACTATTTGTGCTATGGCTCTATAGCTAAGACATTTATTTTCGCTAAACTAATTGTAAGCACGATGTTTCGATTTTCTTACTACGAAAATAGCTCCAGAAACACTGCGTCCTGACAGATACCTGTCATGCCATAAGCTCGTAGTGCTTTAGTTATGCCACTTTCTTAGTGTAGTTATATTTTTCTTACATTATTAACGTCTATTATGGTGATCATTCTGACGACAATATTTCAATTTAAAATACCGACACCAATGATTATAGATTTTGTCCACATCATTTACGTAATATTATCATTTTAAACCTAAAAGCCCTTTGGCAATCATATTATGCAAGTGGATAGATAACTCACTGCCATGCCTTGAATACAGTTTTATAATCATGAAGTGCTTGGTTGAAAGGTAATCGCATGTTAACAGATGTTCCTGAAGATGAAGAGATTGAATTCGATTGTGGTACTGGTGTAGACGAACCAGAACTAGTTTGACTTGGACTAGAATACGAGGAATTAGACACCCCAGAAGCAAGAGAAGAACCACTAAGAACATGACCACAATATTGAGCCAATAAACTGTTTCCTTCAGTTATTTCAACTGCGCGATGAGCGATCTAAATATTGAATAACAGGAGAAAATAAGATACAAAATTTAAAAAAATTATTTAAGCGATTAAAAAATCAAAAATTGCAAACCGAAGATTACCTAATAGTGGAAAATATGATTGTATAAACCATGAAACCCAACTACTGGACAAGGGGATTATAGATTATTTTTATTTGTCCCCCCACCCCCAATACACACAACTCATACAACAGATTACGCAAGTTACTGGGTGATTTATAATTGTAAATGATAATTGATTAGTAAGATAAAACAGACCCATAAAATAAGCAGACAGATAGACAGTTACAACGTAGAACTTGGTAAATACGTACGCCAGTTCAAGTTGCCATGTCTCAATTAGCAGATAGAGATTAGATTATCGAATCAGATCCAGGAGTAGATGAGGTAGTAACAGAGTTGGTATTAATAAAAGGGAATAGAGATCAGAGATAAGATTCAAGAAAATATGATTCAGTAAAGAGAAAATTATGATAAGTTCAGAAACTTAGAATTTCGAAGAAGACAAGGAGTGGATGCACCTGTGCCATTGCCAACGATTTTGAGCCATATCACCCAAGGTCTCTAACCATTTGTTACGAGCGTCACGCGGAACCCAACCAGGTAGTCTGCACCTATTAACATGGCTCAGCCCAATTGTCAATGACTTCATGGACTGGAGCCATGTTTTGGTTTGTCCGCCCCTAGCTTTCTTCCAGCCTACTCCTACACCAGACAGCATTGCTCGTCGAGGTAGGCGGTGGTCAGGCATACGTAATACATGTCCTAACCACCTTAGCTGATGAAGATTTACTACTTCATCAATCGACTTACCGTATTTACCTAGTACTCTATTCCTAACCCACTTATTACTTACTTGGTGGTCCCAGCAAACACAAGCAATGCATCGAAGACATCTATGATCGAATCTGGTTTGTGTTTTTTTAGCAAGTTTGGGTTTTACGGGATGAAGGTGCTAGCCCCATGCTCAACCCTCCTCCTTTACAGGGGCTTGGGACCGGCAGTAACCCTAGGAGGGCTACAGGCGGAGTTTATGATCAAATACTAGGAGCCTATCCTCTATCCTTAGTGACCATGTTTCACATCCATAAAGTAGAACGGATCGCACTACTGCGCAGTAAACGCGTCCTTTGGTCAGTAGTCGGATGTCTCGCCTACGCCACAGGTGACGCAAATTCCCAAAAGCTAATCGAGCCTTATGTATACGCGCAGAGACTTCAGCAGACACCAGACCGTCAGGACTGATGAGGCTGCCAAGATAAGTGAAGCGGTCAACACATTCAACTGCCTCACTCCCTGTCACTAATTTCAGTGTCGAATCAAGCCGATCCTGAAGTAACATTTTGCATTTGGGTGGAGAGAATCGCATCCCAAACATCCTTACATTCATGTTTAAGGTAGTCAAAAGATTCTGTATTTTATCAGCATCTTCGCCTAAGAGAACTATATCATCTGCATATTCTAAGTCAGCAAGTTTATCTCCAGGAAGGAGGTCAGCCCCGGAGAAGTCAGACGATGAAAATGTCAACTCTAAAAGTATATCAATGATAAAATTAAATAAAAATGGGGAAAGCGGACAACCTTGACGAACACCACTGGAGGTAATCACTTCTGACGACAAACCGCCATAAGTTCTCACTCGACATGTGGCGTTCGAGTAGAGAGCTTGTATAAGGTTAATGTACTTTTGTGGTACACCTTTCAATGACAGTCATTGCCACATAACCTTTCGATCGATAGAGTCAAATGCCGCTTTAAGGTCAAGGAATACAACTATTGCTGGGCGTCTAAAAGTGTGTCTATGTTCCAGAACCTGCCGAAGTGTGAATATTTGGTCTATAGAACCACGTCCAGGTCTAAAACCACCTTGGTTCTCTCGAGTTTGCTCTTCACGAGCTTTAGTTAGACGTCGAAGTATGATTGAAGCTAATATTTTGGACACTATATTCGTTAAGCTGATTCCTCGGTAATTTTCACAAGAGGACTTCTGTCCTTTCTTATAGATCGGGACGATTAATGTTTGAGACCAGTCACATGGGATTACGCCCAATTCCCAGATTCTAGACAGGATCCCGATTAAGCTCGCTGCTAAAACTGGACCACCATCCTTAAATATGTCAGCGGTTAATCCATCAGGTCCTGCTGCTCTCCCTCGCTTTAGGTTCCCTATAGCCTTCTCAACCTCACTAAGACTTGGGGGCCAATACTAATTTGCCATTCAGATTGCTTGGGAATGGTAGGCAACTGGGATGAGGCCGATGGCCAACTGAACTGTTTCCTATAATGTTCTGCCCATAGGTCCAACCTTCTGGATTGACAGTGAATAGTGCTCCCATCTTTATCTGGGATAATTTCACTCACAATCCGATTTCTGATACCCGTTTCCTTGATAAGTCAGAACAGTTGCCTACTGTTACCTATTGCCGCTGCCTTTTCCATCTCTTTAGCTTTCGCCACCCACCACTGCTCACGACCATTGCGTAAGCTTTCATAAAATAAGCACAAAATTAAAATTTCGACTCACTGACCAATGAAATCATTCGAGCGAAATCAGTGAGTTCTTATTCATGTAATCATTTATAAAATTCATTGTAGACAGAAACTTACTTGAAGTAAAGGTACATGTTGAGTTGTAACGATAAGAGGTAAACGTCGCCATTCCATAAGTGTGACAGATACGACGCGATGACTTTCTTGTTCTGAAGCATGGATCATATTTACGATATTATTCATGGGCGACATCGATGTAGTGTTGGAGTGCGGAGGAGTTGATGTAGCATTTGTCGAGGTCGCATTATTTGAAACAGATGGATTCGGACCAGAAGTTGATCCAGTGGATAAATCACCTGAAGTTATACCAGGATTGTAAGAATCAATATCCGAATTTGAATTAGCAACTGTTGTGAATCCAACCGCGCGACGTCCCGCCACACAAGCTGCAGCTTGAATAAGAGCATATCTTGGTAGTTCATTATGAGGACATTCATTAGCCAGCTTTACATGTATTTAAAAAAGAAGAGACGAAAGGGAAACGACAAAAATTCATTCACTCGTACCCAAAATGTGTAAACACAACATATAATTGTTAATATACGAAGAATATGAGATGATGTCAAATGCACTTATCCGACTAAGATGATTACAAATACCTTAGCTGGAGAGAACAGTTATTATCAACCGTAAACCAAAAAGGGAAGAGATCAATAACTAAAATGCCATCACTAATTATAAGAAACGAAATAATGGAGTCTCAGTATCAATTTCTAGCTATATGCTAACATGTAGAAGTAGTGTCGAATATAATACTGTCAATTATCATATTTCAGTAGTTTCATAGGACAGACAAGATATGAATTTTTTGAAAATTGAAATAAAATTCACAAGTAATTAAAAATATTGGTAAATATTTATAACTAATGATATAGACGTTTAAATGGAGTCGATTTCTGATTCAATAAATGTTTAATATAATAATCTAATGTAACTCACTGGAGATAGTGACTTACAAGACATTGAGAGTTTTGCCAATCAATCCATAATACAATAAAGAATACCTTTATCTACAGGCAAACAATTTATGTATTCCTTTACATATGTATATATAAGGTATTAACAAAATTACACTGAAAAAAATATCATTAGTATTTATTTCAAGACAATAACATTAAATGATCATAGAGATGAGATTATTGACACCTTTGTGTAGTCTTTGGTTTTATTTGAATTTTATCAGTGAAAATTGAACTGTGCCCACTAGTCTAAATGACTTGACATTGCGTACATCACACTTTAGCAACAAGGCTCAAATAACATAGCTACAACAGTTCTGAATGCAAAACTATGTGACCAAAATTCGAATTTCACATCAAAATTCATTTATTTCAATACTGAGGGCAAATCTTGTTGAAGAGTGTCAAGTAAGATGAGACTTAAACTAAGTTTATCCAACAATCTAAAAAATTGATACTAGTGTACATCATATACATAAAACTTACTCTAGCCAAATCATAGTATACTTCAGACCAATCACTTCGTCGCCACGCTGCATCTGCTTTTAAACCCCAATAACTAGAACCACCAGAATTGCCTAAGCTAACACCAGTAGAATTTGCATTTCCAGCTGACATCGAACCAGATCCGAATGAACTAGCAGACTGAAAAGAAGATGCTAATGAATCTAACGCTTCCCACTGACCAAGTTGTTTTAATTGTCTGGATGTCACAAAAAGAACAAGTTAAAAATTATAGTTTCATTTGTTGCAATGCAATTTAATACACCATAAGGGGTTAGCGACAACTAGGCAATATTTAGAAGTTATCTAATGGTATATATATATATATATATATATATATATATATATATATATTCTTCAGATCGGTTAACAGAGAGCAGGTAACCAGTAGTGATCAAGTTACGATTAAAAATTGAACACAGATATCAATTAATAGAATAGCTTTGTGTACGCTGATTGATATTAAAGAATAAAATCTATATCATAGACTATGGATTAGAACCTATCGCTAACTGTAAACAATCGTTATAAAAAACTTTCTATGCTATATTAAACTACTTAATAGTAGGTGGAACAGCTGAAATGTAATGTTTTTGTATTTTCTTGTTATACGCAGTTAGAGAAGCTTGCTGATAACGGATATCTACAGATTCAAAGAATTATACATGATTACTAAAAAGAACTAGACCTCTAATTTAAATCTAAAAAATGACACTTAAGACACTGCTGATTTTAAAGAACGACTATATAACATAAGCAGTGTAAGACTGGGAATTATTCAGTTTGTCACGATGATTCTAACTTGATAGACCATCTCGAAAACTTAAAATAAGTTAGAAAAGAGACTAGGTGGGACTACACACGTTCAGAAGCTTAAAAATAAGTCGTAATTGAAGGCGTGTTATCGACTGGTAAGTGACAAAAAGTAATATATCTTACAGGACACAGTAATCCCGAAGGCGCGCACGATTAATAAGTTCTCCCAAATGTACTGAACGATCTGTAAGCACGTTTGAGCGAGTGGCAGATGAGTTGGATGACGATGCGGCGACAGCAGCTGCTGCACGGTTTGATGACGCCGAACTACCAACACCTGATGATGACTCTAATGAATTCGGAGTACTGAGAACCTGATTAACTGATAGATTTTCCACAGCACAATCCAGAGATCGTAAGAGGTAACCATGTTGAGCAAATTCCAAACACATAAGTAAAGAGGGTGATCGCATAGGATCACTCACAATTTCACTCGATGACTTTTGTTGTTGCTGACGCGAAGATAGTCTATACCACCAAGCGAAAGTCAAAAAGTCACGATCGTTCATGTCATTATATAATGCAATAAGTGATAGTGTTGCAGCTCCAAATGGGAATTCATAAGGTTTTATGTTGGAAAGAGTATCAGTTTGCTCTGTCGAAGGGGGGTCAATTGAATAGACCAAATCATTTAAAACACATTGCCCATTAAATTTTAATGCTTGAAAGCACATTGATTCAAGAAATAAAACAACTGTGTACCATTGGTTGTGAGCTTGTCCTAAATACTAAAAAATAAACAAAAAATTCAAAAATATAAGTTATTTTCACAAACGGAGATATTTTAGTGAAGAAAATCCTGTGATACATTATCTCCTGATTTAGCAACAACGAGTCAAAATTATTGATCCCGATCCTAACATAAATAACCAAAGTTTTGAGGCAAATATGCAACTTAAATAAAGGATTACTGCATATGAATTTAAGATCATCTGCAAAATATGATCATTAATGTTGAAATAATAGTAATAATAACAGTGTAACTGCTAACTTGTGTATAATGATAATAATAGTCGAGTGGACTTCGCTAAATGGATTAAGAATTTCTGATCTATAAGTATGTTGTTTACGAAGGGTGAATGTATCGAATAATATTCATTCCAATTTAATTCATATTGAACTGGAACGAAGAGATCCGGTTTGACGTATTAGGTCTCAGTATTTTTCGATTAGGATATACTCTATTACAACTTGATCTAAAAAATAGTTTACGATAGTATCTTAATTCGATCCAGTTTCTTTAAAAACACCCTAATACTAGTTTGTGAATTTCGCATTATACCTCAAGAACTAGTTGAGTACATTCAAGGCAATGAACCAATCACAAGGTTTAAATTGTTCAGACATTCTCATGTTTATTAAAACAAAGATGTTTAAACGAAGAATGCTCTTTTCAACAAATTAATTCCAGGTTCTACAATTATGGGTCCAAAATTAATGAATACAAGTAAATTTAGAAGTTGATAAGCAAACTGCATCATGCGATTAACGACTAAGATGATTAAATACTAAACCATTAAAAAGATAACTTACAGCAACAGCTGGCAAAGGTAAATGTATAAGTAATGTATCTGCACATGAGGACAAAGCGTTGAAAAAAGCCCCAACGGAACTTGGTTGAGGCTCAGATGGATGTACATGTTGATCTGACGTTAAGAAACGAATTAACTGAGGAATAACAAATCCTCGAACTTCATTAGGGGACAAATTACGACCATTTACTGATGGACTATCAGATAAGATTGTTGATTCTAAGCAACCAGACTGCAGTGAATCGTGCACGAGGACTGGTTGAACTGCGTTAGAATGTTCTTGAGCCAAAGGATTTACCTCAGATATTTCTCCCGACGTTACATCGAATAAAGGACTTTGAGTTTCTGATTGCTGCAACAATAAACGATCCCATATTTGCCGCCAAAGTTGGTGAAAAATATTGCTAGCAAGAGCTGGACGTTTATGAGCTAGACATAGCATACCTCGTAATCCTGGGCCGATTGACAGCTACAATTTGAGCAACAATAAAAAAATATGGAACATAAAAAATGAAAAAGAAATACAACGAAACGAAGAAATAAAATACAGACCACAGGAGTAAATAATAGTCACATTAGAAGTTATGGAACTTTAAAGTTATTATTACTCATTATTCAGAACTACATTTGGAAAGTGAAACAACTAAATGTGGATAAGTCATTTCGAGAAAAAAAACATATTCTTGTTGAGGATCTACGAAAAACATATGACATCTTACAATATCAATTAAATTTAATTATAGAGAATATTAAACATCAAATAAAAAAAGATACTACTTCTGGTTCAGAAGGATTCTCTGTTGATTTATTCTATGAACTAAGAACAAACCTCTTAAAAACTACAAAATAGTTATAGAATAAAGAGATACTAGATGAAATTTCATTCGAACTAAAAGTCAAAAAGTAAACCAGACAGTAATGTAGAACGTAGAACGTGTGGTTCTGTCCAATCTTCCACACCACATTAGCAAAGAAAGGTGAATATCAAAGTATGAAATGCTGTAGTAACATAATCGGTAATAAAAATAAGTATGGATATAGAGAATATGATTTGTGAACAAAGAATAGATTCATCGAGAGGAAGACATAAAAATTTGGAAGATTAGGGTTTAACGCAATAAAGAGTGTATGCATCAGTATCATTGCGACATATATTGGATTACAACTGGGTAGTCTGCACCCATCGACACTGACCTGATTAACATTCAACGACTCCATATACTGATGCAGTGTTCTGATTTATCATCATCTATCCTTTTTCCACCATACTCGTGAAACAGTGTTGAACGTGCATCGAAAAAGTGGTGGTTCTGTATACGCAATAGGTCTCCAACCATCTCAGTTGGTGAACATCAACAACCTAATCAATTGACGTGCCACCTTTTCGATGATATCTATGATTGGGTACTAGCAGTCTACGAATGTCGTCTACTCTTAAAGGCAACATTTCACATCTATACAGTAAAGTAGAGATGAATGCTATCCACTATGTTCTTTGTTCGATCAGTAAATGGATATTCCGTCTACACTAACTGTTGTTGTAGGTTAGTTAAAGGCAAATGAGTTTACTGAATCGGTGTAGACATTTTTTGACACCATGACACGATGGGTGTTAAGACATCCGAGATAAATGTGGTAGTCAACTACTTTACTCCCTGTTTATAGGTTTGGTGTTGATGCAGACTAACTTTGAAGTAACGTTTTACACTCGGAGAAAGAAAGGTGGACAAAAAATGTGAGATCATGTAAATGTCTGAAATAAAATAAATAAATAAATATATCCAGATTATACCATTACTCTAGATTAAAGTAAAATAAAATTCACATAAGCTCCTATCTCCGCACAAAAATCTATCAACAAGAGTGTGCATGCATTTTTAGGAGAAATAAAACATTGGTCCCATTGATTGTCATCACTTTTAAAATTATGTGATAGGATACAGTCGACAGGAGACTATCGGCATACGTTTAGTGCTAGTTAGCGCTCACTCATAAGTAAGGTGTGCTTACAATCTCGATACTTCATGTGTTATGTAAACCATAGTTACTCAAATTCACGATGAGAAATGTTACCAATAAGCTATTCAGGCTCCGATGTAACTTTTATAGGACAGCTGCAATGACAGACCACTGAGTACCTCTTCAAAATCTTATTGTAGGATATAAAAGAAAAAGAGGTAATCCTTTTGATTCAGCTGAAACAATTAAACTTACTTTTGACAATTCATGAAGACCTTTAATTTGTGACTCGATAAAACCTTTGAATTCATTTAATTGAACTGAGTCACAATTTCGTTGGGCATTAATTTGCTGGTGATTGGGATCTTCAGTCGACATTTCATTTACTGGTGCAGGTAATTTATAAAAATAGCTGAAAATATTATTGAAACTTTGAGAATTAACTGAAAACATCGGTGAAGCGGTTGTATCCACGTCGCATAACAAAACCTTATATTAGAAAAAAATACAAATAATTAACAAGGGAAGAAAGTTGAGTAAATATACTACTAAAATAAAAAAAAATAAACGCATAAGCTTAATATTCTCGACGAGAACCATTAGACAAGACCAGTCTGAAAGTAAAATAAAAGGAATTAAAAATGACAGAATCATAAGATGTAAGACTGATATAACTAAAATAACCTCAACTAAATAATAACAAGTTACAAAAGTGTATGATTACCAAGAGTGTGATGAGAAAGTAAAATATACAGTACACGTTTTACTTTTAACGATGTTCATCACAAATCTACAACATGTAAAAATACTTGATCCTAAATAAGCCGAAACGTCATAGATCACTACAATGATAACACTACATTATCTTCATCGGAATGTCTTTTTTCAAATAAGTCAATCGGTAAAATGACAGGTTGATTCTTAGCTAGGTCTTGGATATCCAATGCTGGGAAGTCCTATATTGAGCTTTCTGATCTTCAATGACTGTTTAACTGATTCCAATCCGTGATTGAGAACTACAAGGAATAACGATCAGTTAAAGGAAGCAAAAGCGGAAAAAACAGTTCTAAAACAATGTACAAATCACTGTAGCAGACAGCAACAACATACTGCAACAGACTAACGATAATGTCTAACAGTCGAAAGTAATCAAGTTTAAATTGATAAAACAATAACTTAAAAGTCTAGAATTTCAGCTACCGACGGTCACACTGGCCATAGCCAGATAGTATATGAATATCAATGACTGCCTGGATTAGTGTCACATTTTGGTTTATGCCGACTTTCTAACGAGTTATTCCCACAATAGTTAAGACGGAAAATATGAACAGCAAACAACTTACATCTAAAAACACAGACAGCCAAAACCCATCACGAAAATGAGCTTCATCCCAAGTGTTAGATACAATAAGAAATAATAGTCGAACTAACAGTGAAGCACAGAAACAATTCGGTGAAGCAATTAGCTGATCAACAGATGATGAAAACTCTTTATCAGAACACGAATCAGTGGGATCAGCAGACAGACCAATATTTTCACTATTACAATTCGATACATTATTTACTATATTAGCATCTACTCGACGTAAATAACTATTTGCTGGATAACGCAGTTGAGATGCTTCCAAATACAAGGCGATGAAACGTTCAGTAATCTCAGGAAATGGTGATATAAGACCACAACAAAATGCTTGTTCTAATTTCACATAAAGATCATGATTTCTGAATACACTTGTACTGGCATAAACCTATGAAAATGAAATTAGAATGTAGAACTACGCACAAAAGAATATATAAACAATTGACTATGACATATAAATGTTATTAATAGACAAAATAATAGAATAACATAGTTTATAGTTTTATAAGCATTGGATAACAGTTCCATTCTAGTATAGAACACAACAGCGATAAACATTCGAGAGTCTATCTAAAATCGAAGCCATGATAACTGTGTTTGCATTCAGTGTTTTACATCTCGAATATAGTAACCGAATGAACTCAATTTTATTTGAGGATTTACAGTCTATTGAACAAAATGAAAAGAAAATCACAAGTTGCATAATCAAAACTGGTAACTGATTGCATGAAACGACAATGGTTATCAATAAAATTTGTTCATATATCAGACCATTTGGAGAATCGTAATAAAAAGTAAATACAGAGGTTAATACTAGAAAGTTAATTGTCGTTTTACACATTTGTACTTCACAACAGTTAAACAAGAATTTTAGAGAATATAAATAAATATAAACGTTTCCGTATGCTTATTGAAGTAAAGATAGGAATACTTATATCGATATTTGTACTAATGTCTGAATTTTCGCACTGTATGCACAATAGAATATCACAATATAAGTGATTTTATAACTCTGAAGTACATATATCAAATAACTATCAAAAAACAACATAAGTGATAAAAGATAATTAAGAAAAATTCAGTTCATCTGTGTATTAAAATTACATCTAAATGAAAAACAACCTACATCGTATATACATTCAAGAATTTCTCTTCCGACATCTGGTGAACTATCAATCCAACGTGGATAGGCTTGCCAGAGTCTACAGAAAAAATTGACTTTTTCACGTGCTGTCGGCGCGAAATGTTCTTCCGACTTTGGTACATTTATCCAATCACGCAAAACTTGTAAAACAGCACAAAATAAACGCGGATCTCGTGCTCTATCCATTATTAAGCATAAATCTGGCCCGAAAACAGTTTTACGCATTTCATGACTGACTACATTTAATCGTGATTTGATCATTTCAAGACCCATAATTAGTAAATCAGTAAGTTCTATTAAAATATTACAGAAGATAATTTTTATTATTAAATAAGGATGACAATGTTGAAGATAACGTCGATCAACATAGTACGTTTAATACATCTGATAAAGATATATTTTGATAGTTTACGTATACAGCTTTCAGTTGCAATATTACAACATTAAATTTCGCCTGTTTCCTACTTTGAAATTTGAGAGGTAAGGTAATATTGCTTGCACAAAATGTAGTTTCAAGCATAGTATATGCTAACCTGCTGTCAGGTTAAAAAGGTTTATAACTATTCGACCAGGTACCTATACATAAAATAGCATTCATAAACACCTGTATATATATATATATATATATATATATATATATATATACATAGAGAGAGAGAGAGAGAGAGAGAGAGAGACAGAGAGAGACAGAGACAGAGAGAAGGAAACAAGCAAAACCCCATATACGAACAATATGTAAACGTTTATAAGGAATTAGAACAATTCATATCTCGAATATTAATGTCAAGGAAAAAACAACTAATTAACAATTTACAAAAGTAGACAATGTTAATATTAACTGATTAGTAAGTACAATAATTAGTTTTAGCAATTTACCAAGTGTAGATTCATGTACTTCACTAAAAATTAAAATGTAAGTTGACTGAACAGAAGTAGATGAAGCTAAGTATAAACCGTTGACTTAATTGCTACTGAGCAACTGTCCTTCTTTATACACTAAAATTTCATATCAAAATAGATGAAAAAATAAAACTAAATTACTCACGTGCTGATGTTCCCGATTCTTGAGCATTAGAAGAATTACAATTTGATGTAACTAAATCTTGTATAAGACGACTAACAAGTTTAACTAATTGCACGATACAACGATCAACAAATGCATGAGGATTAGACTGAACTTGTGTTGAAGTGAATAGAAGAAATGCCGACTGCAATCGAGTTAATAATGTTGTCTTAGAAACACTAGAAAAATAAAACAATACAATTTTAACAGTTATAGAATAATAATGACAATTGTAATACTTCGAGAGTGTCAATCAGAATGATAAGTTTCTTCCCAAGCATAAAGCCTATGGTCAGGTATAGTCAACGGCTTTCATTAAGATCAAAATACACAAATAAATTTCTTCACTTTTACAGTTTAAACATAGTTCATATCAAATTAGGCTGAGGCTAACCGAAACATTTTAAATGTTCACTGTTGCATTTTGCACTCTCGGTTCATTATTAATCATTTAATGTGTGAATGTTCAATATTAGAACGTAATTTCTATGAGATTTTATTTTGAGTCCTAACTTCCATTCATCAAGTTTCACTGTGCTATATTAATGTGTTCACGGTAGACAGTTTAGAAAAATTTCATTAGATTGGAATGGAGTCTGTTAATGAAAATCACAATTAGTTGCAAAAACGGAACGGAAAAATAACTAAAAATGCCTTAACCATTAAATGAAACATATTCTTAATGTAAAAACAAAAGCATTTAACACTTTAACATGACTGAATAATTGTTTGGCACACAATTGTATTACACTTTTTATTAAGATTCGATAATCATGATAATTTACTTGAAGATGCTCGAAACAATTTAAAAATATGTTCTCTTTATTATCTCCCCCTTTAAATGCAAACTATTGCTCCAGGACTGGTTTTCGTCAACACCTGAACTAAAGATAGAGAGTGAAGTAGTTGAGAACATCAATCACTTCACTTATCTTGGAAGTCTGATTAGCCCTAATGAACTGGTCTCTGACGAAATCTCAATACGAATTCAAAAGCTCGTTTGGTTCTTGTCAACTTATGTCACCTATGGCGTAGACGAGATATTCGTTTCTCAACGAAAAAGAGAGTATACTGCACAACAGTTCGCTCTGTCTTACTTTATGAGTGTGAGACGTGGCCATTAAGGGTAGATGACACTCGAAGGTTATTAGCTTTTGACCATCGATGTCTACGAAACATCGCTCGCGTTAGCTGGGATCACTGAGTAAGTAATAACAAGGTTAGACGACTGGTGTTAAGGAAAAGTGGTAAATCAGCCGATGAGGTTGTGAATCTTCATCGACTGAGGTATTTGGGACATTTGTTGCGTATGCCCAAACACCATCTTCCTCGACGCGCAATGTTGGCTGATATAGGAATAGGATGGAAGAGAGGTAGAGGCGGCCAAACTAAAACATAGCATCAGTTTATGAAGTCACTGACTGCTGATTTGAGTTGTGTCAGTAGGTGCAGACTACCTGGATGGGGTCCACGCAATTACCGTAACTAATGGCTAGAAACACTGAGTGACATGGCCCAAAATCGGTCACAATGGAGCAGATGCATTCACTTATTATCCTCCCTTAAATCATCCATAACTTTCCTTCTACGCATTCTGAACCATATTCTATATGTTCACACTCCTTGTTACTATTATTATTTTATTTCATTGAAGCAACTTCTACTAATAGTGGTAGTGTTAACCTTGCGGTGACACAGAGGTATGGCAACTTGAACCGATGCACACATGTGCCAGGGGTTCTATGTTGACTATACATACATCTCTTTATTATCTTCAAGTTGAAGTATTACGCAATTATTAGTTCAAATTAGAACAGAATGAAACATTACAAAAGAAAATTCTCTTCAATCCACCATGCTTATTCTCAATAGATTGATATTGTGGTATTCATTAACTTTCAAGAAAGGAGTACCATGTATTATAAGAAAAAAGAGATTATAAATGAATTACTTTTCACTAAACATTGTGAATGAATCTTGAATTGCTTTTAGTGCTGCAGAATAAATATCAAATAATTCAGAATATGCAGTAATTTTCTGACGATGTGACGCTTCAGCTGGATAACGTTCAAGCAGAGCACGTAACAGACCGGCACACGAACGAATTAAACGAACATTAGTCAATTGTCGTGTTAAGATATTACACAACCCAGCACTAAAATATTTTACGTTGACTAATAGAGTTGAACTTTCCTTAAATAGTGAAGTATAAAATAAAAAAAAAACAGTAATTATTAGTAGTAATTAAACGAAAGAGAATTTAATTTTTAAAGTGTACTAACTGTCGGAAATCGCTACATAATTGTTGTCGATATTTTGATATCTTTAAATCGTGAGCAAAAGGTGTAATTGGTTATCTAAAAATCACATTCTCAGAGGCGAACTTTGAACTACATAACACACTATACTCCATAATTACCAAAAATTTTCCCATTGCATTATTATCAGTAGCAGTAACGAATGTATTTTCTCAGTTTTGGGGAGTTTGAAGTTAGGTTAGGAAAAACAAGAGAGATTTAGAATTTGAACAACTGGCTATTTAAGTAGTTCAATTGAATCCAGTGGCAGTTGTTCGTAAAATAACACTGTAATACATAACAGGGAAAACACTGACTAATATTAACAGTAAAATTCATGTCACACCAAAAGTTATATTTAGAAACATTTGACGATCAGATTATTGACCAACTGTAATTTCCTGCACTCATAGATCACTAATTTATACAGAAAAAAGTCATCTACTAAGGCTCTAGGGACTGAGATGAAGTTTACCCAAATAAAATCAATCTATTTCAAAATAAAAATAATATAATGAATACGAAGTAGGAGAAACGTACCAAAGTTGAGAATAGAACACGAAGAACTTCTAAAGTCATCAATAAACTGGTAGCTTGTGTTGTACCAAGAGTACTACTAGTAACTGATGTATTTGTGTGGGGTCCAGATGGAGCAGATGCTGATGTGGTGCACGACGCCCCACTAATATGAATTCCATGTGGATTAAGACTAGTAGTTGGGACTCCATTAGATGGTGTACTTGACGTTGAATGTGATGAATCATCCGGAGTGAAATAACGGTCAATAAATGCAAGTCGAAGTTCACAGTTCTCACCACCCCATACATCGGAACGAACAGCAAACTCTAATTGAGCTAATGTTCGAGATATAGACTGTTCAGATAAGCTCCCACTTTGACTAGCGTCAATAGCCTAAATGAATGCAAGATATATATTAGTGGTATTTACAAGTGAACGTTTCAAAGAGAAAATGATACAAACAACTTGAAATACTCTTTAGGTGATTTAAGTCAATAGAAAATGATTCACATGTCACCAAAACTGACCGACTATAAATAACAATTAAATATATTAGAGAAAAACAGAATTATGCAACTTACTTGACAAGCAAAGCGAATTAAAAGATTTACAAGTTGATCACGCTGAGGTTTATCCATAGGTGAGTTAGCTGGTTGAGTCTATAATAACATTTCACGAATATAAAATGATCACGTAACAATAATAAACAAAGATTACAGTAGAATAATGTACATGAAAATCTTAGTCGACTTAACGTTTTAGAAAGATTGCATTACCTGTTATGTTTATACCTTAAAATATGAGAGAAATAATTAAAGGTCTGAACATAAAAAACAGTTAAAAATTAAAGTGAACTAATGTAATCTATGTAGGTTGATCACTAAAAGATCAAGAAAGCGAATAGTGTTTTTAAATTATCTAAATCCTGTTAAGTAATATGTTATTACTTGACGAATTATCAAGCCCTGATAACCTCATCCCACCTAATGACACTTTTTACACTTTAGTATACAATTATAACTTACGGTTATTTGATTCAGACACTATCCAATACAAAGTAGAAAGTGGAACGTTTCAAAGAGAAAATGATACAAACAACTTGAAATACTCTTTAGGTGATTTAAGTCAATAGAAAATGATTCACATGTCACCAAAACTGACCGACTATAAATAACAATTAAATATATTAGAGAAAAACAGAATTATGCAACTTACTTGACAAGCAAAGCGAATTAAAAGATTTACAAGTTGATCACGCTGAGGTTTATCCATAGGTGAGTTAGCTGGTTGAGTCTATAATAACATTTCACGAATATAAAATGATCACGTAACAATAATAAACAAAGATTACAGTAGAATAATGTACATGAAAATCTTAGTCGACTTAACGTTTTAGAAAGATTGCATTACCTGTTATGTTTATACCTTAAAATATGAGAGAAATAATTAAAGGTCTGAACATAAAAAACAGTTAAAAATTAAAGTGAACTAATGTAATCTATGTAGGTTGATCACTAAAAGATCAAGAAAGCGAATAGTGTTTTTAAATTATCTAAATCCTGTTAAGTAATATGTTATTACTTGACGAATTATCAAGCCCTGATAACCTCATCCCACCTAATGACACTTTTTACACTTTAGTATACAATTATAACTTACGGTTATTTGATTCAGACACTATCCAATACAAAGTAGAAAGTGGAACGTTTAACACCGTAGTGATAGGTAGTGCATCAAAAGGATGAGTAGAGTTCGTTCTCCCTCTCGAAACGCTATCATATGATCACATGTTTGGCATTTCCTAGAGAGGTCCTACTCATTCTCCTCTTATGGCGAAGTGTTATTCACTAAGGTGAGAGGACGAAAGCGAGAGTCCGAATTGATCAAAATAAAGGACCACCAAAAGTAGTTTAAGAATCTATTAGATGTATTATAGCATCTTAAAAGCTCTGAACACGAACACCTCCGGCAGAATAAGTGTACACTAACCATCTTATTTCACTGTTCCGATTCAGTAATGAAGTCAAACCACCTCTCTCTAACTTGGAAAATTCAAATGGTCTCACCATTTGGATTCATTGGCTTTGGTCGCCTGCATTACGATTATTACCCTAGTAGCTTTCATTTCAACCATTATTTACCGAAACTGGGATTGGTTGAAAAAAAATAGAGGTGATTAAATTATTACATAGCGCCGTGGAATAAAAGCTCTATAGGACTAGATTCTGTCGATCCATCCCGATTTCCGGGTTAGGGTTATAGAGACAATGCAACTTGGCGGATCGAGACTTTATCAAATAACACCCAGAACAGAAGTCAGTGGAGATCCTGCTGCGGTCTTTCAGTAAAATGGTGACCTCTGTCAGTAGGATGAAGTTTTTTTGTTTGTTACTGTTATTGCTGTCAGATTAAATGTTATCTTTTTATGATCACGTTTCCGTCATAATTTCTACACAATATTATGCATTGTGTGGAGCACGTATTTTGGGTACTCATTTGTAGGAAATTCTGCGTTTAATTAAATAAATAACGTCTATTTAGTTGTGTCTATGGTTAGGTGTTCACTGTGAAACCTGAAGGTACTATCTCCAGTAGTGTCATGATTACACATTACTGAGCCCCCTCCTCATCAACTGTTCATAGCTACATAGTTTACAATGGTACCCAATCGTAATCAGTTTAACGAATGAAAACAACAAATATCATGTAATGTGAGCTTAATAATACACGACAAAATCTTTTCATGCCATTATTGGGTAAAATTCGAAATCAATTAACATAAGTTAATTGTTAAGTACATATTTAATGATTCAGATTCGAGTCACACTTTATGTATGAATGAAAGTGAAGTCCGCTGGGGATCCAAAATCGAAGTTAATACGGGTAAATATGCACTCGCAATCAATTGGTTCAAAGTGAAAGGCATTGGAAATGTCAACAAGGTGTGTATACTTACTGTTGTAGTAGACTGAATATTTTATATTTTCCGTTGATAATAGATTATCATAATCATTATCCATTGGATTTGACTGACCAGTGTTTATCTTTGAATAACTCTCAGTTATTTCACGACGACATCGAACATCCCATTGAGCCGCAGTATAAATCATATCTAAAGCAAGTCGACGTTGTTCAACAGGTAACTAAAGTATAATGCAAAAGAAAGGATTGATTATGCGTACAAAGCCTTAATATGTTACTACGGTCAGTAACATAAAAGCATTCAACTCTCTGTGATTATGTAGTGTGGTAGCTTCAGACAGTGCATATTTTTGTCCAGTTTATAAGTTGTTTCTCAATAAGCTTGAACAACTTAAAATAAGTATAAAATGCAACTAAAGTTCACGAACTGTTTTGAACTATGGTTTACCTTCAGGCGTTAGTGACACTAATCAACGGATTTAGATCGTAGCAGATAGAGTCAACAACTTAACACTTCAAAGTCTAGCATCATAATCACTGAATGTCTACGTCCACTGCCATACAATTAGTAAGAAAAAAATCACATTTCCAAAGTAAAAACAAGAACGCGAAAATGTGAATTTCATAGAACGATAATTTAAAGTTATTAACGAAAAATATGGGATATCCAATTAAAACCAAAAACTGAAGATTTAAGAAATGCAAATAAAGACAATTCGCTCACCTGTTGAACTGATAGTCGAGAAATGATTACAATGATATGGTGTAGTATTTGGTGACGTATTGGATAATAAAAATCTGAATGTCGAACGATTATTCCTCTTTAAAACATTAAAAATGAATTGAGTAAAAATAATGTTTTTACTTTTAGAAAAATAGGAGAATGAGTGACGATAATAAGACTAGTAACATTAATAACCACATTTATATGATTTGAATACTGAGAATTCAAAACTAGAGATACTACCCAACATTTACAATTCCCGAAGTATAACACTGTAATCCCTAGAACAATCAAACAGACAGTAGTACAATGGAAAAATGCGTACTTGACTAATGTGACAAGTTAGAGAAAGATTTATCAGTCAATCGAAAACTCAAAACATAGCACATATGTGACCAAATCAAAATAGGTTTAAATGGTTGAGAAGCGAGTAGTTGAACAGTTAAGTTAACGAAGCTGACAAAGTAATGGACAATTAGAACTATTACCTGAAAAGAAAAAAGCTTCCTAAGAACTTCAATACTTTACTTTAAGGCCAGTGGTCTAAATGTAATAAATTCGTATAGAGACTTCTCAACTAGGTTCCGGATGAGACCGAGTATGCAGTGCTGAGTATCAATTATACGACGGAATACGAAACGAATGAGGTTTAGTTTCGGGATGTTTTACACAAGATGTCAGTTTGTGAATACGAATAAACATTTAAAACAAGTCGTTTTTAAACTATAAGTACATGAAAAGTTGCCACTAGATTAATAAAGTGGAGAAATGTAACTCACAGAATATGCACACAAGATTGAATCCCATGATCTTCCAGCATAATTTTCTTAGTAGCTAATGCAAGTGCTTTCTAAAGTAAAAGGGTTAAATAGAAGTAAATAAGCGATACATTACTCAAATCATCATGAAAACTTACCACCTACTAAATGAAGCCGACAAGATCATAAACCCATTTGAAGATCGTTATAAAGAGAGAACCTTAGTACTCAATACACAAAAAATGAAAAAATTGTACTATAAAGAGGGAAATATCAAACCTCTCCAATAAATAGGCTTGGAGGTTGATATACCGGGCACCTAACGAAGATTGTCTATCTTCGAGAACTGTGCTTTTGAACATCATTTAAATTATTATAACTGTGGACAGTTTAAACATTTCATTTCTATGACTGTTATGCTCCCCTTGCCCGGTTCATTCGTTTGTATATTTACTCTTGGCGCACTGTTTATTTACTATGAACTACGCTTACTTAATTGTGTACAAGCTGTACTCATTCACTGCCACTCTTTCCTTTGGTCTGTATCAATGTTAGATTTATGATTGGTTAACCGTGTGGTCTGACTCTATGTATATTATAAAGGCATGATTAAGATATAATACGTTCTCGGTTCTCGCTCTCTCCGTCTTTCTGTTCTCAGTTCTTGGCTCTGGTTGTTCTATTGTCGGTCTGGGAGAGAGTCGGCTTAGATCAATCGAGCATTATCAACTAGGCACACATCTTATTGGCGTTCGCATCCACCAACCAAATCATCCTCTCCTTCATCTCTCCTCCTTCCTTTCTTGGCGTCATAACAGAGGTTGAAAGCACACTATATGTGTGGGGGCCAATGATACTACCAGACTGTCCAAACAAAAGTCAATCAGTTAATCATAAATAAGGTACACTCTAACAAATTTAAGTTAATTTAAAATACCAAACCACATTAGCACAACCATTTTAAATTAACAGGATTAATACTATAATCAAGTTCAACAAAAATGAACGAAACCAAGTTATGAGAGAACAATGGAATTTAAGATGCCTAAGAAGATAAAGAGTGAATCCACCTATCATACTGTGATATATTCTCAGTCACGTCACTCAGTCTTAAGCCACTGGTAGCGATTGTCGTATGGACCTTTGTATCTAACAGTACGGCTCAGACATGAGATAAACAGAGGAAAAACTAAGCCTACCAACTATGTATGTCCAATTAGTGTTACAAAGAAGCCTATCTAACAAGTGATCCCGTATTTAGAATCGATTCACTATTAATATGAAACTTTGGTCTTATACAAACAACTTATGTGTTCATGATTCATCAAGTGACGATAACCAAAGAAAGTGAATACAAAAATGTATATGCCTTTTTTACCTGATCTTCAGATCCTTGCACCCAAGCTGGAATAAGAATATCCAACGCAGGATTAACAATTTTCTTTGTTTCTGTATGTGCACCTTTTGCTAAGCATTGGAAAACTTGTACAGTAGCTGTTCGTAATACATTGAATTTAGCAATTAAATGTGATAGTAATTGAAGACCAGTATATTTTTCTTGAAGATCTACAGCAGTTAAACTACTGGTTAAACAAGGACGAGCGAAATCAGTGAATTTACGCAGTCGATAACCTTGTTCACTGAAGAAAATATAAAAGCAGAAAACCGGTAATCATATAAGTATTTATTGGTTTGCTTTGAAAGAAGTTTCCAAAGCATGTTACGCAGATGTAATATACATTATTTAAAATGCGTTTAGTCATTATTAACTCATTTACTAAGCACAGATTTATGTACCTTGCATCGAGTCGCACTTTGTGCGATGGTATTAGTGATACTACCAGGCTTCCAAAAACGAAGTAGTCGCAATGGTCTTAGAACCTCCAACTTCGTAGATGATAGTGGACTGTCCTAACCATCAAGCCCCGATCGTAGCTGCTACCTTGACGTGGTGGTCGGGCTTGCTTATCGTGATGGCCCAACCGAGCTATATTGTTTGGAACGCTTGTTCCTCTAGGTCCTACCATGCCAAGCAGGTCTGTTGGAGAGCGATAAGACTAAAGGTAGCAATCTAAGATCTGAAGGCGAAGTCGTACTGATGGCCGCAGCAGGGTGTGACAGCAGTAAGGTGTTTCCCTCGGATAACCAGCATCTGCAGCAATGCTGCCTTCTCACAAAGGAAGGGAGGGGTTAGAAAAAGTCGACCCTAAAAATGTCACACCTCACCTTACTCCACAGATTTCCGTCTTCGGTAGTAAGGCCTTCTAAAGAACGGAGCTAACAGTTCGAAAACATCCCATAACAAGGTCGTGCGTGATCGGCCTCAAGTAGTTGCCCATTGGGCTCTGCAATCGCACTTCCAGGTCACTATGACTAACACTAATCCAGTTTCCTTTTCAGGTACCTCAAACAGTAATACCCTTCCATGATGTGGGCAGCCAGGAAGTGACAACCGCCCTCATACCTCTAACAGATCAAGAGATCATCTTTATCGAGGTCAAATCCCATCCTCTATTCACCATCAAGCCACCTCTCTACTCTCTGTATTAGAAAAAGTAACCATCGACGTAAACTAGAGAAAAGAAACACTGCTTACCGAGCACTTCCCATATGAACATAATTTGGTGTATGATAAACAAATAAACTAGCCATTTGATAATACATAACACGAAGTTCAGTACATGTTTGAACAGCTGGATCTTCAAGTAAAACTGAGACGAATAAGTGTACTAAATCAAAATCTAAAATACAAAAACGGTATATACGTATGAAATTTGATACAAAAATAGAAATAATGTAAATAGCTAAAAACTATTAATACAACGAAGATTATATTAACTGAGTAAGATAATGCTATCTCTCAGATATTTGAAATGAAGTGGGACTGGACCTGCGATATAGTGATGGACAGTCGAATGTCTACACCATAAACTACAACCCACAAATGTCAGAAAATATGACCAAATTTCAGACGAATAGCCATTTTATTGAATGATGAACGGAATATCAAATACTGCAAAAGTTAAACAATAAGATGAAAGGTATTTTAGTAAGTTCATCTTGGTTAAGCGACTAATTGTCGTTCCACAAAACAATCATACCTAGTCGATAGTTTAAAAAATACTAATTTTTAGATGAGGATATCAGGAAAACTCCAACTCATACACAAATAAGTTAAATGTGTAAATATACAATTTAAAAGCAACCAACCATTCATTTCAAAAGGTTTCGCTGGTCCACCAAGAAATATTTCATTTTCTCCACGTTCTAAAGCATTTGACAAGCATGGGAGTATAAGATGAGCCAATAACTTATACATATCTTCTGTTGTAATTGCATTATTCATTCCAAAAACGATTGGACTAAATTCCGGTGAATTGTTTCTATGTATAAAATTCAAACGACTTTTAACAATCGCGATAAAATGCAAGAATAATCGACGATGCCAAGTAAGATCAGATTCAGAGATTAATTGAACTAATAAACAACGTAGAGGGTAAAGATCTGCCACGTAACGTAAACGTGCCACACCGATTGTAATGACAAAGAGAAGGTCAAAATCATCCGGATGAGATCTTTAAAAAAAATAAAGAATAACAATAATTAGAGTTGGTGTCATATTCTTCAAAGCGGTAAAAAATAGTCAGTCAGTCACGAATAACGCACAGTCTGGAACAGAGAATTAAGTTACTGTACCACACTGGTACAACGAGGATTAATACCATAATCAATTTCAACAAGAATGAACGAAACGAAGCTATGTATGAAAGAATAATGGAATTTGAGATGCATAAGAAGATAAATAGTGAGTCAACCTGTCACATTATGATATATTTTCAGTTACATCACTCATTGTTTCCAGTAACTGATTGTAACTGTCGTGCTAACACCTGCAGCTACAGACACGGTTTAGACTAACTGTCAACAGCTTCATGGACTAACACCACCTTTTGACTTGGCCGACGTCAAGAATGTAACGATGAATCAATTTCTCAGAGTTAACAGTAAACGAATGTGTAGAAGTCGTGCAGCTTGTTAATTACCACAATATATATATCATAAACTTAACAATAAACTTACAAAGAATTGATGGGGATTTCTAACAACAAAGAATAAAAGGGTGCTGTTTGTATTTGTCATTAACTGGCCTCAGTTAGGTACCAATTAAAACCAGGGAGCACAGGATGGCTGTTTCGTCATACTATAACACTTTCCAAAAGTGCCTGCACAAACCCATCATGGATCGAACCTAGGACATTAAGATTATATGTGCGAACTACTGGGTAGTGTTATTTATACGACACCTAATAATACCAGTAGCACAAGTAAAATCAGTTTTCTTCCATTCTACTTTCAAACGAATCAAGAGTTCGGATTTAGGATGGAAATATATGATACATATCCTAACCACCTTAATCAATGAACATTCACAAACTCTGACAAATTTGTCATCATTATCTAGCACTCTGGGTTCATCGTATAAATACCACTGAGTATAAATAAAGCGGAATCCCTACTACATTACTTTTTTTTCGGACATGGCATACAACATGACATGACTCACGTAAAAATATTCATTATGTAGTAGTACAATGTTTACCTGAAACAATCCAATAAACAATCTAACAAAAGCCTCGGTTCATCCCAATGAGTATGATCTGTTGTACCAGAATAGATTAATGAACCGGGATCGCACGGTAAATTCTCTATCGCAACTGAAATAGTTGATTTATTTCCAGTTGATGCATTTATTTTACAAGATAGATTGGATGAGGCAGATTCAGTTTTCCCACCGATATCTGTCATATATTCACCTAATATCCGGTTTCCGATAGCATCTTTAGTTAATGTTACCAAAGTTAAATTCGATTGTCGTCGAATAAATAAATTTGACTGCCAATAAGCCAGTAGAGATGAAAATAATGGATGATATTTAGTTTCCCATACACTGAATTGATTTGATTTCAATTTTGAATTACATTTAGATGTATCAATGGATGAAATATTATTGACAGTTAACCAATTTGGTGATATTTGATGAATTGTATGAACTGCACGAATTGCTAAATGTCTAGGACATGCAAATGTTAACAATGTTCCAACTTGAGGCAAACACAGCTGTCCATTACTATTATCAGTACCTGAAAAAGTAAGCATTAACAATATTTGATGTTTCGTAGAGTAAAAATAAGTCAATTATCGGAAAAGCTAAGTGATAAACACCATTGATGAATAGTAAATCCAAAAATAGAAAAGATGCCTGTAGTAAAAGTTGATTACGACTCGAAATCCCAAGACACCATGGATATGTAAAATTGTGAACGAAGAAAAAAAAAATTGATTAGATTTAAATAACTTCCTGAAATACATAGGTATGATTGTATATGAAGAAAACATAAAGCATGCGGTTAAAACTTGACAAAGAATTCTAAGTATGATAGAAACTTGAACTTTTACTGTATTAAGATATTAAATGTACTGATTATGGTCAGTTTTCTCCCACAAAAACGTATACACAAAACTACGTGGGTTTCACCGGACCACATTACAGAGAAACAAATCGACCATATGTGCAACAACAAGAAGTTTAGAAGGACCATGGAAGAGATAAGAGCAAGGAGAGGAGCTGACATAGCTTCAGATCATCATCTGGTAATGGCTAAAATAAAAAAACTAACGCTGAAAAAGCACTGGACAACTGGAGCAGCAGTATTACAAAAGTTTAATACAGCCCTTCTCCGGCATACTAATAAACGCAACGAATTCAAAATAACTCTCAACAATAAGTTCCAGGCATTTCATGATCTACTAGAAAAAGACAGAACTAATATGGAAGACAACTGGAAAGTGATTAAGGAAACAATAACTTCAACATGTCAGGAGGTCTTAGATCCCAAGAAACAACACCAAAAATAATGGATTTCTGTTGGTACTCTGGACAAGATCCAAGAAAGGAGGAGTAAGAACATAGCAATTAATAACAGCCAGACAAGAACATAAAAAGCCAAGGCACAGGCCAAATAAACCGAAGTCAACAAGCAAGTGAAGAGAAGCATCAGGTTGGATGACCGGAAATATCTTAAGGACTTAGCAATGACAGTGAAGAAAGCTGCAAGAGAAGGAAACATGAGACTCCTATACGATACAACGAAGAAGTTAGCTGGGAAATTCAATAAGCCAGAACGGCCAATCAAGAACAAGATTAGCAAACCAATCACTGAGATGCCTGAACAACTAAGCAGGTGGGTAAAACACTTCGAAGAACTCTTGAATAGACCAGCCCCACTGAACCCACCAGTCATCGAAGCAGCAGCCACAGATCTTCCTATAAACACCGACCCACCAACAGTCGAAGAGATCAAAATGGCCATCTGACAAATCAAGTGTAGCAAGTCACCAGGTTCAGACAGCATACCAGTTGAAGCACTGAAGACTGATATAGAAGCAACTGCAAAGATACTCCACATTCTCTTCAGAAAGATTTGGAAGGAAGAACAATTGCTAACAGACCGGAAAGAAGGGTACCTCATCAAGCTACCAAACAAGGGTGATCTCAACAATTGCGAGAACTACAGAGGCATCACTTTTCTTTCAATACCATGGAAAGTCTTCAACAGAGTGTTATTGAACCGAATAAAAAGTCCAATCGACGCCCAACATCGACATAAACAGGGCCGGATTCCGTAAAGACCGATCATGTACCGAATAAATCGCTACTCTACGGTTCATTGTTGAACGATCATTTGAAGGTTTCGCAGGTTTCAAAGTAAGTAGCTACAGATTCGTGTACTAAGCTCTAAACTACACTTTAATTTAAAATAATAGTAATGCCAAATGGTTGATCAAACCGAGATCGTTAAAGCAAAATACGAACCCATCGCCTAGAAACTTAGAGCTGAACACCTTAGTCACTAATATATAGAACAAACTTGAGTCGGGTTGAATGGATATCTTAAGAGTAAACTAAATGTACTATCGTAAAATCCATTCTTACTTGCCGTATATTTTATTAGTGAAAGGCATCAGTAATAAGAATAATAAAAAAAGTAAACAGTAGACCGATATTTGCTGTTTGTTACAAGAATTTATATAATTATATTATAAGATATGAAAGGCAAAAAAATATATATATCCACTTTAATTTTGCCCTGCACTCAAATTGTAAATCAGGGCGAAGAAAAATAGGAACAAAGAATAAGAAAGGACATTTATTACGCGAAATTGAGATGACTAAGGTGAACTGAAAGTTATTTGGCTGATAACTGAAGTTCATTTTAGTAATAAAACATTTTCAAAAACAAAAAAAACAAATAATCGTAAAGCTAAAATACACAAAGATATTTTATGACAAGAAAAAAAGACTTGTTGTCATATATAATTTGTACAGAGGATTGAGTAATCTATAACCCAAATTGATTATAGATAAATAACCAATAAAACACAGGAAGCAAAGAGCAATTCTCCGTTAGAACTTTTCAAAAGTGTCCCATGTAGCCAACTGAAATGGTGACGTAAAGTGAGTAGTCCTAACCCAGTAGCCTGAAGGTTACGTACTTGTTAACAGATGTGAGGGTCCTGGGACAGATCTTCGAATGGTCATGGATGAGTACTGCTGAGGAATGTCATGCTAAAAAGAAACACATTCAGTGATTCTTGGTTTTTAATGGTTGTCGAGTTACAATTATGTCGTAATGCAAACCACAAGATTATATTAATTAAAATCTGAATGGAATTAATGATTAGCCAAATTTATAGCATAATTATGATAAATAAATATAAGTACGAAATCAATGTTATTTGATACCTACTTTTTTGATCAGAAATTTCATCTGGTTGAATAAGATCCATAAGTATATGATAATTTGTTCTTAAATAATCCACAATAGGTTGGCCTTGTGAACAACTAAGAGCAAACTTTCAATGTAACCATATAAAACAAATAAAATAAGGAACATAAAAAGAAAAGTATATTACAGATAGTAAACGATAAATCTAACCAGTTAACTAGTGTTGAACTACATTAAAAATTTACTCAGTGACTGATTGATTAGTAATTGAAATCATACTGTAATAGTAATAATGTTTGAATAGACGTTTTAAACTAAGAGAGTAATATTTAAAATCAAACAAATAAATTGTAATTTCGACGCGTATGGAGATAACCAACGTAAGATGGTCACTATACGAATCTTAAAGCTGGGTCGCATTGAGCAGAAAGAGAAAATTAATTCACTCTTTATTGACCTGAACCAAAAGAATATGCTCCAATGATACAGTATATGACGAATTACTACGAATTTGACAAATACACATCAGATATAGGACATACATCCATGTTTACTAATATAAAGCTAAGACTAATTTTCAATAGATCTGACGATCAATCTTGTTAAAATTAATCTCATAAAACATTTCCATTAGGCATAAAAATGTACGCCCATTACAATAAAGTAAACATTTACAAAAACCATTTCATCCATGAGACATACATTCTAATAAGTTATTCGAAAGTCAATTATGTTGGAAAAAACGATTGTTTTCGATAAATTCTTCCTCAGGCTCTATATTCATAAATCAATAAATATCAAGTTACACTTATATGTTATAAGGTTAATATATCAGTCATTAACAGCATAGGATCTGGTATATGTGTATCCGTAGGTTCAAGATGCCATACCACATTAGAACTATGAGGTCAAATTCATAAAAACAACGCGACAATAGAATACAATAAGAAAGGATAAAGTAAAGGTGTGTTTGAAGGACTTAAGATCAAGATGAGGATAAAGGGTGAATAAACTTGCGCCAGTGTGACTGATTTTGAGCCATGTTACACAGCATCTCCAACCACTGATCATGACTATCACGTGGATCTCAACTGGGTAGCCAACATCTACTAACATGGCTTACACCAACAGTCAAATCTTCTGGTTTATCCGCCCCTACCTCTCTTCCATCCTACCGCTACCCCAGCCAATGTAGCACGTTGAGGCAGACGGTAGTTAGGTTTGCGACCTATTTGATTCATTTACCATGTTTTTCTAGTACTCTGTATCTAACATCAATATTACTTATACGGTCATTCGATGATAAACGAGTGATATTACGTAAATTTATATAATCAGAGACCTAGAGTCTGCGCATATTTTCCATTTTGAGGGCCTATGTTTCTCATGCGTATGTTAAAACAGAGAGGATTTCTGTGCAGCATAATTAGCATTTCGTTGAGAGACAGATATTCTGCATACGTTAAAAGTGGCGTAAGATGAAAAAGATAAGAATGTAAGTATTGTGGTTGGGTATATCAAAGTCGTGGACTGAAATTAACAAATTACACGCCGATTTGATTTGTAAATGCTAAAAACGCCCTAGAACTAAAGGCTGTTTAATAATACACTGAAACGATTAATTAATATGACAAGATTGAGTATATCGTGTTAAAAGGCAATGATGATACTTATTCAGAAAGGACAAGGTTGTAAATAAAATAAAAATAATAGTCGTAATGATAGTACAATTAACGATAAGTTATTGTGGTGTAATAATAAATAGAAAAATAGAAAAAACCGGATAAATTGAAGAAAAGAGTTGACGATAATTAATAATGAATATGAATACTATGTAAAGAGAAACAAAAAGGGAAATGGGAAAAAAATACAACAGAAAAAACCCTTGAGATAAGGCCCTATTGTGGGTCAAGGTAAACAAAGAGGTTGTATATATAAAATGGTGTTTTTCAAATTAGTGCTTATTGCTTCAGCCGTGTACGGTAAGAAAAATCTAACATCTTTAAGAAAATTATTCGGAATTTTGTATGTAATTGTGAAAGCTTCATGAATTTTGATGTTGTGGCCGAGAATAGAGCTAGTGGTTGATTTCATTAAACCTTTAGATAATTTGTTAATCTCAATCCACGACTTTAACATACCCAATCACAATGCTTTCATAGTTACCCTAATTACAACATGATATTCATGGATTTTTGAATGTAAAGCCTCAGGAAGAATTTAAAGAAAACAGTTATCCTCTTTTGACTTGTGAATATTATATGGGGATCTTTAAATTAATAAGTTATTGTTTAAACATGAAAACATTTTGTACACAGATGCATCAGTATATATACTAAAGCCGTAAATTGACTATCGGTTATCATTTGGTACAAAGCATAGTTCAATAACTTGCTATAATTCCCTTTTTTCCAACAAAAACTATGGAAAAACAGAAAATTTCAAGAGAGCTATGGTATTTTATAGACACATTAGATAGAAATCTTAAAACATTACTAGAAAAAACAATAATGACTAAATATAAAATATTAATATAAATGATTACTAAGAATATTCTATTCGCATGTGAATCATAAGGCCAACGTGAACCGGTCAGTAGCAGAGCACATGTTTCCGCTGGATAACGAGATAGAAAACGTGTCAACGGTAAACGTAGACAACTAGTAGGTTCAATATTCAGCGAACGTTCAGCGTTCACTACACATTCAATCAAAAGTGAAACATATTTCGAAGTTGCCAAAGGAATTAGATGAAATAAATCCAACAATAATGTACATAATTCCAAATTCTAAAATCCAGAGAGAAAAAAGAAAATATAAAGTAAAATAACAAAAGGTATTTCTAAAAATAACGAGAATATGTCTGGAGTTCCTCGACTGAGTAAACTAAAATATATGGAGAAGAGATCGGATTTATGACAGTCATAATAACAGGTAGTCAACAAAATAAACTTTTGAGGATTAAGATATATTTGCATTTTGAAGAAATGGAATGGTATTCATGGATTTTATCGAATCCCTACAGTTTATTTAGTGACAGTCAAACACATGATCTTGACTGAAAATGAGAGAAGAATAGCTAGTGATTGCTTTATATTACTCACCACTAATTAAACAAAAGGTTCATCCTTTTACGACACTCATTAAAAAATATACAACGAAAATAACCACATTAAGTCGCTTTTAATCTTCTTATAAAGAAGGTGCTTTTAACACACCAATTGTAGATTACGTTGAATTGTCAAGATTCCAATATAACTTGAATCCTAAACGTGATACGTTGACATCTACAGTTTAAAACCCACTAACGATATGCTAGTAATGACATTCAACCAAAACAAAGGGTTAAACAAACATGCAAACATCTAAATCTTAGAGGTCGGTTGTAGCATGAATATCTTAGTAGTAGTGTATCCATCCATTTTCATTATCAAACACACTATTGTAGTCAGTGCCCTAACAAGTTTCGTGGGACTTAAAAGTTTTCGTAGATTTCAATTAGGTATAATACAAACGCTAAAAAGAAAAATTATATGTGTATTTATAGTTTACACTCACAGATGAAGTGAACGTGGAGATTGATGCAGGGTTTTGTTTGTTAATAGCAGCTTCCAACGATGTGTTTAAATGTGACTGAATTGTTCAAAGAGAAAGAGAAAAAAGACATGTAAAGATTATTACAACCGCAAGAAACCAATACATATAAAGGAGAAAGTATGCACACGACGAAAGAGAAATTTGCGTAGAAAAAAGCACGAGTAATGCATGAGTGTACTTTGCATTATTTATTTGAAGCGTCTGGAATTATTCACAATGGTCATCCATGGATATTCAGCTTTGATTATCCAAAATTTTGCTAGGCTAGTCAGTTCGTGTGAATTTTAAGTACGTTGAAATTACTTGCCCAAATTCAAGAAACACGAAGTAGAACTTTTCCATATACTGCAATTGAATACGTTCTATAATAAGCATAAATACAACAGATCAGCAGCAATAAATATCTGAAATGTTATCAGCTAATTTAGGCTTCGATCATCCGGTTTGTTATAGAGTAATCCAAACATAATTAAAATCCAATTGGATCGAAATTCAGATACTTTCGCCTCGATGGCCTAGAAACTTGTCGGATATGAATATTATAATAAAGTTCAGGGGGTTCAGAGGAGATTGGTTATTAATTTATTTTTCGTATTCACCATAGAATGATATCAGTTAGGCACTATTTAAAACCAAAGAGAACTTGATACTTTTGTATTGGTATCACAAATCAACTATAGTGGGTATCCTAACATTGGACATCGAATCAGTGATGCTGATGGGTAAGCATTTACCTTCGGGACCTAAAGGTCTAGGGTTTGACCCCTAATGGAGTCAAGGATGTCCACTGATTAAGACTGCCGTACTAGAACAAACTAGCTGTTCAATGCTCCACAATTCTCATCGGTATCCACCCGAGATCAATCTGTGACGAATACAAACGATTACAAGCAAAGGAAATTCCATTATTACGATTAACTTACATAGATCGCATCACAAAGACGTTCGCTAAGTGTACTCGGAAATAATTGAGCACAATAAGACAACTGTTTAACTGTGTGGATACATCGTATGGAATTTTGCCGAATATTTTGCACAATCTGTTTTATATTTGCATGTCTTAATTCAATATCGATAGATGTTTTGCTGATAAATTCTCGAAGACAAGAAAAAGCGGCCTCATGAATATATTCATTTTTACAAGACATGCCTTAAATATAAAATAAAAATAAAATTAATGAGTGATATAAAAACGAAAGGAAGAGATAACAAAACAACTTCATTAAGTAAGCCAATAAGAAGTAGCAATTGTACTGTACTGATTGATTAGAGGGTATTAATAAATGGCATGTTTATCAGCCCACAGAAGTGATTGGATTCTATTGCCCATGTTATAATCTGATCAATAGTTTAACAGATTCAACATCATTTACCATTATATTTTTTGTGTTAAGGAAATCAATGAGGTGTGAGCTTATTTTTCGTGATGGATGGCATTTGTCAATAAGTAGTACCTGTAATCTTCGACGAACTGATGCTCTTCATGAGTCTTGAACCTGCGTTAGAGACTCCACTACGAAGTAATTAGTTCACAAGTGAATTATTGTCAGACTAAAATGTTCACACCATATATACACACGGAAGCATAAACTAGATCCTCCAAATGAAAATTAGGTTCATTTATCTCGTGAATAAATTAAACATTACTAGAACTTAAAGAAATATTCCTCTTAGCAGACTCCGATTATAACACTCATCATTGATAGTAATTATACTTTATCATTTGATACAATAACAAATGCGAATGAGGAGAGGTAATTGTCCAAGTAGTAGCCAAGAATGACTTCATATTGATTTTAAGTGGCAGAAAACAAAACGAATATAGGATGTTAAATTGTTCAGCTGACTAGAAAATTGCTAACACTAAGATATATCACCAATCTGGTTACCATAGCTTACTCATAGTGATAAAGTATCTGCACTATTATAATAAATACTATACTATTGGTAAATCACAATAACGTAGGAATTTAGTAAACAATTTCTGTACAAAAAATTACGTAATGAGAATCTATTGGCAAATACCATGACAAAAAGCCACGACAACTACGTGTAAATCAATCTATTTAGCTGGATGATTGTGATTAACACCGGTAAACTTCCACAGTTTGAAAATAATTAGAAATACAAAACCGCAATCACATAGTCAACAAACAATAAGCTACACACTAACCTTTGAATAGTGCTGTTAGATTTCTCGCCTTCTGTGTTTCCAAATACCAAGTGACAGATAGCACCTGACAAGCAACTACTCGAAGATTTATTAATCTCATACAATTACTGGAAAGTGGTATTGCAGTTTTAGAGTTGGACAATGCAAACTTCGAGTACGAATAATTTCCGTTTAACTGAGTTTTGTCCTGATCTGAATTTACTGTTGAATTATTATTAGCACTACTATTAACAGAAGTAGTGTTGCTAGCCATAGAATTATTATTAGTAGTAACAGTGGAATCACTATTCATTTCGAATTGAGTAAGAAGTGAACGCACATCGGATAGAAAGATACAATCATCTCGTTTAGATAGATCATAACGTAATAGTCCTACTCCACTATCGTTATTATCTATATCGAAATCAAAAGGCTTAGAGCTATCCAAAACTTTAGATATGGCTTTCGATTTCTCTGATTGGCCAAAAAAGTAGTTTGCTTCCTAAAAAATAATAAAATAGTGAATACAATAATTGATATTTAATCTTACTTAATTTTAAGATTCCACAATATTACAGTGGTATGATCTGTTTAAATTCTAACTGTAAATATGTGGCCTGACAAAATAGATAGTTATCGTTCGATGCAAATTGATTACATGAACCTTCCTCAACCTATAAGGCTTAGACAAATAAGTAAAGTTCATTAAATAAAGGCTTAAAGAAAGACGTTTGAACATGGGAATTTTTAAACAACTGAAAAGCATAAACAGTAAACAAGGCTCAAGGGCAAACGTACGAACAAGATTTAGGAGAAAAAAAGAGAGAATGTACATTCAACACACAACCAACCTTGAGCCATGTTACCTAACATCTTCAAACAATGGTTATGATAATCACGTGATTTCTAACCAGATAGTTTTACGCCGATAAACATAGCTTAAGACAACAACTCAAAAGTATCAGCTAAAATCATTTAATGAAATTATTTATAGCTATTCAGCTCACAGTGATAAACCAGAGAACGCTGACTACGAAAAAACAACAGATGATTATTACTGGACTGAATAAGGTAGGATCTATAAGACTAACAAAACTGAATTACACATACCAGTACAGCTAACTGAGTTGAAATAGGTAAATCCAATAGACGACAAGGTTGCTTCGGTGGTAAAACATGTCCAATACGCTGATACCACTGTGATGCTAGAAGTTTACATAATGGCTGTCCAACAATAAGACCAATCAATCTTAAGAGACAACGTGCTTCAGTTCGAACAGAATCTGTTTCACTCAAAAGTGAGTCTAATAATTCACCAATAACTGCATTCAATAGAGGTGACTAAAATTTAAAAACGGAATGTGATAAGCAAAATTATTTTACTGAAAAAAAGGCCAATTAATAAGTCGAAATGCCTCGTAAAATACATAACACAAGGTAAAAATGCCGCTAGTGAAAATTGAGACCGAACTATATTTTGTATAGCATATAATGCATATACGGCAAGAATACTCAAGTATCGGTTAATTGGCACCGACCAGCTTATGTAAATCTATGTGAAATGCCTTTTCACTAATCAATTCTTACCAAAGACGGTGAGAAATTGGGTGAGGTGAAACACTTTTCATTATCATGATTATCAACCTCCATTGATTCATCGCCTACTTTAATTAGTGTTTCATTAGTAGACAACTCTGCAGTGGCATTATTCGCACTACGACCACGTCTAACTTGAACTGCACGACGTTGTGAAGTTGTTGAAGAGCGTTTACGTGTAAGCATCGGAATAGATTTCGTTGATTTTCCATCTTCATCTTCAATAATAGTGGTGTTTACAGAGGGATTAGTTTCATTCGAATCTTTTAAATTTATGATAACCGTGCTAAGAATTATACGAGCACAGTCACGAGCCATCATTAATGCTCCTTGATTCATTTGATTTGATAAACTATGTATGCAATAAAGTAGGCCACGCATTAAATTAATAAGATTTGAGCAGAACCATGAAGGATGAATGAAGCGGGCAAGACAAAGAATGGCAGCACAAGCACCCCATTTTACATACCTAAGAAAAGAATAAAAAAAAGAGTATATAGTTAAAAATACTACTACGAACTTATGTTACCTGTAAACCTCATATGCGTGCTAATAACGCAGTTACAAGTAATTTATTCGGATTAGATGTTAGAAATTAGAGATCACTACAATTTCCGAAAATCTAAACAGATTCTGTTTACAACATTACATAATGGAAAGTCGGCGTTTTTGACTAATACGACAAAGAAAAAATCATTGCAGGTAATATTGTTTCTCAAATAGGGTGATAAAAGTAATTTAGTTTAAATATTTACAACATAAATAAATATATTCTGGTTTAATAGGAAACCAAAACAGCAATGAAAGGATCAGACATGAATAAAGAATGATTAAATATTATTGTTTATCATTTGTGTAAATAAATGAAAGATTATTTTGGTTGATCATAATGTAGCGACCAATTAGATGTTAATCGAGTTATTTTTATAGTGGCCAATCGAATTCTATCGATTAAGTTGTAATGTGGCCACTGGTTTAAGTGATTCGACATTACAGGCACCATGTGTGCATCAACATTGGTATGTAGGCACATCCAGACGACGAGTCCCAGACAGGACGAAACGTGAGTCCTGGATTCCACTTGTCAGTCACAACCCAACTTAAATAAGAGATGGAAAGCGGTTTGAGGGTAGTCGGTAGGAAACCCTGGAACGAGGTTTCGTGTTATTTAGCATTTGTAAGTAAGGTGTACCTGAAATCCCTGAAGGAACTTGTGCTTCCCTGCGGATTCGATCGCGGGTCACCCAGTTACTAACTTAATACAATTTCATTATGTTGATGATTAACACTTTCTAAAAAAAACCATCAACATGTATAAAGCATGACTTGAACGATCCTCTTGATAATTATTGATAAATAATTGACATATTGGCCTGAGAAGTCGTGATTGCCTTGATGACAGCGAAGATAAAAAAGTAAATGTCAGCATTGTGACCTATATGTTTTTACTTTTGTATGATTTTTCACTCCACAGTACTTATAATTGTGTTGACCTAGTAAAATATGTCTCGCCTAACTCATCTGGCTCTTGATTGGGCATTTGAATTGTCGTGCAAGGCAACGACAGGACTGGCCGTCAGCATACTGAATCAATGAACAAATAGCTTTTTAGTGTATAACTTCTCATGAAACATCTGTTTAAACAATTTAAGATATTAAAATAAAAAAATTTTAATCTAAGAGTTGAAAGTGTTGTCTTAGATTGTTAACTTTTTTTCAATATTTGAAGCTGACAATTCAAAATTGTGAATTAAGGCAATGAGTGAATACAATGAAAATATTCTTTTACTAAAAGACGAAATTCAAAGATTTATTCCCACTTCAACGAAAGAAATAAGATTAAAAATGATGGAATGTGTAGAACAATTGAATGTATTCCTGAGAATTGATTATCCAGGATGTTATTTTAGTACGCATAACTCAGTGAAACAAGTGTCGCTAAAAAATTTAAAATGGAGACGATTGAAGATATTCTTTTGGCACAAATCATGAGCCAATAATAACCCATTATCCAGCCGTTTATGGGACAGACAGAGTAAAGGAGACTTTCCTTTAACCCGATTCAATTCTATGCAAAAATTACAGGGTCTGTGAATCACATAATGATTTTTCAGAAAATTAGTGATTGGAGAAAATAGAGAAACACAATTTCACTTGATAATGCAACAGACTTATCCAACTGTATAGTAAGGAGCAAAGAACATGTTGATACAAATAATCTTAAAAAATTTAGCAAAAACTTGCCAAGCTGAGTGATATAACATATCAACAATAACATGTCCAATATGCTGGAAAATTTGTAGGTTTGCAACAGCCTTTTTAATATTCTCTGTCGTAAACTTATCTCCATTATTTTCTCCTGATGCTGTAATCACAGCAGATAATATTGTAAATGCTGTGTTATGTATAACTTCCAATAATATGCACATATGTCGAGTAAGTTGCTTCGCTTCATGACCCATAACAAACATGATAGAGTCAATAATTACATTTGGATTTAACGGTAGCGATGAGCTGTTTAAATGAGATTCTAGAGTTGATGTTTGTGGTTCATTTCCAGTAGGAGTAACTGTATCAGGGTCTTGACTTATACAAAATAGATCCAACTAAAAATTAATAAAGTTCAGAATATAATAAGTGTGGGAATAAAGAAGAAAAACAATACAGACAGTCAATGAGTACATTTTGCATACCCCACTAATGACAAACTTTTAAAAACATAATTTAAGCAGCAGTAACAGATTTTCACATATCTAATAATATTCAATCTGATGACCCAGAAGTTAGAGTGATAGTTCAGTGGTCAAAATACTCGGCTTTCGACCATAAAGTTAAAATTTCGAAACCCGTCAGCCAACGTTGATTCGGTCAGCCGCGTACTATCACTAGCGCTAACATTTAGGGTGACTTAAATCCAAATATACGGATCTATATTTAGTGAATTACTTGTGTTACTTAATAATTAATAGTTCCATTGGTAAACAGTGTATGACTAGTGCACTGACCCTTTTCACAAAGTTTATTACTTACTTACTTACTTAATTACTTATGCCCGTTACTTCTCACTGAGGAGCATAGGCCGCTCACCAGGATTCTCCATTTAACTCAGTCCTAAGCAATCCTGTCCAATTGTTTCTAGTTGCAGTTCATCCTTTTAATGTCTGCTTCCAATTCTCGACGCAGCGTGTTCTTTGGCCTTCCTCTTTTCTGTTTCCCAACAGGATTCCATGTTAATGCTTGTTTCGGGATGCAGTCTGATGGTTTCGGTAATGTATGTCCTATCCATTTCCAATGTCTTTTCCTAACTTCCTCTTTGGCTGGAAGTTGGTTCGTCCTCTCCCATAGTAAGCTATTGCTGATGGTTTCCGGCCACGAGACATTCAGTATCATTCGTAGGCAGTTGTTTATAAATACTTGTATCCGTCTGATGATGTTTGCAGTAATTCTCCAAGTTTCAGCTCCATACAGCAGGACTGTCTTCACGTTCGAATTGAACAGTCTGACTTTGAGGTTGGTCGACATTTGTTTCAAGTGATACCCTTGCCTTTACATCTGCATCGGATCCTCCTTGTTCACCGATAATGCTTCCGGGGTACATGAAAGTATCCACTTCTTCCAGAGTTTCTCCATCAAGTTGAATTGGGTTGGTGCTCCCTGTGTTGCATTTAAGAATCTTGCTCTTTCCCTTATGTATGTCCAAGCCTACTGATGCTGAAGTTGTTGCTACACTGGTTGTCTTTGCTTGCATTTGTTGGTGTGTATGTGCTAAAAGAGCTAGATCATCCGCAAAGTCCAAATCATCGAGTTGCATCCTACTTGTCCATTGAATTCCGTGCATCCCCTCAGATGTGGAGGTCTTCATGATCCAGTCAACCACTAGGAGCAAGAGAAAAGGTGAGAGTAGGTAACCTTGTCTGATTCCGATCCTCACTGTGAATGCATTTGTCAGTTGTCCTCCATGCACAATTTTGCACTGTATTCCGTCGTAAGAGTTCCAGATGATGTTGACGAGTTTCCCTGGTACGCTGTAGTGTCGAAGAAGTTTCCATAGTGTTCTCCTATCTACACTGTCAAACACCTTCTCATAATCAATGAAGTTGATGTACAGTGACGAGTTCCAGATTAAACAAAGTTTATAGTGATACTATAAAAGTTCTCTCAGCCAAATACGTATAACAGAGAACCTGGCGTATATCCGTATCAATTCAAGTCGCCACACGTCAGTAGCACAGCGAGACGAAAGTCAAAGTGTTGTAGTTGGCAGTTACTTTAATGGCAGTAAGGAAAAAGTGTGGACACAAAATATGACATGGGAAAAGAATTAGTTTATGGAAAGAAAGGTGTAAAATAATTTTAAGCCCAAGATTACAGGGAAGACAAAGAATAAATACACCTGAGCCACCGTGACTGATTCCGAACCATGTCCTCCAAGGTTACGACAATCGTGCGGACCCTAACTAAGCAGTCTGCATCTACCAACACGGCAGTCAGTGACTTCATGAACTGATGTCATGATTTAGTTAAGCTGCTCTTACCTTTAACAACAAGTTTAATATGAAAATGATCACATTTCAACAAAATACCATTAATATGACTCAGAAAGATATCTATTACCAATTTGACCAAACATGAAGCTTATTGTCTTATTACTTCAACATTTTCATAAGGATTTCCTGGCAAGAAAGACAGTGAAACATGTATTATGTATGCTCAAACACCGCCTACCTCAACGTGCGATGCTGATAAGTTGGATGAAAGCTAAAGGCAACCAAATCTAGAATTGGGAAAATTTCATGAAACCGTTGACTTTTGGTCCAAGCTATGTTAATAACCACTGACTCTATTGATGTCAGTATAATCATGGTGATCGATAGTTGAAAGTGTTCGGGGGCATGGCTCAGAAGCAGTCGCAGTGGCATAGATGCGTTTACTCTCTCCTAAATTTCAAAACTAGTCTATACCTTTTATGACACTAATTCATCCCTTTTTCCAGGCCACAATCGACATGCTTAAGCCCTCTTGCGTACAACCGATAGTAACTCTACACCTTGGTATTCATCATTATAATTTCATCTTGTCGTGCTGATGTAGTGCGGCAACTGAGATCGGTTTACCTATGTAGCAGGTTCTATACTACTTATGAATGACTAATTATATGGTATATTATTAATATAGAAGTAGAATTACAATATGATTTGAAAATTAATTGCCTAAAATAGTAGAGCATAAGAGATTTCGATATTACTTCAATTGGTCAAGAAAAATTCTACTCTACAACTACAAGGATTGGTCCACTTCAATGGAAAACGCAAAGTTGTAAATTGTTCTAAATAATAGTATAAGTAATAGTATTGAAACAGTTGATTCGAATAAAAGATATACCTTACCTCTCGAAAATGATCATCGTTAGGAGTTTTCAATGAACCAATTATATCACTGGAGAATGTAGTTATGGTATCAACTTTACACAACCTTTTTGACTCAAATGTTGCGCTTAAGTGCGGATTAAATTGTTGCATGATTGACAGGAAAGTTGCATATCTAACGAGAAATGTGATAAAATCCCCATGTGCATTATATAATTCCTTACTCAGACCAGCAAATAATAGTCCAGCTACAGTCATTATCATAACATGATTACATAAATCTATAAAGACATATATAAAAAAGCATACTTTAAATCTATGTTACAGGATAATAATAATCTAAGGACATAAGCTTATGAATTCGCGTAACAGTTAAAGGTGTTACATCTCCAAGAAATTACTTTTTAACTGAATAAATCTGAATTCCTATCTTCTTACATTGTTTTCTTAATGGTTCGTTAATATCTTAGTCTGTTAAATTTTCACTAAATTTCTAAGGTATTTCTAAGTGTTTTCGTATACACGTGTTATGTGCTTAAGTCAATTTTCTATTAAGAAACCTCCCCTACAGGAGTAGCTACGGTTAAAGATCAAAAGGAGCTGCCGTATCTTAGCATCGGAGTTAAAGTTACTACCGTTATCTTAAGACATATCGAGTAGACTGCAACAAAATAATACAATTGCTTTAATTGTTGGCTGATGTAGTGCTGATTAGATACGTTTGCCAAAAAATTTTGTTAGATAATACAGTATCTGACAGAAATAAATAGTAGTATTGCAGTTATTTTTATTAAGGACTCCGCTTCACTGGAATCAAGTTATGTTATCATATAGGTAGTAAACGGAGTGACAAATGCAGGAGAAATTAGTCTATTGAACAGAATTGTTGCAGACTTGAAAAGTGAGACAATATTATCTTGATTATGTATTAATACATCTAGTAAATCGCATCACAGTGACACTATGTGTTGATTAGTGTTGATTATCAGTAAAGTTATATAATCTTGATGCTCAGTAAAATGGACAAAATCAATCGATTTTACATACCAAGTATGATTTACACGTTGTTATATACGACATACTGTAAGGTTTCTGATACGCCGTTTCAGTGATTTATTTGAAGTAGGACATTCGTTTAATTCATTTATGCAATAATTGCAGATACGGCGAGGACTAGAGCAGCGTATGCAATACAATCCGATGGATGACAGATACCAATTAGCAATTATTATTAACTTTCGTAAAATGACATAATAGAACATTTAACAAAACACCCAACATAAAGGTGAACAATATTAATTACCATTAGCCATACAACAACTCGAACGAATTAACTGCATCCCAAGATTTTCCGAATAAACTGTTACGCAGATATCATCAACATACTTCGATATCATAGTATTTAATCTTGTATCACCGAGAAAACAATTATAGAAATCCTCGACACCAATTGATGACTGATGAGAATGATTTAGATTTAAAGCAGCTACACATATTGCCTGAAGAAACTCCCACGAGCGAAGTTTACTAGGTTCATCAGAAGAGGAGTCCTACGTAAAAAGACGAAAATATAAGACTAATTATTGATACAATATTTTACTGTCCAGAATGTATACTAAGTTAAACTTTATTACGTAGAAGCTTATTGTGATCCACGTATAGGCTGATTGTGGCGGGTTCAACACTGTAGATTTATTTAGTATTAGCTTCATACTTTTTTCATCCCTACTGCTCGCATGAGGAAAAGCATGTGCTATTTTCATGATCAATCTATTCTATAGTTTATTTTCATGTATTAAAAGATAACATCACAAGAAATGCCTGCATGGTGTTATCCCTACAACAATGCTCTAATATCCCATAAACACTGATATATTGTCGACAGCGATCACGATTCGACGCAGACAGAAGTTGACTCAGTTTTATAAAAACTCCATATGGTTTTTTTTAACTCATCGATTGAGGAGGTATAAGCACAGACATGTTAACAGAGACTAATGGTTAACGTTCTATATCTATGAAGTATTATTTCAAATGGAATCGTGACAGCTTTCAGTAGGATTATAATAACATGAAACTAAAAGTGTTGCAAATATGGCAAATTTTAAGACATTATTCTGGAAAGTATTAGAAGAACTAAAACCTAACCTGCAATACTTCTACAGCAGCATCAACGAGACATCGAATAGATATATCAATAGGCTGATTCCGAAATTCGTTCAAGTGAAAGCGTAGTTGTGGACCGGCTTCACCTTCTGTTGAGCTGATACGTAAGCGTTGTGTTTCAAGTAAGTTGGTACGATTAAATCGACCTAATTTTCCAAGTACCTTGTACACAATAGCGAAAAAAGGATTTCGGGTAATTACATGAGTTAATGTATGAAAATGGAAGGCACAAAGTCCATGATAACACCACACTAACCATGTGAAAGTGAAATGATATTTCTGTTGCTTAAATAAATAGGATATTTAATGGAAAACAACATTTCTTCGATAGTATTTGAAGAAAATTAATTAATATAAAGATAGATCAAAGAAATATTTATTTTTATTAGTTCTATCACGCTGGATACTAATAGTGTGAATGGAAATCATTAACATACTTCGAAGAAATATACAGTAAAACATCTAAAACTAGCAAATTTCGTGGTACTGAAAATTATTCAAATATTTAGAAACTACCCAAATTAGAATAAGTTTGTATCTTTCCGTTGATTTGTAATGGACTGAAACTGGTCAGCCTCTGTTGCCATATGTGCATCCTGAGCGGATTGCTTCGATATGTCGATCAACGGGAAGATACAAGTTTATTCTAATTACATATATATCCGTTGCACAAGTGTAACTGTCTGGACACAGTAGCCTAGTGGTGAATGCAGTGATGTTTGGTACGAAGCTGATTGAGTTTGAATCCCAGGATGAACATCAACATTCGGATGCAGGTACATCCAGCTGATGAGTCCCAATAGGACGTAAAAATAAGACAGATGCAGAAGACTTATTTGTTCCTCTGAATGCTCATTTCATTGTAGTACACACAGTATGGTTTGCATTTGGATCATGTATCCGTTGATCACATAAGTCTGTATTTCGATATCTCAACATAAAAGTTTAGAAGTATGAGAATACATATATATCCGTTGCACAAGTGTAACTGTCTGGACACAGTAGCCTAGTGGTGAATGCAGTGATGTTTGGTACGAAGCTGATTGAGTTTGAATCCCAGGATGAACATCAACATTCGGATGCAGGTACATCCAGCTGATGAGTCCCAAATAGGACGAAACGCGTGTCCTGGATTCCGCTTGCCAGTCGCAATCCAACTTCGAAGATTAGTCAAATGTAAAAATAAGACAGATGCAGAAGACTTATTTGTTCCTCTGAATGCTCATTTCATTGTAGTACACACAGTATGGTTTGCATTTGGATCATGTATCCGTTGATCACATAAGTCTGTATTTCGATATCTCAACATAAAAGTTTAGAAGTATGAGAATACATATATATATATAAGGAGAGAGAGAGAGAAAGAGAGAGAGAGCAAGAGAGAAGAAATGCCTAAATAAAACAAAGAATTAATTTGAAGAAACTTATATTTCTGTTATCGTAATAATCATATATCAATAATGAAGGATAAACCAACCTTGAATGACATCTTTTGTACATATTCACTAGGTGAATGAAGTGAGTTATACAACGCTAACAGCATATCACCACGTACTTGATATAAATGGTCATGGAGGAAATCTGGTTGCATATTGTCGACACAAAGCTCTAGAGTACGGAGACCCTATGTAGCAACAAAATAATAATTGATAAGCATCTAGAGTGGGAATCAATAGCTATTTATTGTATTCACTTTTTCCAGAGATATATGAATGCATGATATTCAATAAAAGATAGCAAAAACGGCAGTTTAACTTTGAGGTTTACTACATTAAAGTTACGAAGTAATCTAGTAAATGCTTAATTCCTTGGGTTTTAGTAAATGGCATAACCTGATTTTTGGATCTGTAAGCCTACTGATATAATACTAAATGTCACCGCTCAATAGAAAATAAAATATCAAGGAGTGTTATGGTGGTTGGATGTTAAATGAACTTAAGGGCAGATATTAGATCTCTGTAGATGTTAGGTCTCTACTAAAATATTGAATACTGGAGAGAAGATATGAAGAGATATTGTAGTGCAAGATTAATTTCCCAGATTAATGCAAAATTTGAGCTTCTTGAAAAATTGGATTACGAACCTTATATTTTTGAACAGTGGATAAGGATTTTACAGATGAAGTATATGCATACATGTGAACTCATCTCAAGAATAGAACTTAAGTATCTTGTAGGAGCAAAGTACCATATAAGAAGTCAAACAATAAACAAGCATTTTCTATCAAAAACAGTCTTCGATTACTTAGTAAGTCATCATCATTAATACAGCCGACTACATAAATAAATCAGTACATTCAACAACAGTGTAGAAAACAGTAAATTAATACCTACGTCAAGACTTGTTATAAGCTACAAAAAGGCTGCTGTCACTAAAATTAAAAATTCAGAAAGATATAATTGAAAGAAGTTTCAGGTAGAAAATTAATATTACTATTGCTATAGAAAGTATATTTTAAAAAAGGTATAGAAATCAATCAAAATAACATAAGGTAATTTACCTGGTTGACAGTATTACAATTCAAAACATAAACTAAAGGTTCCATTAACAAAGATAAATAGGGTAGTAAAGTAGACAAACGAACTGGAACAATAACACACAGTTCACCCAATAGATCACGAGCGTTTGAACGATGTGGTGAACGCAATAGACGATTTAAAGTAGTTAGCATTTCAGGTAACAAAGGGAAAAATTCACGATAAAGTTTATCGTGCGCTCCCCCTCCTATAGATCGGAAAAGAGTACGTAATAAAGTTAGATAAGCTGTAGGTTCTTTAGCTGTTAGACAGTAATGCATGCTTCCTTGGACAATACGACGTAAATGAAGCTATAAGATACAAAAACAAAATAAATAAGTGAGTGGGAATTAAATGTATTGATGGAAATGATCTGAAAGTGTTGAATATGAATATCTGTAAAACTAATTTTGCATATCCATGCCAATACAGGAGATATTGAATAATTGCTACATTCCGATGTAAGACTCAATGAAAATGAACATACGGAATGCTAAACAAGGTGGAAATCTGCAACAGCATGTGTTAATGGGATAAAAGACATTATTAAGAAACTGTATATTGTCAGTGTTTCCAGTGAATAGGACTATATTATCTGAATATTTTAAGTCAATAAGTGAGTCTTTTGGTAGGAGATCAATTTTTAAAGAGTTATTTCCAGAAGGAAATCTATAATAGAACTAAATGAAAAGGCAGATAGGGGGAAAACTTAATGAGCACTGTTTAAAGTTGAAACTTCTGAGGACGGTTTGCAATAAGTTCTAACTCGACTATAAGTGTTTGAGTAGAGAAAAGTCATAGTTCATGTACTTTGGCACCTATTTCGATAACGAACTGCCACGGAACCTGCAGGTCCACGGAGTCGAGTACTACTTTCAAATCAAAGAGCACATTGGTAAACATGCATATGTTCTAGAATCTGATGGACGGTTAATATTTAATGAATGCAGTGACGTCTAAGTATGAAAGCATCCCAGTTTTCTCGAGTTTAGTATTCCATAGCGTTGGATGATTAGAAGCTATTATTTCAAACACCATAACCAGTAAAAGTGACTTTCCTGTGATTATCATAAGAGAATTTCTGTCTTTTCGGCTCTCTAACCGATCTCTCTGGAAGGGTATAACCAAATGGAACGAACATCCTAACCAATATAACTTGGCTGGTACGTAATGATAAACACTCCAATTACCGTTCCAAGGTAACACCTGAAGTCGCATTATTTTCACGTAACTCTTCTGTCACCCCCCCCCTGATATAGAGGTGGTTTATGCTACTCTACCATTTCTATCTATGCATGCAAACAACTATGGAAACTAATTTGTCTGTAAAAATGTTACTATTGTAGATCGATAAGATCCTTAGAAAGCAATTGAATTTCCAGGAAAGAATTTAAATCAATTAGTAATCACCAGTTATATCGTCTTCGATCCAATCCATCAACCACTATGAAAGAGGTTAATCAATCACGTGGGTTGTAGTAAACCGAATAAAGCCAACAACTGGATACGTGAAGATAACACGAAAAATGAAGACAACTAGTAGATGTTAAGATTATCAAAACTATTAGTCTGATCCGTACTGGTAGATGCAGATGACTTTAAGAAGTTCTGCGTGATAATCACGATGAACGGTTGGGGAAATCGGGTGATATGGCTTCAAATAGATTACGGTGGAGTAGGTGAACTCACTCTTTATCTTCTTCCAGAACGTAAGTTCCACAATTCTTTCATACACTCCTTTTCATTACTTCTTGCTGAGGCATATTGTAGTACTAATCTTGTTAATTTGATTTCATCGTGCTAATTGGAGTTTTAGCTCCAGTTAACACACATATGCACTACGCTCTACGTTGGCTGACTGATACGATTCATAAAGACAACTAATTAATGATAAAGTAATCATAATGGACTGATTTAAAACTCATAGAATAATCGAAAATGCTCACATTTACTCTAAGTAAGCGCTGACGTTTTGCAGTACGACAGTGAAAGTTTCACGATTAAACCAACCAGCTAAGAGAGCTCAACAATACCAAAAAGCGTCCACCTGAGCTACAAATTTCCACCATCACTTCAAGACATCAATGTCAATGAACAGTGTATAAAAACAACAAGTGACTTTAAAATAGTGATAATCATTTACTTGGATTCGAGAATGGCAGGCTTAAATGAAAAACAAATATATTACTAGTTACTAAATAAACTAGGATTTCAAGGAAACATTTATGTATGAAAATTATTATGCAAACGTGAATATACTTCAGACTATTGCATGGGACATGAAATATAATTCTGTAGACTTAAAAAGACACAAAAATAGATGCATGAAATGTTAAAATAGCATAACACACCTTCATAACTAATTCATTTTCTGTGCCAGACATATTTACCGAACTGAAACATAGCTTCAGAAGTCGCATATAAAGTGCAGATTCATTGGTACCATCTGAAATAAAACAGAATGACACAGATTAATAACAGTATTATTCCAGAAACAAATTCATGCAACAATACGATATTCTAAAAAGGTAACTGATTATGTTTAAATAAAAGGTTCAAAATAGAAATGCGCACGCATGTGTGTATGCATTGAATGAGATGATACGTGCTGTCATAAGGGATTTATAACAGTACCAAATTTTCAGTTGAAAATTGCCTTAGTATTTCAAATCAAAACAGTTGATTTTATGAGCAGTAGAAAAGTTTCGTTCCATCGAAAAATTTGAATTCAAAGTGAGAAGAATTAACAAGCAAGTCTTCAAATACCAAATCCAGAAAACAGCTTTAGTTGGAAAGTCAGACATAATCCGGTTTTCTAACAAAAATCGAATCAAAGACCCTTAAACCACCTTCTACTAGATGTGTTATGAACCGAATAACTTTGTCGAAATTACTTCATAAATACAGGATTTTCTTTTTAATCTAATGAGAAATTGAATATTGACTTATTAACCAACATCTTATCTTGTTCGGTTCTAAAAATATGGTTAATTTAACTCATACCGAAGAAATGCAGACAGATGAAAAAACGATACACCCTAGTTAAAAATGTAGAAAATGTTATATTCGTTACCTCCTAAACGCTCTAATCTATCAACCAGATAGGACAATAATATATAACCAAAGTATGATGTTTTATTTGGCTGAGAGAGTAAGTGTAATGCAATATTAGTGTAGGATGGACTGCGACTACACCAGACAACATAATCCTAAAATTAGAAAAAAAAGAAAGGAAAGGAGAGTAAGGAAATTAACAGCAGCTCAGTTAAAGGATGTTAACGAATAAAAAAAATTAGACATAGTTAGATATATATTAATATGTGAAATTAAAAAGACAAATAGACATAGAAACACACGATGTTGAAGAGGGGATTTGGAGAAATGCAACTTCAAATAATTAATTAGAAGTCATCTACGAGTTATAATTAATATACGAGTTATACAAGCTCATACATTTTCTAGTCCAGTGAAAGAACCAAAGGTTAAGTTCATCGATAAACTAAGATCATCAAGTAGTTTTATCATCTGTGTTTATATTAGTACTATTATTTAAAGTATGAAAGCTTGATGGAAATACTAAACAGTTAAATAATAATACACATTGTGGTAGCCAGTTAATTAAAGTAGTTTCTTTTCAACAGGAAATCCTCAAATTCGAACGTCGCCTCACATTTTTTTGGTTCAGGAAACTGTTTAGTAATGTCAACCCTCACACAACCAATCAGTGGCTCGTAGTTGAGTACATAAACCTGAATTTGGTATACAGTAAATTGATCAAATGGTAATACAGAAGTGTTAGACTGCCAATTTTAACTGTGTACATCTTATTAGAATAAGCTTGTATTTTCCCGTTGATTTGTAATGGACTGAAACTGATCAGCTTCTGTTGCCATATGTGCATCCTGAGTGAACTGCATCGATATAGCGATAGTACACAAATAATATTTAAGTTGGATTATGACTGGCAAGCGGAATCCAGGACGCGCGTTTCGTCCTATTTGGGACTCATAGGCTGGATGTACCTGTATCCTAATGTACATCTTATATATTTAAAAAAGTTCCCAAGACAAAAATATAGACCCTCATAAAGTGATTACAAAAAATATTAAAAACGTTTTTAACTAAGTAAGCAATTATACAGAAAAGTATATCAACTTAGTATAGAACACTGACAGTATTATAGAATAAAAACTTTCATATTCACATATATTCTGATGATAAATACATCGTTGATAAATATAAAAGTTCTCAATAACCTCCTTGAAAAACCCACTCTCTAGATTTGATAGAAAAGAAGCCAAAACTTGGCTTAAAGATGAGCCCACAGCTTATCAATTTGTCAATAACAAACATTGTTGAAGACAAAGTAAACGTTCATTGTATATCTTAGGAGCAATTATTTAAGACTGTTATTAGGATTGTCAGCGATAATGTGTTTCCTGATATTAATTTACACATAAACTCGATACATTTATCATCATAGATAAGAAATATCAATCAGGAATAACTCTTAAGCCAGTTTAATGATGTACATCCAGTAAGCTCATTCACTCGTGACGATAAATTGAACAGTAAATTACCTATCTTCGATATCTTCATAGACAGGCAAAGAAGATTGATCAATAGGCAGAAGTATGTACAGTAAAAACTACGTGTCAGTACACATATTTATTTAGCCTCTTGATTATACATTACAAGAAAAATATAGTTAGATGCCTGACAAATAGGGCTCAGACGATACTGTAAAGAATGAACTAGACACCATGGAAAACATAATTGAAAAAAGTTGTTCAAAGATTTTTGAAGAAACTTGTCTACGTAAACATGAAGTCAGAAACATAGATCCCTACGAAGAAACCACGCTTCTTTAAGCTACAATTCGACAGGGATATAGTAATATAATACACTGCAGATTAGCAAGAGCTAGTAAAATAACATTTTACGCAGTCAATTTCTATTTTTCAAGTCGACCAATAGTGATTTCTAAACTAAAGGATAAAGTTACCAGATTTTGCCACATTCATTCGTATATATGAATTCAGCCGTTGCTGTGTAGATAGTCATAATAGGTGCACTACCAGACAAATTACCAGCAACTCGACGAGCATCTACCATAACGGTTTGAAAAGGGTCTGACTAAATTTATAAGCAGTTCTATTCTATCAAACTTGGTCGATAGTGAATGTGATGTATCGTATAATATCAAGCTTTTCGGATAGTGCTTGGTCTCGTCTTCTAAACATAGCAACAGCCATGGGGACTCGAGCCAACAACTTTATTCTGTGTCCGAAAGAAATGTGTAACACAATCACGTCTTCTATGGCCATTTTAAGATTCAATAAACAATTTAACTAATTTTTGACATCATTAATTGTTTGTTTTTTACATCACCTTTTTCATATCTCTTCTTCATTTCTAGTGTATGTGAAATGATTATTTACACACTTCCTACCACGTAACTTTGAGCAAGCTTATTTTCCTAAGATCTAACCTACTTCCAGTGTTGAAATGTTTATCCAAGCTATTGTTACTCTTATTACCTTATGTTAGAATATTTATTAAAGCTGTTATTAATTTTATTATTACTAATACATTTGCCATCCTACTACTTTTACTTATGATGATTAGTTCCGTAATCCATTATATTGCTATCGTGGACTTGATTTAAAATTCGCATAATTGGATATAAATATTACCATACATCAGAGCAAAGTCAATTAGGTCCTAATTGGAAACAATATTATTCAATAAAATATATGAAGTTAGACTACACAATATTCATTGGAAACTTTGATCAGTTTCAAAAACAATCGACAAATATCATATGCTAAAGTATAGCATACAGTATTTGTTAGCAGGATGAAGATAATATTCACAACATTATTAACTAGCTTGGTAATGAAGCTTTGATTGTTATAATAAACAACACTCACTATTGTAATACTTCTTTTCGATGTAATTAAGACAAAGAGACTTTTAATGAGTTAAATGTTAATAGAAGAAGTTAATACACTGAGCCTATCTGGTGATCTCTTAACGATTACAGAAATACTTAAGTAGGTAATAAACATGTGAATGCTGGATCCTGAAAACAATCATTTATTTAGAAAATCAAGTTATAAACTCTGTGTGGATTTTTACAAGTTGATTTTTGATTGACTTTCCCCACAATTAATAGAACCCAGTATGATAACTAGTTTCAATCATTATACCGATAAAATGTAATTTTAAACTCCGCCTGGAATCCCTCCCTAGGGTTGGTGTTGATACCAAGCCAGGATAAAAGGACGGTTGGGCATAGCGTTAGTAACCAAATCCCGTAAAAACAAACTTGCTAAATAAAAAGCTAACCAAATAAACCTTTTTAATCATATTAACTCCGCCCTGGGAGTTGGAAGACCTTCATTTTGAAGAGTTATGACGCCCCATGGTGAAAGCTGAATTTCTTCGGAAGTTATGAGGCCGTTGCCCTTTCTGACAACCAGTGCAACAATTAATATAGGTAGATGGATTGTTCGCACGATATGAGAGACAGGGAGAAGCATCTAAATAGTTGAAATGATACAACTTGAAGATACTTGGAGTAAGCGAAACCAATTGGCAACAAGATGGACAACAAATATTATCCTCAGGAAAATTGCTTTTATACTCTGGTCACAAAGAAGGAAATACCTCACATACACAATTAGTAGCACTAATGCTGTCCCAAGAACCATGGAGGGCTCTTATAGGATAGAAATTCTAAAAACCTAGGATCACGAAGGCATCCTTCAAGACAAAAAAAGAAGAGATTACAATGAGTGTCATCCAGTGCTATGCACCCACCAAAGACAACCACGAAGACGACAGAGACCAGTTCTATGCGAGGCTGCAGTCAATCAGTGATAAATGTTCAGTAAAGAACCTGACCATTCTGATGGGCGACTTCAATGCCAAGGATGGAATGGACAAGACGGGATATGAAGACAACGTAGGACGACATGGAATGAGAGAAGGGAACAAAGTGAGAGGTTTGCAAACTTATGTGCCTTCAACAAAATGATTATAGGTGGCACCATATTCTCCCGCAAACGTATGCACAAAGCTACGTGGGTTTCACCGGACCACATTACAGAGAAACAAATCGATCATATCTGCAACAACAAGAAGTTTAAAAGGACCATGTTAAACCTAAGACAAAGAAGAGGATCTGACATAGCTTCAGATCATCATCTGGTAATGGCTAAAATAAAAAAACTGAAGCTGAAAAAGCACTGGACAACTGGAGCAGAAGTATTACAAAAGTTTAATACAGCCCTTCTCCGGCATACTAACAAACTCAACGAATTCAAAATAACTCTCAACAATAAGTTCCAGGCATTTCATGATCTACTAGAAGAAGGTGAAACTAATATGGAAAACAAATGGAAAGTGATTAAGGAAACAATAACTTCAACATGTCAGGAGGTCTTAGATCCCAAGAAACAACACCAAAAATAATGGATTTCTGTTGGTACTCTGGACAAGATCCAAGAAAGGAGGAGCAAGAACATAGCAATTAATAACAGCCAGACAAGAACATAAAAAGCCAAGGCACAGGCCAAATAAACCGAAGTCAACAAGCAAGTGAAGAGAAGCATCAGGTTGGATGACCGGAAATATCTTAAGGACCTAGCAATGACAGCGGAGAAAACTGCAAGACAAGGGAACATGAGACTCCTATACGATACAACGAAGAAGCTAGTTGGGAAATTCAATAAGCCAGAACGGTCAATCAAGAACAAGATTGGCAAACCAATCACTGAGATGCATGAACAACTAACCAGGTGAGTAGAACACTTCGAAGAACTCTTGAATAGACCAGCCCCACTGAACCCACTAGTCACTGAAGCAGCACCTACGAATCTCCCTACAAACACCCACCCACCAACAATCGAAGAAATCGAAATGGCCATCCGACAAAACAAGTGGCCAGGCAGCAGCAAGACAAGACAACATACCAGCCTAACGAAGCACTGAAGTCAGACATAGAAGTAAACGCAGAGATACTCCACATTCTCTTCAGGAAAATTTGGGAGGAAGAACAAGTGCCAACAGACTGGAAAAAAGGGTACCTCAACAAGATACAAAAGAAGGATCATAACAATAGCGAGAACTACACAGGCAGCACTATAATTTCAGTACCAGAAAAAGTTTTCAACGATGTGTTATTGGTCCGAATAAAATATCTGATCATCGACATCAACAAACCCGATTCCATAAGGATAGATCGCCTACCGATAAAATCGCGACAATACAAGTCATTTTGTTGAATTGTCAATTGATTGGAATTCATCACTTTACATCAATTCCGTTGACTATGAGAAGGCATGTGACAGCGTGAATAGGCAAACATTATGGGGCCTTGTTCAACATGATAGTGTATCTGAGATGGTGGATAGTCAATGTCATACGGAACTCTTACAACGGACTACACAGCAAAACCGTGCATAAAAGTCAGCTCATTGATTCATTCGAAGCGAAGATTGATGTCAGACAAGATTACTTACTCTCGCCTCTCTCCCTCTCTTCATGTTGGTGGTTGACTGGATCATGAAAACTTCAACATCTCAAGGCAAGCTCGGAATACAGTGGACAAAATGGAAGCAACTAGATGACTTGAACTTTGTAGATGACCTAGCTCTCCTGTTCCATACAACAGCAAATGCAGGTGAAGACAGACAGTGTAGCAGCAGTCTCTTCAGCCAGAAGGATGGGTCTATATACACAAAGGGGAAATCAAGATCCTTCGATATTAAACAACCAACACTAACCCAATTACATTTGACGGAGAAACGCCGGATCATGTATAAACTTTTACATACCTGAGTGGCAGCATCATCGATGAACAAGGAGGGTCTAATGCAGATGTGAAGACGCGGATCGGAAAGGTTAGGCAAGGGCACCATCTCTACAACTGAAAAACATCTGGAACTCAAAGTAACTGTCAGCCATCACCAGTCAGAATTCTCAACAAAACTGTTAAGACACTCCTATTGTATAGAGCTGAAACTTGAAGAACTAAGAAAAGTATCATCCAAAAGATACAAGTATTTATAAACAGCGGTCTGTGTAAAATCCTTCGGATCCGTTGACCAAATACCATCAACAACCTTCTGTGGTAGAGAACAAACCAACTTCAAACCGAGGAGGAAATTAGGAAAAGACGCTGGAGGTGGATAGGACACATATTGAGGAAATCATTAAACTGTATAACAAGACAAGCACTAACTCGGAAACCAGAAGGCCAAAGAAAAAGAGAAACTCAAGAACATATTGAGCCAGGAATTAGAAACACATGAAGAAAATGAACAGCACTTACAAAGAGCTGGAAAGGAAAGCCCAAGACAGAGTTGGTTGGAGAATGCTGGTCGGCAGCCTATGCTCCACATGGGGCAACAGGCATTGATTGATTGTATGTAATTTTTGCATAATAACTGTTCATGCCATTTTTTGTAATGTTCACTAAATTGATGATTTTCTTAACAGTAGATATGTAAATGCATAAAGTAGTGTGCTGTTTGTTATATCCTGGGTTGTTTGTTAATTACAACTTTCTTGCTCTAGTTAGTGGGTTGGGACTCAGGGAATAGCCTAGTTGCGCTCATTGTCATTGTGTCGTTGGTTATTGTCTTTCGTTTCGCTCTTATTGTAGTGTATACTGCTAATAAGATCGTCCATAAGTAGTAGGTAGCGGAACGTCACGTGAAAGTGAGGAGAATCAGTAAACAGCATATGAGGTGAAATGCGAAGTGGCAAGGTGCAAGGCGTGATTAGAATACATAGGAGAATTGAGGACAACCAAGGGAATCAAGCCTACAACTGACACGGATCGAGAAACGCGAAGGATGATGATTAGAAATAATGTATATAATATTTATGGCGTTCTCTGTCTTAACTACATGAACAATTGCCCTGACCAGCCGGTCTTCTTACAGTGTCATCACAATAATTTTATTCTGGGAACCTTGTCAAAACTATATTAAGTAATGGTGAACATGAAACAGAAAACAATAAAACGGAATTCGAAACAACCTATATGAATTAGTGGGAAATTCGAAATAGTCGAGCCTACGAATAGTTTTATATATATATATATATATACATATATATATATATATATGTATATATATATATATATATATATATTAATAGCGTTAAAATTTAGCTTGATGTTTACAAAGAAAGAAAATGAATATTTGAAGACAATTTACATGATACAGAGTAACTCACGTGAATTTTATATGAAAAGATTTCATAAAAGGAAATCGGATTCAACTGAGCAAATGTTAAAGCGAACGTCTCAATGAGTAGACGTTCATCAGGAGACTTGGTACTTGGTTGGCTGCACCATGTTAAAAAGAATATAATAAAAAATATTGAATATACTCGAGTTAGTCCACGAATTTTTTAAAATCATTTGAATTCTGAATATAAACTAACAAAATAATTCTCACCTTCTCAAACATAGTCGACCATCTCGGTTAACAAACTGTACAATATCTATCATACGCATGCCAAAAGAAAAATATTCTGTTAAGACAATTAACTCATCTGGACTGAGAATTCGATTTGAAAAAGATTGTTTTGATGGCGTTGCAGAAAGTGATGTAGCACTGTTTGTTTGAGAAGTATTATCATGTGGACATTGGATCATACTTGTTACTACAGTACGAATGCCAGTGATAAGTGCCTTTACTAGAGTTCGAACGTCTGTATAACTAAGTTGTAATTTGGCCAATGGTTCAACAATACGCGGCTTTAAGTGGAACGCAAAACAGAAGTTAATGTAAGCAAACGTCAAAATCTTTAGGCAGTAAATTATAGATAGAACGTTACATTGTCTACAAGAAACTGTATAAACACATTTTACAAAAAAAAAGAAGAAACTATTAGCACAATGAAGTATGGATAAACAGATTAAAAACCTGTCACTAAAGCAACTAGCTTACAACCATAAAATTTAGAATACTTCTAATTTAGATTAAAAAGTTATTGCAACCTAACAGTGTGTTGGAACATATAGACCAGCTGTTAAATCCAAAATAAACACTAACCCGTTTCAAACACATTTTCGCTATCAAGATATAAGTTGCGGAATTTTGTAATGTTTAGTAATTACATTTGGTTACTTATAACTAGTCAATATTAGATAATAATACCATGCTAAGACTCTTCTGCACAATACAAAAATTTTCTGTAAGATGAATAGATGTTAGAAGTATTTCACACGAAACGTGTTCGATGATTCAAAGAAGTACCTCTAAAATTACCTATTTTAAGCTACATAAAATTTGATTTCTGGAGGTATGCCGAGTAAAGAGATTTAATAAACATTTGGAACAGGTATCTAGTTGAGTGAACTACGTAAAATTAGGTGAATTTAGTATTTTATTGTAATTGAACAAATATATTCATTAAAAAAGGAATTCATATATTGGGTAAAAACACTAACTCCATGCACTTTAGATGAATCAGTTCCCAAATTCAAAATATTTGTAAAATCTGAGGCAGGAACAGTTTTATCAGTAAATGAACCAACGTCGTTTAATTCACTCGAAAAAGAAGACATATTCGCGAACAGATAAGCATGTATCGATCTTAGACGTTGTTTTGTTGAGCCGGACGTTACTTCTTCACTTGGTTCCAATATACTACAAGGAAAAGATAAGTAATAAGTTCATTAACAAATAATTTGACAATTTATTGTATCCTCAAGACAATATTCGATGTATATTGTTTGGAAGAGCTAAATCACAGTGAAATCATACTAATATTGAATTCAGTATAAATTATATCATCACTAGTTCGTATACATATATGCGTATATTGATTTCTATGTTTAGAAGTTATTGTATCTTTAATGCGTTTCCACTCACCTTGCTGAAAACTATGATAATTCTGGTCAATACACGATGTGCGAGGTTTCGTGTTGTTGTATACGACTGCATAACTATGTGACGCAAGAACTTCACCATACATAATTCAAGTGTTTGAAATTATCGTAATCGAACTTATTGAATTGATATTTATTCAAAACCAGCACGAAGGAGGAAATTTACATAGCCAACGTAGTGTATTATGAATTACATGAAGAAACATTTGAATAAAGACTTACTGTGAACAAATTGCAGCAACAAATTCAAACAAGAATAATTTCGCTACCGTAATATTATTATTATCAAATGTGGAGCAAAAATAACCTTCAATAATTGAAGAGTAATACTATATAGCAATTAGAGTCCGAGAATAATCAAGACGTTTCAAAACATTATGAGAAAATTATCAGTTTAGGATTTATGCTAACTATTTTGCTAACTTGGCAACTTATCTTTATAAATAAAACTCACCATGTAGACTCTAATCCAGGTATGTAATGATCTGCCACAACCTTAGCTTTCAACACACACAAACGTAAGGTTTGCAAAAGAAGACGTCTAGCAGTTCCAGAAAACACTTCATTGTTTCGATCCTCAGTATTTGTAGCTGATACCCCTTGATTGGCGGATGTAGCTGATACTGCTCGTTGTCTTATGCACTCGACCAAGTTCAGTATTAAACGCAAACTCATTTGTTGAATAGAAAATGGGAGTGTATGATCATGCATATTGCGACCATAAACATCGATGGCACGAGCGATTTTAGAAAGGCTAAGAGAACTACGAATGTGATGAGTAAGATCGGCTAATGTGCTGTAAGCTAGAGGTCTGAAAGGAAAATAGACACAATAAACGACATGACCAGAGCGTTGAGACATTGTTCCTAAAACAACTATCTTACTTTATACCTATTAAGTACTTCAAACATCATCATTGAGTACATTTTCACTCAATCTAAATAATGTAGGCAACGCGAGACAGTATGCATGTATGTACAACAGAGAATCTGGCACATGCATGCATTGGTTCAAGTTGCCACACCTCACAGCACAACAAGATTAATACCAAATTAGTAGAAGCAGCAATTACCTGTGATAAATAATAGTGGAAATATAGAACATGACTCTCTACTAGACCACCATTGATCGAGTTAGAAAGCTCATGGTGAACTGCCACGAGAATTGTCAGGGTGGCGATGGCCGAGTGATTAAGGTATTGAACTAGAAGTGTAGCTGATGAAAATGTAATGAAATATACTGAATTCCAAGTATTTTGCAAATGTCGTCGGTTTTACATTATTCAAGTAATTTTAAGCTCACGATTTAATGGAGGATAAAAAGTGGAAGCATTTGAGCCACTGTGATCGATTCTGGATTATATCACTCAGAGTCCCATTTCTGCATTTCTGCAGGCCATGGCCGAGTAGTCTGCAGCTACTAATACGGTTCAGACTAACAACCAGACTGCATGGACTGGTATCATGTTTTGGTTTGATTGCACCTAGCTTTCTTCCACCCTACCCCTATATCAGTCAACGTCGCTCATCGAGGTAGATGGTGGTTAAACAAGTGTAACGCATGATCCAACTACATCAATCAGTGAAAAGTCACCACCTCATCAAATAATTTACCATCACTCCCCAATACCTAGAGAGATAGCATAGTGTCAAAAAGATAGACTTTGCTATAATGTTTCCATCCTTTATAAAACAATTTTTTTAAGATTCATTATTTCTAGACTTCTGAGCTCCATAAGCAATGTGTAGGCAAATGCTGGTGCGGTTGTTAATCAGCATCCTAACTCTGAAATGATTAGTACCGACGTACTAAACTATGTAGTTCGTCAAGATTGTTACGCAGTAATAAATGTGGGGGCCACTAGCAGATAAAATACGCCAGAAACTTAGAAACTAACAACGACCACTGATTTTGATTTTAGTAACATAGTGTTTTGCTGCAAATCAATTTCTCATAACTGATTTTATTTATTAAAATTGATTAGTGTACTAGACACGTTTATGACCAAATGTTGAGGTGCTAAAATAATAAAAATTAATGTATTACCTTAACGCATCACGAATAGTATATCCCTGCCCAATTAAAATTTCTTCGTTCATAAGTTCATCCAAAACCTGTAGGAATTCTGAACAAAGACAGGGAGATTAAAACTGATTAGTAGAAAATTTGATAAGTTTAACAAACTTGTAAAATAAGTGAAACATGAAAAAGTTACCACAATAAATCTATATCAGGAGCAGACAGACTCAATATCTACTTGTCAAAACCCTAGCTTTTAGAGCTTTCCTAGCTGATGTTAGCTTATGGTGAAAATAATAGGTAGATTTAAGCTAGGAAAATTTACTATGAATAAGAATTTTACAAACATTAATGCAATAACATATACAACTCAAAGTTGGAAAGATGCTACCATGAACAAACTAGGTGGTCATTAAGAATCGTTGTGATCACAAGCAAAGTAGAGACTTAAAAGGCTCACGGTAACGTTGGTGTTGTAATGTATTAAGCGAAATTCACTAATCGTTGTAAGCAATACACACTAATTTACGATTAACATCCATAATATGTATCGTAACAGTAATAAGTCATTCGGATTGAAGCAGTGGGGTCTAAACAGATAACCCATCACTAAATATTTGTTGATCTAACCCGTTAATCAATCAGCGATTAACACGAATATGTAGTGACCCAAGATGTTACATGTTAAAGTAGCAAAGCTTAAGGAAATTAACAATATGCATATGAAGAAGTCGAAAATGTATTCTATTAAGTAAAACCCCAAGTTGGTAAACCAAGAATGCTTGATTTGAGCTCCGTAGTGAGCAACACTTTTAGATTAATCAAGATTGACATATGTGACATTTCGTTTATTAATCAGTTATGAAAATCTGAATGTCAATAGCAGTGCCTGCGAAGACAACTTACTTGGACGTATTTCCTGTGCACTGAGAATGTGACGAGCAGCAATGAAGAACTCTTTACGCATATTTGTTACTGAAGGAGGACAATTGATTAACAAATTCATCATGCCTTGAACAAGGCTGACAGAGTGTAGCTCAACTGAATCCTAAGAAAAAAAATAGATAAACAAGTAATCGTAGACCCCTACCAATTATTTTCGAGACAAAATACAAACTAAACTAAAATGGAGATATGAAAAAATGTAATGACTAAAACGAACGGTTAACTAACGATAAACTTACCTACGAAACCAGTAATTTTAAAAATTACAAAACTGTTACATGTTTTTCACTCAAACTGGTGATAATAATATGACCAACGTACTTGGTATATTTTGATTACGTAGGCAAGGAATGACAAAGTCTTCACTTGAGCAGCCATAAAATCAATAAACACTTCTTGAGAGAAGTTCGAATTCCTCCTGAAAATTAAAATGACAGGGTTAAACAGAGACAATCGTCATAAATCTGTGGTGAATAATGTATATATCAAGGAACGATCTGTTTGAAGCAGACGTTACACCTGTAATATACGTTGTGACGTACATTATTGTAATCCATGAATAACTGTAAACCAGGATATTTTGGACGTGCACTGAACAGATCACGCTACCCCGTAAGGATCACATTTACAAGAATAATGGATTAGAAGATATGGCGAAGAACATGGTTACAAAAGTCCCAGGTATCGAAGTTATAATTTCCACTGACTTATGACCTGAATATGAAGTCAACTTTATCGATACACACTCCTTACATGTTAAAACTAATCTTAGAGACACTGAATAGGGTAGAATCTAAACCTTGAAAATCAATTTCGTAGTAGACAGACAGACAGTCACAACGTCGAACTTGGCACACGCGTACATCAGTTCAAGTTGCCATACCCAAATTACCAGACAGAGATAAATTGTCGGATCAAATCCCAGAGTAAGGGAGGTAGTAACAGAGTTGATATTAATGGAAAGGAATAGGGATTGGAGATAAGATTCAAGAAAATATGATTCAGTAAAGAGAAAATTATGATAAGTTCAGAAACTTAGAATTTCGAAGAAGACAAGGAGTGGATGCACCTGTGCCATTGCCAACGATTTTGAGCCATATCACCCAAGGTCTCTAACCATTTGTTACGAGCGTCACGCGGAACCCAACCAGGTAGTCTGCACCTATTAACATGGCTCAGCCCAACTGTCAATCACTTCATGGACTGGTGCCATGTTTTGGTTTGGCCACTCCTAGCTTTCTTCCAGCCTACTCCTACACCAGACAGCATTGCTCGTCGAGGTAGGCGGTGGTCAGTCATACGTAACGTATGTCCTAACCACCTTAGCTGAAGAAGATTTACTACTTCATCAATAGACTTACCGTATCTACCTGGTACTCTATCCCTAACTCACGTATTGCTTACTCGGTGGTCCCAGAAAATACGAGCAATGCTTCGAAGACATCTGTGATCGAATACTAGGAGCCTACGAATATCCTCTATCCTTAATGGCCATGTTTCACATCCATAAAGTAAGACGGACCAAACTACTGCGCAGTAAACGCGTCCTCTGGTCAGTAGTTAGATGTCTCGCCTACGCCACAGGTGACACAAATTCCCAAAAGCTAATCGGGCCTTATGTATACAAGCCGAGATTTTAGCAGACACCAGGTCGTCAGGACTGATGAGGCTGCCAAGATAAGTGAGGCGATCAATACATTCAACTGCTTCACTTCAATATCACTACACTAACAGGGGAATAAGAAAATCGTAGAACACATACTTTAATATAGTTAACGAATAATGGAATAAGTATTGTCTCAAAACAACTAAATGTAATGAAGTGACATACTTCTGTTCCTCTGTTGGCTTAAGATTAATAAAATCCATTATTAGTGGTATGAAGTCGGAGACGTCCTGGTGGATATGTTGCTTGAATAGTTGATACATCAAGACAACCAAAATAGGAATTTCCTGCATTACTTTTAATGAAAACCCTGATTTAGGGAGGATGTGATACTGAAATGCATATAATAGTTAATTCAATTTGGATACTTACAACCATAAAAGAACCGTCAACTTTAGGCTCTTGTGTATAAACGCTTGAAATTGTAAAAGTATTTAGAACTTCTGTTTCAAGATCAATATCGGAAATTGCAGGAACTTCCAACTTCAGTTTTGGTTCAAAAATCTTGTTGGCTCGGAACTTTAGATCACGGTATACATCCTTTACAAAGTCCAAAAACCTTGACACCTATTAAATAGGAAATAATGACAACGAAAACTCACGTCGTTTGAAAATGACGGACGGTAGAATTTATGAATATCGATTATTAATTTCACACAAATTAGGACATTATCCTCGTTTTCGATCTATATAATGCGAAAAAAATAGAGAAGGGATCCCTACCTCAACTAGCTTGAATAGCATTTCGAGGAGGGACCGAGAGAAAGGTCTTAAGTGATCACCATTAGGAATTTTTTGAATGATCTCTAGGCACAGACGGCGAAGCTGCTGTGTGTCAGACTCCAGTAGGTTTTCTGGCCTAGTTGACATCAAATAGTATTGTATCTTGTCATGAATGATAAAAGTTAAATCTTGCATTTCTCTCTCCGAGGCCGCATTCTAAGGATCAATTTTTAATAAGTTAAAATTTACTTCTAGATATCCACAGATTTCATGACCAGCTCTTATCTGTTCTTCTAAATCTAGACACAATAAAGTTAACCCAACAGTTAACAAACCCGTAGTTTCACAAAATATCTCGTCAAGTTTCGATGATATCTTAGCACAAATGGTGTCAGACCTCATTGCAGATAATGTTAACAATCAGGGTTAGAAAGTAGCCCGATATCCAAATTGCCCTCGCTGAAAAGCTAACAAAGATAACGCTCAGTAAGAGCAACTTCAAACTTCTACTTTAGAAACTTCAACATCCAGATGTTATTATAGGGTTTTTATCGAATCCAAGGGCATAGTTCTATAAACGAAGTATGAATAAAATCTTGCCTATGAAAATCTTAAGAGCAATGTAGCGGTAAATAATTCCTAAAATATATAGTTACATAGGCTCCTGATACTGACGCTGACCATGTTTGTTTTAGCGGACACGACTAGTTGAAGGCGCTTGGTCATGCATCACCACCAGATCACAACACAGCACAACGTGAAAAGCATCTCTCTACAGTCAGCCAGCCTAGACGTTGCTAATGTTATACAACCTCAGAAATACAAGGTGGCCGCTATTCTGGAGTACCGGAAACCAACAACCATTAACCAGTTGCAAGCTTTCAATGAATTGGTAAGTTTTTAAGGGCGATTTATACTCAACTGCGCATCTAACACAAAACCGCTAACGGGTCAACTTCGTGGAAATAAAACGGTGGTCACAATGGATGCAGAGTCAAAGAAAGACTTCACTGCAGCTACAGAAGCAACGGCCAATACGACTATGCTTGCAAATCACAGTACTAAATCCCCTGTTGACGTATCTGATTCAGCCTTTGGTGCAATTCCGCAACAATGGGCTGGCCAAGTTTGGCAACCTTTAGCATTCCCCTCAAGACGACTAAACTATACCGAGCCAAAATACAGCCATGTACTGTGGTGTACGACATTTTTAAGACTCCGTCGAAGGCCGGGAATGTACAATATTCACCGACCATAAACCATTAACGTTTTCTATGAACTCATCTTCAGATAAGTACTCTCCACTAGAGTCAGGTCATCTAGACTACATTTCCCAGTTCTCTACTGATATACGACATATATCTGGAGCTAGCAATATAATTGCCGACGCCTTATCACGAATACATGCCTTGAATCACATCCAAGGAATCAACCTTGCTGAACTAGCTCGACTTCAAAATGAAGACATTGATCTTCATCACGAGTTTTGCACAACAACACTCAAATTCCAAGCAAAGAAACTGGAAAAGATAAGACCAATTTAGTTTGTGATTCCTCTACAGGTACAATCCGCCCAGTCGTCCCCAGAAGTTATCAAAGAATCAACTTTGACACATTGCACAATCTCTCTTATCCTACGCTACTGTGTGGCCTGCCGAAAAAACAAAGTGATTCAGCATAACAAATGCCCCCTTGACACTTTTCCAACCCCTGATGTTGGGTCCGACTATGTCCACTTTAATTTGTTAGGACCTTTGTTTGTTAGGACCAGAATCAAACGGGTTCTCTTATCTTCTGACATGCTTGGACCGTTTCACACGCTGGCCAGAAGCAATTACACTGAAGGATATCACTAGTGAAACGATTGCTCGTGCTTTCGCCAAACTACGGATAGCAAATTTTGGTTGTCCATCTACAATAACGACAGACTGTTGACGTCATTTTAAACCATAATTGTTACACTCTCTAAACAAACTTCTTGGAACTACACACTTTAGAACAACTGCTGAAAGTATCACATTCAGCAACGAACACCCCATAGTTAATCGGCGCTTTATCACTTGTTTTATTTGGAATTCGCAGCAGATGTTGGGTGCAGCGTTGGTGAATTAGTCTACGGAACGACTCTTCGACTACCAGGTGAGTTTGTGGAATCAGCTCCCACCTCGACAAAACTGGATCACATTTCTTACGTGAACTGGCTCACAAAGGCTATGGATTCAGTTTAGCCAGTCCAAACTCAACAGTAATCTACAGACGCTTTTATTCAACCGGCATTAAAACATGTCTTCGTACGTCATGATGCTATACTCAGACCTATCGATGCAACTTACGAATAACCATACAATGACCACGAGGAGAACTTCAGAAGTGACCGCCCCAAAGCAGCCTACATATAAGGCAAATCTCTTAATGTCGAATTCGCCACAACACCCTCGTAACTACATAAACGAAGTCACCACGCCTCAAGCAACAACCAACAAGCGAGTGGAAACTTCGTGTTCTGATAGAAGTGTAAGATTTCCAAAACACCTTAACGAACATCACATTTATTGATTTTCTCCTAACTTTCTAATTCCCATGTATTGTCGAGTTTCTCTCTTTAAAAAATAAAAACTTCAATAGAATTATTTTTTCACTTTACGGGATGCATTTAATACAGTTTAGTATGCTTCAAAAAATATCAGAAAACATTTTATTCGTATGGATGTTGTCTGTAATCCACACGTTTGTGAAGCTGCATTAAGATGCCAAATTTTTATTGGATGTATACGAAATGAATCTATTTAAAAATTCTCATTTTTGGATTTAGAGGCAGTCTGGAAACGAACAGAGTAAAGCTGAGGAAAATAATATACTTTGCCCAAACTGGTTTATGCAACGACACCCTAGCTTCAGCACTGACATCACAAACTATCAAAGGAACGTTTATCAATGTCTTACACATTGGATCTTATCCTTAGGCTGGTACGTCACCGGATCCTCATGAACTCTTAATGATGGGTTATCCGTAGAGGTAAATAATGCATATAATAAGGTGTTGCATAGGCTATCGACATCGATGCTCACCATATTTGCTTTAGCGGTTTCAAATCTCTCTATCACGCATCACCAGATCACAACACGACACAACATGGGAAGCATCTCTTACTAGTGTACCAGCCTGGGCGTTGCTATCCTATTGAGGATCTCCCTATAATCAAATATAAATTCTTTTTTCACCCTTCATTGCTTTCTGGTTTATTCTCATTTGTAAGAGTGGGTTCAATCTTTAGAAGATGCTCTGGTTGTACGACAAACGTAACTTGATCATATGGTTGGTACACTTCAACAGCTAAAACAAGGTGGCCACACTTATCCTATACGATTGTTTTCGTATACTATTAGGTGATCTAAGCTAAGTGAGGCGATTCTATCACCACTAATAAATGAGAATCCATCTGCGTTAGCTGACTCAAATCTGGTAAAAGCTTAACAGGGTGGGAATTTTTCCGATATTTATTCTAAGACTAGAAATATATCACATGACACGTCCAGTAGTTGTAGCGACCAATCAGAGGCATGTACTTTCGGCAGGATGTGCGTCACCTTGTAGCTATATAGCTTGACTAGTTAAAAGTTCACTTCAAACCTTAGGCATACGACAAAACAATTAAGCTCCAATATTCATTCACTTCCTTATCCTGCATAGGGATTATATTTCCTATTAGTTTATATTGAACGTTGAGAAGTGTTTTGTGTGTTTGAATAACTAGAACCGCGCTCTACTGTCTCCTTCCCATGCTACTGAATAAAGACCTATTCCCAAAATGGTCTGGTTTCTTGTGTCACTACATCGGGATATACCTAGGCGCTAATAGTTCTCTAGATGCTTACATATGATGAAGAAACTTCGTGGATAAGTGTATTTAATTTACTTACTTTCGAACCGATTGCGATATCCAGTTTATTGAGTGCTTCTAAAATGATACCGTTTGGTTTTGGTGTTTCATATGAGAGGGCTGTGAATGCACAAAAACCAACTACATGGAGTGAGGTTAAAAAAGTCTTATGACTTCTAGAGTTATTGTATTGTCATAACAACTCTGGCTGACGTTTACGCCCTATGTAATTTAAGAACGTATGGCAAGTATGGAACAGTGTGAATTACCATTTTCATTATCTCTGTTATTATCTAATCATTGTACGACGAAGTTTGCTGGTTGTATGTCAGTGACCGGATCTAGATATCAGAGCTACGGTTTAATATATTGTCAATGTATATAGTAGTGCAACTATCCACGCACCAATAAATATTTGATAAGTGGCCAAATTGAACCACTGCACCAATTCATGAAATCGGTGACAATTCGGCTGAGACAGTCTTCTTCACTAGTATTAACACTTACTACCTCATTATATCTGAAATTTGGTCTGAAAATTTCATCTCTTTGTTATTTCGGGCACGACAACTTTAAATAACCTACGTATTTACTAGGTTCTACGTTGTGGCTTATTGATTAATCATGGTTTTGACAATTTAGTGAAAGCGAGCTTCAAGTAGCCAGGCTAATGATGACAGAACAATCGAATAGTACTGAAGTTATGCAATCGTTTTTTTTGAACATAGCAGACTATCATAACAAATGGTTGTCGAAGTCCCTAAAGGAAGATTTTAAAATGCTAATCGGGCAATCTGTACTGGTCATTAGGAATTATAACATTAGACCAAGTTTTAGAAAGTCATATACTGCTAGAAAGGCTTATAAATGGTACGATGATGTGAACTATACATTTTGAGGTAGAAATGCATTAAGGATTTTTTGAAGCGGTGGGAACTGATTCTACTAACAAAATAGAGAGAGTACAGATATTCAACCAGAGTGAAATATGTAGTTATGTGCTGTCTTATTTGCTTATTACTTATACTTGTAATTTCAAGCATTCAATAATTTCTGCATGGTTCACTTTCGGAAGACGAAATTATTTGGCCTCGATATTAGGAGACAAACTGATTATGGCTGATGCAACGCCTTGGTTTCAATCCAATTTGTAACTAAATCACTGTCTGTCGTTATCATTTGGTTACCAATGTCTGAGGTTGACCAACTGAGCATTCTGTCGTCGAATCTCCGTTTCACCAGTTATCGTAACTCACTGTCATTGTGTGTCGTATCAGGATATTGTGTTTATTAATTTCTTGTGATACTAACACTTAATGTTTGAATCCTGTTATTTTTTGCATTGCACTACAATCCCTTTTTCAGTTTGGAATGTCATACGTAAACACGACTAACAATAACAATGCATCATCTACATCTTAGTATGCTCTAGTCTTCATTTTATGAAGTTAATTATTGAACACATATTTATATCTTTGTTTTACTATATTTACTCATTACTTTACGTCTGTAACATTACCTAGCCATTTAAGTGTTATACATGCTGCTTTTGATGCTGTTAGGTGTCGCTTTACATTCGGTTACCTCAAGCCATATTAGTTATTCTGAATACATGAATAAACTGGACCTACTTTGCATTTGTTTCTAATATATATCTCTATAGCATTTAAGCAGGGTCATATTTATTTGGATTTAACGTAGCTACAAGATATTGATTTTAATCGGCTCGTGCATCACTACGTACGGTGCCAGGCTTCATTTAGGGTACTAAGTATTTTAAACTTTACGAGTATTAATTTCCGTGAAATGACGCACTTCTATCAAATGATTTGAATATAGGCCAAGCTTCGTTGTCCACGTAATCCCTTGAATCTCCCATTTGTAAACTTGGAACTGACTCTATATATAGCGTAGAAGGAAAAGTAACGCAAAGCACTTAATCATTTTCGATTATCAGAATTAGAATGAAATCAACTCGTAAACTTACAGCCATCTGAACATCAATAAATTGAGTCAACATTACCATGGTCTACCGGATGGATGAATTATCCCCAAGTCCATTATATGATGGAATTCGTTTTGGGTGCAAGACGGCTTGCTTTCGAGAATACAGGTGGTGATGTGATGTGTAGCATTGCTGGTCACACATGAAAATCTCGCCGTTGCCTTATTCAGATCTGGATACATGTGAAGTATCGGTTAAAAAACTTAGTTAATGAAATGTTCAAAACCAAGAGAGTATTGGCTATAAACTGGTTCAACGAGCAGATAGCGTTGTGCTGCTGCCCACTAGCCTCTTTTTACTAGGGTCCACAAGCAAGTTGTTGTGGCTTAGTAAACCTATGCTTATGATAGGCATTTTCACATCCAGTGTATGGGTCTTCGCAAACCTACTTTCAAGTAAACGTATATTCTGCCATACGTGGCTATTCGTTTTCCGTCGGGCAACTGTTGATCGAATCCAGCTTCATGTTGGCAATTGGATGGGGTTGTATTCAGGAAGCTAACTCCTGAGCCAGTATCGACGAGGTAGCGAACCTTCGTTATTGCATAGACGATGCATAATAGGTGGATATTCCCACCGGCTACGGTTGCAGCAAAGGTGCATCTGCGGGATAGTTTCCCAATATGTAAACGGTGAGTTTGTGGTTAAGAAATCAACAGAAATCCCTACACTTCTTATAGGCCTTACCGTAAAAGTCATGGTACCAACACCAATGTGAGTTTTCCTTTCATCGAGGTCTAAAAGAAGATCCTTACCCCGAAAAACTTAGTTGCCTTAAACTGTCTAGTCTGTATTGTTCCCGCAGGTTGAGGAAACAAGAGAGAATAAGGCACAATTTTGTAATTGTTTTCGGTCACATGAGGTTTATCTGCGACAAAACAAAAATTGTGGCGAGTTTTAATGATCTGCAGAATTCAATCAGTAGATGCATCAAGTTTCTCTACTGAAATGCTACCAAAACTGCTTGTACTTGTAGTGACAGCTTCGACAAGAAACATTTGACGACAGAATCCATCATAAAGAGTACGTCGAACCACCACCAAGCTCGGCGGTGTGGAACAATTCGTCAAGAAGTGTCTGTCACACAAGTGTCCGCTTTTGAGAATAGACTCGTTGAGCTGATCGTAAGGTTCTGGGCGGTTAGAGCTTAGAATAAAGGAAGTGACGCCCCTGTTCAATTTACGTGGAAATGACCATACAAATCTAAGGAGTCAAACGCGTAGATATGTCACGCCATGGTCTCGAGAGATCATCTGCCTAACAAAACCAAGCTTCCATATTATCTGACCAAAAAGGGATGAGCCGAAGTTTTGGAGACGTGGGGTTTTTGATCTTAGTAAAATTAGGCGTCTGACCAGTCATTATTGAAGTAAAAACATATACAAATACAAAAGTACAGTGCAAAAATGTAGGGAAAAATACATAATTATGCAAAACTCTTTAAAGGAGAGGATAAATCTCCACCGAATGAAATAATGCAACGATTAACACAGGTTACTAGTAATGATATCCCTATTACTGAAGACATGAAAACAAAGCTTCGAATTTAAGTAATTATCCAAATGGTTTCCCTGATGAATTAAAGATTCACGAGCCATTAAGGGATTACCTAGGATTTGAGTATGTTCTGATGGGATAATATTCTGGATGTGACAGGCTCCTCATACAATTTAAACTTGAGTCTGCGAAGTGACTTCGTGGATCTTCTTCGAATGTATGTACCAGATTTGCCCAGGATGCATGTTGATGAACATATACGGTTAGTGCGTATACACTAGACTTACACACATCAGGCCTCAGATACCTGAAGTCATCAACAACTACCGAAATGTCTGATAATTACGGTGATTTATATATTTTTAGATATCCTCCTGCCTCTTATTAAGTATTAAAAATGCAAGTATGTTGTCGTGAATGAGCGACAGAATTCTGTGCAAACTCTGTTTACACCGAGTGGAAAGCAAAATCAAAGTGTTTTCAACAGACAAGCATTCAGAATAGAAGATACTCTGCTACAGTACAACTCATAACTTCACAAATGTCAGAAGGTATATATGAAATCTAAAATACTACAAAAAGTGTGAACAGAATATAAATATCATTGTACTTTTTAAACAAATATGACTTCTAGCCGCAGCTCGAATAAATTCAAGCAGCTGGCATTATAATACTTAATAATGAAAGTGAAGCGGTAGTCAAGAAATATTTCTGATATTCCTCGCAAAAAGATGAGGAGATATGGCAGAATGGAATTCGATATCACTAATACAGTCACAATAGGACACTTTCGAAAACGAAAAACAATTCGATCTTTTTGCAGTATACCATATATCATAAGATCACATACAGATCCCTATTAATCAACAAGTTCACGAAATTGGAACCACTCCTTACTGATTCAAAATCCTCGTGTAACCAACGTCACTTCACCACTTCAAAATTAAACATACAAACACATAAATAATTCACACAAAATCACATCACTTCACATCAGATCAGATTACCACGTTAAAGTAATACCACTCATCAATCACATAACCATCACAAATAATAGATTACTTCACTGCTTGTTACCACTATTATCAAACACTATCATAGCACAATTACAAATTACACAGACCATCCATAATCAAAATGACAATAATAATAATAATAATAATAATAATAATAATAATAACAACTAGAATCACAATCATTTAGGTCGACAGGAAATCGCAATACTATGCATCACTTGCATATCAGTCAGTCAGAAAGAAGATCTATTCGAATTCAATCACAACAACATATCACTCCACTCCACTCCACTCTACTTGAATATTCCAAACATCTCGCTGATATCATCACCACGTGAAAAAAAACACTATAGTCTATTCGAGACAATCACATGGTTCATTCACTTACAACATCACTTGACCTCATCAACCAATTCATTCATCATACATCCAAAATAAATTAAATTATACCACAATCAATAAGTAACTATATTTATTCCATCTTAACATTACACCAACGACTAGCTGAAAAATTAACTTGGAATTACACATCAAATTAATTCAATGATAAGTATTTTTCATTCTAAAAGGCCGACATCCGGTTGAAATGGTATTTTTGTGTTCATAAATAGAAAGTGTATAATTTGCATTATAATTAGTGTTTTTCTATTGGACAAACAATAACCTTGTGAATATTATTTTAGCTGTAGTCTCAATAACATCAATTATGTGGTGATAGATTCATTTGTATTGTAGATACATTTTACATCACACATTACTTCTAGCAAAATATATGAATTAATTGTATTTACTTTTTAAATCATACAATTCATGTATTCAAATTGATAATCAGAAATTTTGCTTTAAATTCAATTATGCATTCATTAGTGCAGTATAACATTACTTCAATTACTATGAAATTTTTTACTTCCAATAATTTTGTATTCAGTGTTTTAAAATATAGAATCCTTTAGATGATTAAGCAGAATTTCACTACTGTAAAAGGTCTTTTCATGAAATAAGAGAGTAGAATAAGGAAAGTAATGAGACTATACATTCAATGGAATGATGGGCTATCTATATGCTGATTATATTTTGAATCTACACTCAATTTTTTAGAGATTCTTTCAATACACTTAAGAAATGAATTATCTGTCAAAATGTTTATTCTCGTCCCAAGAATTGTGTGTACATTGTATAGTGATTTGTTGTGACAGTAACTGGTCACTTTTATAGAAACCACATTTCTTCGTGGACATAGTGTTTTACTTATTGTACATCCCAACCTTGATGTGCATGTTATAACATGATTGAACTTCCTGTGCCTGCGCCTTTAGATTTCAGTTGTTTGGTATTGATATAATTCCTAAAGGGAAGCCGATCGTTTATGGACATGTATTAGTCAATTGGATATACGGTGATTTACAGAAAATTTGGAATTATATTATTACGGAACATAGTACTATCGTAATTCAGAATTAATAAGCATTAACGATTCGTATACTGAACAGTCAATCGAATACGTAGCCTAAGATAAATCATACATTGCTTAATCGTAAACATAAGATTAACGGTAGTCAACTGGCTTCACTAAAAACTCAACAGCTATCTACACCTAACACTTGAATGCTCAACTTCGCGATATAAAAGGTGAATAAGACGGAAATCATTTCAGTTAACCAAAATCAAGTGACTAAAATCCAAAAGCACAGTTATAGGAAATTCCTGTGTTCAATCATACTTTAGCAAACATACCATAATAGGAATGAACAATAATCGAAATATTATGTTCAGGGGGTAATGTAATTTTCACGATTTAACAACTGCTACAGTTTTTCTCTAATCGTCACTATCGAGTGAAACGTCTTCATAATATATCTGGAGTGGCAACTATACTAAAATGACAACGCATATTATGAAATTTTAGATATAATTACGCTTGAATATAGTAATTATAACTACTGTACACTATCGTCCTCACTGTTTGAATGAACGTTAGAAGAACAAGTTTTCAATTACTTGACATATAACATAGTATAAATAAGTTACTAAATGAAATAATGAAAATTACATCATTACAAGATTTTAAATTAAATTGATCAGTTTAGAGTGATAAGGAAAACAACATGTACACATACAAATAAAAAAAACAATTAACCCATCTGAATTGAGGTGGTTCGTAGAGATTAGCATTAAGGTTTAGCTAACTGAATTCGTCACAAATTGTTACTGGTAGGGCGCCCGGTGAAAACCAGAGAACACTAGACAGTAGTTTAGTGACGAATTCAACCAACTAAAAACTAATCCTCCTGATAAATTTCGATCAGATCAATGTGATGCATATTTATGCAATACACTTCAAGCAATCTGATCACTTATAAACTTATTATGAATCTTATATACAAGAAATAAACGATAAACTAGACAGATCAAAAGAAAACGAAGATAACATGGAAACATTGTGAATCACAGTAAACTCTCGATATAATATTAATATTGCCAGGGTAGGTTCAGTGTAAGTATAAATTGCTTTTGAACACAAAGAAGGATTTGAACTTCAGTGTAACTAAGGTCATAACAAACCTTATTACATATCCTAAAGCACTTATATACAACACTGTAAGTGATGATTTGATATCAATTTTGTGGCCTGTCTTAACTAACTGTTTAGAAATAGAGATGATTGTCGTTTATAGCGTTCTTATTTTGTCATTAGAGTTCATACGCTTTTAAAGCCACTTAAGTGTATTGAACTCTCAATACGCACAGAACACCATTGCTCTGTTCACAAACACGAGAACATTTTTAAACACAGTTGGGTGTGATCAGTCCGCTAACAAACTGTTTGGCTTTTTGAATCACATAACTTGACTTCTCAATAACAACGACTTTAGATGAATAATACATCCTATTGGTAACTGATATAAACATTTGTTTTAGCACAAAGGTCTTCGAATGATAGGGTGATATAGATAGATTGCTTACTAGCCAGAAATACAGTAGGTCCCCATAACTGTAACCTTTTCGCGAATTTAAAAACATATTAGGATATCCATTCATCATCAATACCTCCGTTAACAGGTTTTGACTATCTTCAAATATGGTTGATCCTATTAAATAGATTCTTCACCACGTCTTTTTTGTATTGAACTGGATAATGACCATTAAAACCAAGGTGTCGCCATATCCTGGTGGGCTTTCTGAAGAAAGACCGTCAAATTGAGCAATTGCCTCTACAACCAATTAAAATATTTAGGGAAGGATTGTTCTTTACTTTCTCAAATGATAAACTAATATGGTCTTCAACAGTGTTCAAGTTTGAGTAGTAAATTGTTTCCATCGTCTTTCTCACATATGACTAGGATATCCTCAACATATCGCCGAAAACACATTTTCCTGTTGAATCTTTAGCTAGATTTTCAACATATATCATGCACACATCAGCCAATAATGGTCATTAATGACTATTCATAGAATCTTATCAATCTGACCTTTCCCCCCCAAATGTAAAAATGAACTTTGTCAGTGCATAGTAATAATAAATGTTTAAGAATTTTTAAAGAAATAGGTAACGAAAGGTTACTTAAAGTAATATAAACACATAGGATATCAACAGACTTTTTTAGAAGTACTTTAGTAAACAAATAATTTACATCAACATAATGAATTTCTTCTTCTTTATTAATTATCCCAGCAAATGTTTAACTAGTTTGCACAGGAATAATAAATTAAACGTACTGATGGATTTTCAATGAATAATGACACAAAACAATCCTATAGTCGATTTTGACACTAACAAAAACGACGAGGGACATTCACCTTGGATAAATACTTAATACCTATCCATCATATAGATACTTTGAATAAATGGTAGCTTGTTTCTTTCATTATTGTCGGTAACCAGGATACTGTTTCGGATTAAGAAAATTAATCAGCCGTTAGAAAACAGGTAGAAAATGATTGGTATTGTATAGAGCTTTCTATTCAAGTAATCAGCATTTGTCTAAGTGTTGAAGTGTCATATTATGTTGCGTACAACTAAAATTCCTCTATCTACCTGCATCGTTAATCCATAGAGGAATATCAATGTATTCAAAGTATTCTGCAATTGTTGTCGTTCTTGCATTATTCAAATTTTTGAAGGGAACAAATTGCATGATATTTCTTAAACGACGTCTCCCTATCCAAACTACTAAGTCGCTTAACACCTTTTTGACATTGAGGTGCAGAATATCAAGAGAAGTTACCAAGATGAAATTTTACGAAAACTGCATTGCAAACTGGTCAGTACCCTCGACAATTTTTGAAGTTTCTCAGATCTATCAAACTTCCTCCTTCAAACAGAAATCTCAGTCGAATTACAAAACCCCATATTGAATCTACCAAAAACGTAGTTAACAATCTAAGAGCATCCGCTAGCCGATTTGACAAATTTATTGAAGAATCGAATATAGTCTGTCGCATAAAATTTATTAACTTTTTTCAAGCAGTACAAGTGAAAACAGCCAAAATGTCATACAAAACCTTATCCAAATCTCTAACAAAAGAAAAAATAACCGAAGAATTCCCTAATAAACCAGAAAAATATGTATATAACTTAACCAATACGAAGCTAAATAAAATATAGTCCGAAGCCTTATCACTAGGTTTCAGATTTCACATTCCCCAAAAATATAATAACAGAATTGACACAGAAGTTCAATTTGAAAATCTTTACTACCAATTATCTGACTTAAAGCCAGTAAGTGAAGACAAACGTAGCTGGTTCAAATCAAAACTAGTCGATATAGCCAATTAATGTCATAATTCCCCAACCATACAATCCAAAATCATGACTAGAGCTCATTTGACGCAATAAAACAACTACGAAATGACAACAACCTACTCTTACTCAAACCAGATAAAGGTTCTGGAGTAGTACTAATGAATAAATCCGAATACTTACAGAAAATGCTGTCGATTCTGGAAGACACACGTAAATTCAAAGCAGAAAAATAAAACAAAGACGAAACAGCAGCACTAGAAAACCGAGTAACTAAACATCTGAGAGAACAACTAAAACAAAAGATGATGGACAGCACAACATACAATGAAATGAAACCACGCGGTTCGCACCTACCACTCATGTATGGGCAAGCCAAACTACATAAACCTGAGGTACCAATCAAACCAATAATTTCCATGATCAATTCACCATGTCATAAGCTAGCTCATTGGCTGGCCAACAAATTAGAACCAATTCGCAAAGAGCTGTCTGGATTCAGCTTAAAAGACACATTTGATTTCGCTGAACTAGTAAGTCAAATAAACATATTTAATAAACCAATGGTATCCTATGATATATCAGCAGTATTTACTAATATTCCCCTGGAAGAAACTATTGACATAATAAGTCAACATTCCGAACAGTTATCCATACCGAAAACACAACTTAAGCAACTTATACGGCTATGCACAAAAAACGTCCAATTTCAATTCAACAATAAATTATACTGCCAAGCAGATGGTGTAGCTATGGGAATCCCTTTAGGACCAGTACTCGCCGACATATTTATCGGTAATCTGGAAAAAACAAAGTTAAAGCCTGTAATAAGCCAAATGACACTCTATAGAAGGTATGTTGATGATACATTTATTATATGCGACGACAGAAACCAAGCGGAAAAACTACTTTCAAATTATTAATGAAGCTCATCCCAACATCAAATAAACAATCGAGCATAAAAAGAACAATATCTTCCAGTTTCTAGATCTAGGAATTTCACGAAGAGATGACGGAACATGCCAAAGATTTATATTCCGGAAAGATACATGGAATGGACAATACCTCCATTTCCATAGCTTTTGTTCAATCAGCTATTAATGTGGTTTAGTCAAGTCACTCTACTACAGAGCTAAACGACTGTGCACAGCTGATAAACTTGACGGTGAAATTGCAATCATTAAAGAATGTCTTCAACAAAATGGGTACCCCGAAACATTTACTGAGAAGTATAATAACAGATGTAACCAAAAATTCGAAGCTGAGAAACCCGGAAAGAAAAGAGTATATATTCAACTAGTATTTAAGGGAGATCAAGTAGCTAAACAATTCAATCAAAGACTTAGAACGACCATCAAACAAACATTCCCTGCTACCAAACTGCTGACGCTCTACAAAATACGGTGTTTAATAAGTTAAACAAAAGTTGATAAATATCCGTCTCATGTCACCAATTGTATTTACCAGTTCACATGTACTTGCAAAAGCAGGTACATTGGAAGGACAGAAAGACGGGCTAATTTACGATTTATTGAACATATTCCGAAGAACCTGTGTTTGAAAGGAGCAACTGTTCAATTATGCGTCATTTGGTAGACACGGGACATAGGGTCGATGCAACAAATGCTTTTAAAATCATCAACAAACAACATAAAATGATTCTATTAAAATTTGCTGAGGCCATTGTAATAAGGAGAATTAAACCTGACGTTTGTGTTCAAAAGGAATCAGTAATTAATCTTCAGTTGCCCTGGTAGCAATAGATCGATGTTATCAGATAAACAATTCAGCTGATAAAATCAATATGTGTATTAATAATTTGAATTAACTAAAATTAATAGCATGTATGTAGCTGATGAGAATGCAACGAAATACATTGAATTCAAAGTATTCTGCAAATGTTGTCGTTCTTGCATTATTCAAATATTTGAGATTGTTTTTCGAATAATCTTAATTAAGCTACAACAAATGAAAACAAGACATTGAATCTAACGATGAAGTAATCCCTGCACAATGTATCATCATCATGATCAAAATACAGAACTCGGAACTGAATACTTTATATGAAACTTGATATTAAGGAACCTATTCTATTTTGATAGATGATGTGATATTGAGAGACTGAATAAGAACTTCACAATTTCACACGTCAATACATTCAATTCATATTCTACATTTGAGATAGATATAAACACTTTGCATTGGTTGTAATGAGAGAACTTAATAAATTAACCTACCTCCTGACAGAACATTATTTACTCATTATTGATTATACAACTGTAATTCGATTAGATTAACATGAAGAAAAAAAATTATTGAATTTATGGATTGTTTCCAAGAAAAATTCAATCATTCAATTATTATTTCTAGATTAATATGATTGAATGTTAACATTGTTAACAATAGTACGATTAATGACCACTATTTTTTTTGCTTACTCACTCAAGCACAACGAATTACGTGGATTTCATAGAATATACGTTCCAGTATGGAACACTTCATCAGTGCGTAGCCGTGTCGGATGAGGCAAATATATCGTGGATTAACTAAGTTAGAAATATCAACAATTGGATGCCGGCTCAGTGGTCTGATCGTAAAGCGTTCACCGCAGAGCCAGAAGGTCCTCGGTTCGCTCACTGGTAGGCACGCAGATGTACGTAAGTGAAGAGTCTCATGCTGTCCACTGCTTCCTGGATGTCAGTGATTGCTTAATTCAGACTAATTCGTAATATTAAATTGACATCCAACAATCTCTATAACAAGCAACAATTAAAACAACAAAATAATAAGATGAAAAACATTTTCGATAAAATTTAATAAAATATATTTTGGCAAATGATGATATTCATGCATGTAAAAGAGGACATAATAGGCATGATATATATGTGTTCTCGTATGATATAAAATGAATTAACAGAAGATACAACAATGTCAACGAAAGAAACGTAAAAGGGGTGAAGTGTTAAAACGAATGCTTAGAAACACATAGAACGTTGAAACAAACAAGAACACATTTATTCATCAATGAAGTTACACTACCTAAAGATATTTTTTTCATGGATGCAAGTAGCTAAGAGGAAAGCGGTGAGAAGCAATACAATAATATCAGGTATGTGTAAAACAAGGAAAAAGAACAAATAAAAAGCATAATAAAGATACTCATGTTATTTAGTTTGCTGGAGAAGGAGAAAAAAAACAGATTCTGCACCGAAATAATGTATATCATACATACATAAAGAGATTAGATGATATAATATATTCGATAATGTACACAGAAGAAAGAATTAAGTGGTTAATGTTAACTCTACATATTATTAATGTGTAATACTGAACACTTTAATATGGAGACATGAAGCGATTTCATTTACCTAAAAATTGATAAATAGAAAACATAAATGAACAGTTAGAGAAGATAACTGTTACAAGTGAGTAACTATAATAAAAGGATGAGATAAAAAGAATGAATAAACTTCTGGAATCTTTTCATAATGTTATTGTCATATTCTTCTTGTCCCACAGTTTTATTTAACCTTGTATTTGTTATTAAATGATTTTCGGTTGATGAACTACAATCAATTATCTATGAACTCACTGCCGTGATTTCTATCAATATTGCCTTTATTTTATATTCATGTTATTATTCAAATTATGCAGAATGTATGTACATTTCAGACTCCTTTAAGTGTTCTCTCTCTCTTCCGGATGGGGTTTAAATAGTAACGTAACAGACTTACAGACATTGAGAATACATGACTATAATTCAAAGTTGCATACTCTTTTCGTTACTTATAAAGGTCTTGCATCACTAGTTTACGGAGATACGGTATTCGTAATGTACAAATTCAAGGATATATAGTAATTATTAGTGCTTAGAGAAAAACTATCATCATAGCTGTTGATGACTGTATTCCAATATCTAACATGCCCACCAATATTGTCAATAATACAAAATCACAGACCAATTGTTAACAAATTGCTATTTTATTCAATACAGAAACTTGAAGAGTATCAAGACGATGTGAGAAGTAAACGAATCTATTCGAATTCTCAACATTAATTAATAGACATTAAATAGATGTAGCCAAGAGTATTAACAAAAAAGAGAATTGTTGGGGACTGGAGATCCCCAAAAATACAATTGTTCATAAAATCAAGTGAAACGAGTTGTATTGATTTTGTGTAAGCATGATTTATACATTTTCATCACATTAATGTGAGTCAATGTGAGTTATACTCAGAGTATATTTGACAATACTTCACTGCATTAATAAAATGTTTATGATTTCAATTCGTGAACAGTCACTATAAATATACGAATATTTTGTACAGAACTGACTCTCTCTCTCTCTTCATCTTACTGGAACAAAGTATTCTGACAACCCGTCTACTAAATTTGCGACTAGGAGGGTTCAAGTCGTTCGAGTACTAAAGTTTTCTGTAGCTAATCAAACCATCAACCACGAGATATAACAAGAACGAAGAAATTAAATAATGAACGTGATGATTAAATACGACGTACTACATGGTCATGTAGAATTTGATTGCCAGTTTTCTTGCATAATATAACGCTTAGAAAGTGTGATAATTGATATATTCTTAGTTTAGTTCATTCAATTTACTTAAATACATGCATGCGTAATAACTCAGACAAACTATCTCTAAGTGAAATTGAATAGAAAGTTTTCAGAAATTAAAGGGACATTCTATGAAAATAGTACTGCTAAAAGTCTGGACACATGAGCAATCTACAATAAGTAGGCGTAGTAACACAAGTATTGTATGTTAATCTATAAACAAAAGATCAAATATAAAGGAAATTCAACAGAAATTTAAAAATAAATGAACTAGACAACATCTCTAAAGAAAATCACTCACAGACAAGATCAAGAGGACAAAGTGATTTGACATAAGTGGAATAAATACACAGAGCACTACTACGAGGAATAAGCGTTGATGATAATGTTGTCTGGAATAACAATCCTCATTACGCTTACAATTTGTTATTACATGGACAAGACGAACTTAGTCAATTCATAACTCACTACACTCATTCAATCAATAGTAATAAAAAACTTTCAACTAGTCAACGTTGTATATACTTTACCATAAATAGTCACAAAATTTCAACCGTCCCAAGAATTGAAACAAAACAAGAAACAGTATACAGCTTGAAAATAGATTCATATCAATTAGATAATGTGGAGAGTGGTGAATTGGAACGTGATATCACTAATACATTCACAACAGGACACTTTCGAAAACGAAAAACAATTCGATCTTTTTGCAGTATACCATATATCGTAAGATCACATACAGATCCCTATTAATCAAACAAGTTCACGAAATTAGAACCACACCTTACTCATTCAAAATCCTCGTGTAACCAACGTCACTTCACCACTTCAAAACTAAACATACAAACACATAAATAATTCACACAAAATCACATCACTTCACATCAGATCAGATTACCACGTTAAAGTAATACCATTCATTAATCACATAACCATCACAAATAATAGATTACTTCACTGCTTGTTACCACTATTATCAAACACTATCATAGCACAATTACAAATTACACAGACCATCCATAATCAAAATGACAATAATAATAATAATAATAATAACAACTAGAATCACAATCATTTAGGTCGACAGGAAATCGCAATACTATGCATCACTTGCATATCAGTCAGTCAGAAAGAAGATCTATTCGAATTCAATCACAACAACATATCACTCCACTCCACTCCACTCTACTTGAATATTCCAAACATCTCGCTGATATCATCACCACGTGAAAAAAAACACTATAGTCTATTCGAGACAATCACATGGTTCATTCACTTACAACATCACTTGACCTCATCAACCAATTCATTCATCATACATCCAAAATAAATTAAATTATACCACAATCAATAAGTAACTATATTTATTCCATCTTAACATTACACCAACGACTAGCTGAAAAATTAACTTGGAATTACACATCAAATTAATTCAATGATAAGTATTTTTCATTCTAAAAGGCCGACATCCGGTTGAAATGGTATTTTTGTGTTCATAAATAGAAAGTGTATAATTTGCATTATAATTAGTGTTTTTCTATTGGACAAACAATAACCTTGTGAATATTATTTTAGCTGTAGTCTCAATAACATCAATTATATGAAGATAAGTTTCTGTATCTCATTAGAAGGCCTAGATACGTAACTATTTTCACATACTAAAATATCCTCAAAATGAACAAAGAACGTATATCAGACATTTCATAATCACATTAATCGTACACCTGTTAATATGTAATTAGTTCTATATTTGTTGTCATTATGAAGGCGAAAAGATAACCTTAAATGTTCATATCACACTGTTAAATAACGTGTAAAAATATAAGTTAATGAAAAGTAAAGTTGATGTGACAATTTTTAGACTTCAGGCGGTTGTAGGTAGTGTAGATAGACATGTCACATTATTACATAGCACTCAATCAAATTAAATACCCCAAACCTATAAAAAATCAGTCACAGTAGGAACATAACAGTGATAACGACACTCATTTTCAAACTACATCGCAAAAACCAGAATCCCAAAAGGAGCAAGGTATTTAATCCAAGTGTGCAGGTATACTATGTTACGACTTATAATCAGGTTTGGACTTTCAGAACACAGTGAACGCAATGTTGAGTCATATAGATTAGTAACGGTGACACTTCAGTTTGAATGGTAGAACCCGATAAGCAGTAGACAAACTGGGTACTTCTGACTGTGCTGCTACCTTGACGTGGTGGTCGGGCTTGCCTATCGTGATGACTCAGTCGGGCTATACTGGCCGTAACAATCATTCATCAAGGTCCTACCATGCAAGGGCATGTTAGTTGAAGAGCGATGAGGCTAAAAGGAGTAAATATAGGTCCAAGGACGAAGTCGTACAGCCGGCTGTACAGAGGCGTGACGGAAGTAAGATGTTTCCCTCAGAGGATCAGCATAATAGAAATGCTGCCTTCCTACAGATGAAGGGTGAGATTAAAAAGAGTCGATCCTAAAAATGAACACCTCACCTTACTCCACGGATTTCCGTCTCCAGCAGTAAGGTCCTAACAATTACGGAACTACAAAAACAAAAACCTCTCTCACAAAGCCTGTGTGTGACCGGTCGCAAGCAGTTACAACTTTGACACTGCGGTCACATTCCCAGGTCTTTTAGACCAATCCTAACGCAACTTGTTTTTCAGGTACATCAAGAAGAACCCTTCCACAATGTAGGCAACTGGGAAGAGATAACCGACCTCATACCTTTAACAGCACACAAGAACACCGTCATTATAATCAGAATATTTCTTCTACTCCTAATATTTATCCTTCAAACATAAATCCCTATCTTCAACTTCTCCAAGTGTCATCAATGCCAACAATTCCAGGCCACGAAATAATGTCCTGAGTCTATTGAGACTACGCTCCAAGCTTCACATTGATGCATTTAATGTACGAACCATGTGTCAATTTAAGCATCAAGCCTCCCTAAGACATTCGAATCTAGTGCCATTGATGTATGTTGTGTCTCCGAAACACGCCTCACCTAGTCAGAGTGAAGAACCTTTGCGATACACTCTTCGTTTATCTGGCGACTCGATAGCAACTTCCCGCAGGCTAGCCGATGTAGGTATTGCGTTAAGTATGAGGGCAGAATAGGCACTTCTTGAATGGATTCCTGTCGACAGTCGCCTATGTGACGTTCGACTAAATGGTTCAGTAAGAACTCGGAAAGATAGAGACATACACCGTTGTCTTCCCGTTGTTTCTGCCTACGCTCCCACCGACTGCAGCCTGGATGAAGTGAAGGATGAATTTTACAGAAAACTTTCTGAACTTCTTCATAGGGCTAAACACTCAGACTAGGTACTCATGGCTGGTGATTTAAACGCCCAAATAGGTATCTTGAAAAAGTCTGAAAGACATTTAGGTGGATGCTTCAGTGTTCCAGCCAAGAGAATGACAGGGATTCAAATCCCTAAAAATACAATCTTCATTTAATCAAGTTATATTGATTTTTTGTAAGCTTCATTGTAAACTTTCATCACATTTATGTGAGCACATTTGATAACATATAATTATGTTATTAAAAATGTTGATAGTTTCAATCTAATGAATAATCACTATGGATATACGACTATTTTGTATATACACACATGAGTTGAGTGTTTGTAATCCGTTTGCCAGGCTGCCTGTAGAATTTAATGCTTTTTGCTGATGTTGGACTTCTTCCTCTAGTTAGCTGGGCTGGAGCGCTGCGAAATAGTTTAGTTTACCTGTTGTTGTGTCGCTGGTCATAGGTCATACTTTCGTTAGTAGGTATTGAGGTGTCTTCTTAATTCGCAAATCCTTAGCGGTGGCGACGTGACTGGTGCCAAAATGGATCCTTCGAAAATAGAATTATTATTGGTGCAGCAGCTAAAATTGACTCAAATGTTCGCAGACATAAAAAAGTGCATCTAATTCTTCACCTAGCACATCTACCACTACCACTGCACCATCAATTGACGGCGTTGCAAACAGTATTGTTGAATTTCACTACGATTCTGATTCTAACGTTACTTTTGACATGTGGCTTCGGCGTTATGAAGATCTACTTAAATATGATTTTGCAACTCAAGATGATGCTTGGGAGGTTCGGCTGCCACGTCGAAAATTGGGCCCGGGTGAGTTGGATAAATACTGCAATTTGATTTTGACACACAAGCCACGTAACCGATAGTTTGCTGACACCGTCCAGTCACTGAACCAACAGTTTGGAGATAATTCCACTCATTATCCTCCCTTAAATCATGGGCTTAAACTTATCCCATAACTTTCTTTTCAAGCTCCATCTCTTTTCTCACTGAACCATATTCTATATGTTTACTCTTCCTTGTTTTTATTATTATCATTGAGGTAAATTTTACTTCTACTGTGTGATGTTAAACTTGCTGTGTTTTAGAGGGATGGCAATTCGGACCGATGCACACTTGTGCCAGGTTCTATGTTGATCGTACATACATATACATTGGGACCACTTAGATATCAACCTATGGATCCAACATACAACACTTTCCATTGCTGGTAACCAAAATGAATCATGATGAACATAAGTAATTAATAATAACACTGATATTATGTAGTAACAGTCAGTTGGTACTGGAATGTAATGGTTTAACACTATTACTATATCAGTTTCAACATGGAGCTCCGCGTATTTTGAATTATTCATTATGATTGCGCATCAATCAAATAACAATGATGATGGATGTGTTAAGGACTCTAAGTGACATGACAACAAACAAATTTGAAAAATGTATGATGCGGCTTTTGAAAGAGAACCAATTAAAGAACAATTCAATTTTTATTTTCTCTTTCGTCAAATTATCTAATGCTGTAGTAATTTAAAAGTTATATTTTAACCATCAACTATCATGAAATTAAGAGACTGAAATTAAGCTAACCTAGAAATTTAATCAGCAGAAGATGAACTGCTAAAATTAGCACAGTTTTGGTATTTATGAACATATTTTGACAGCTAAATTTACATATATGAATAGGTAGAAATCCTCAAAATTTTAAAGTACTTCACTTCAACTAGAATTTATGCCTAAGTATTTATGTAGTAACAGTCAGTTGGTACTGGAATGTAATGGTTTAACACTATTACTATATCAGTTTCAACATGGAGCTCCGCGTATTTTGAATTATTCATTATGATTGCGCATCAATCAAATAACAATGATGATGGATGTGTTAAGGACTCTAAGTGACATGACAACAAACAAATTTGAAAAATGTATGATGCGGCTTTTGAAAGAGAACCAATTAAAGAACAATTCAATTTTTATTTTCTCTTTCGTCAAATTATCTAATGCTGTAGTAATTTAAAAGTTATATTTTACGATGAAATTTCACAAGTCACCTGGTCTAACAATGAACTCCTAACTTCCTTGAAGTATGAAAATAAAAAAACTGGTTAGTGGAGATACCGTCTGTTTTAGGTGTAGTACGCATGTAGTAGAATGTGCAACTTCCAGAAGCACGATGATATCAGTCCAAAGTACTGACGTTAATACGACAAGTATGAGTTACAAGCTAAAATACACCAATCACATGACGCAAAAGTAGTATCAGATAGTTGAAACTAAGAATACTTAGCTTATTTTAAACAATTCAACAAGATAAGAGTATATATATATATATATATATATATATATATATATATATATATATATATGCAAGCTAGTTGGTGCTCTTCAGTACAGCGTATCCGTATTCTTCAGAAGACTGATTTTTCGAATAGCTTTATGATAACATCAGAGACTGTCAAGACAAATGACACAGGGTCACTAACTTTAATTCGGAGACGTGTTTTATATACAATAAATAGAGACAATAGAGTTCAATAAATATCAACCAGATTCCTTCACAGATATTTGTAGAAATAGAATAATTTTGTATATTTTAACCATCAACTATCATGAAATTAAGAGACTGAAATTAAGCTAACCTAGAAATTTAATCAGCAGAAGATGAACTGCTAAAATTAGCACAGTTTTGGTATTTATGAACATATTTTGACAGCTAAATTTACATATATGAATAGGTAGAAATCCTCAAAATTTTAAAGTACTGCGAAAATATAAAAAATTACTAACCACTTGGTAACCATAGTAAATATGATCCAACGTGACGAAAGCGGATATTAAATAGAGGATAATACTTTCAATAGATGACGTATTCCTGCTTATTGGGACAATAAAGCATATAACAAAGGTAGTTATTGAATACAAATAGACTTCCTTATTATGGATTGGCGCTGGGACATGACATAATTGTGCGACAATTAAATGACACTAAAAAACGGGTTAGAAAAAATTATACGAAACAAGTATGAGTTACAAGCTAAAATACACCAATCACATGACGCAAAAGTAGTATCAGATAGTTGAAACTAAGAATACTTAGCTTATTTTAAACAATTCAACAAGATAAGAGTATATATATATATATATGCAAGCTAGTTGGTGCTCTTCAGTACAGCGTATCCGTATTCTTCAGAAGACTGATTTTTCGAATAGCTTTATGATAACATCAGAGACTGTCAAGACAAATGACACAGGGTCACTAACTTTAATTCGGAGACGTGTTTTATATACAATAAATAGAGACAATAGAGTTCAATAAATATCAACCAGATTCCTTCACAGATATTTGTAGAAATAGAATAATTTTGTATATTTTAACCATCAACTATCATGAAATTAAGAGACTGAAATTAAGCTAACCTAGAAATTTAATCAGCAGAAGATGAACTGCTAAAATTAGCACAGTTTTGGTATTTATGAACATATTTTGACAGCTAAATTTACATATATGAATAGGTAGAAATCCTCAAAATTTTAAAGTACTTCACTTCAACTAGAATTTATGCCTAAGTATTTATGTAGTAACAGTCAGTTGGTACTGGAATGTAATGGTTTAACACTATTACTATATCAGTTTCAACATGGAGCTCCGCGTATTTTGAATTATTCATTATGATTGCGCATCAATCAAATAACAATGATGATGGATGTGTTAAGGACTCTAAGTGACATGACAACAAACAAATTTGAAAAATGTATGATGCGGCTTTTGAAAGAGAACCAATTAAAGAACAATTCAATTTTTATTTTCTCTTTCGTCAAATTATCTAATGCTGTAGTAATTTAAAAGTTATATTTTACGATGAAATTTCACAAGTCACCTGGTCTAACAATGAACTCCTAACTTCCTTGAAGTATGAAAATAAAAAAACTGGTTAGTGGAGATAACCGTCTGTTTTAGGTGTAGTACGCATGTAGTAGAATGTGCAACTTCCAGAAGCACGATGATATCAGTCCCAAGTACTGACGTTAATACGACAAGTGTCAATTGGATCAGGTGTGTATTTAGTGCAAGTGTTTGAAGCTATCTACAAATGTCTGTTATTAACATGCTAATAAAGCGCAGTCTGACATATCAGATCAACAAAACACAGTAGGAGGTAGAGATTAGAATGAAAGCTTAAACGGAAATCACACTTTAAAGAACAGCTCTCACCCACAAAATCAACTGAAACACTGAATATGACGCAGGATGGCATCAGACAGGAGCGGCTTTGGTTATCTGGAATGATGTCAAGTAATATAAACATATTGAGAATCCGCTTAAATAGGGATTCACGCGTTGTCGATTAAAAACAACTGTATGGATTAGAAAAACACTGGATAGCCAAAGCCATATATAGTGTGAAAAAAAAGATCTCTTGCTTGAAGCTGTATTCAGAGTCATTAAATGTAGTACTGTGGCTTAAAGACTTAGCCAAAAGCAGGTTTGGATTGCACTCTACTTACTTAACTTTCAGCAGTTGAGCGAAACGATTTATTTGTTTATTGCTACGTAAAGCATACTACGAAAGGAATAGGCAATTTTGTGAAATAAAGGATAGAAGGGTAGTACGACTGATAAAGAAACGAATAGAAATAGTGTTTAATAAGATACACAGCCCAGATTAAAGACAAAGAAAACCATTACGCTATTACGGAGAATACAATCGAAAACAACTACAGAATCGCCACTGGTCTTTATTCTCAGGCGTTTCTGATAAAGACTAAGGCAGGTGGGTTATAATACCTCTAAAATCCAGACCAAGGAGTTGTGATAGACTAATAGAGGCCAGTCATATACAACTTTATTTCATACCATAGTGTCGTGCCATAAACCGACCATTTCGTTTTTACCAACCAATTGTACAGTTGGTAAATAATATACGATATGGAAGCCTCTGAGATGACATTTGTGAAACCTTCTAAGTCGGTGTCTGAAAATGATGACAACGACTGAATATTCGTCTCGGCATCGTAACATACATCGCTAAACTTCAACATTACGAAAATAAGGTTGCTATTATATATCATCAATTATTTCAAAATAATGATGACTGAACAGAGATTCACTGATCATTCTCAGCTTCGATGGACCAGGATTCGTAAGCACAGAAAAGGAGTGTTATCACTGAAAGACTTTGAACAAAACCTTTATAAACATAAATGTTCTATAACAAACATAAAAACCTACTAAGCGCTCTGAATTTTGATAACTTTTGTGTTGATTATAACCAGTACACAACATTACTTCGAATTCTACAAAATTCGGTGACCATTTTTAGAATGAAAAATGGAACAGTTAGAGAAAACAAAACAGGCAATGTTTTGAAATAAATAGATAATACTCACTGTCACATTCGAAGCAATAGTTCCACAACAAAATAAAAAAGTACGTGTGTTTCTTTCCAATAGATGAGTTGGTGAGAAATAAGCCCATATATATGAAGTGAATACAAGAAGTGTTATAGGCAATAGAGGCTTTATTACTCCCTGTAATCCCAGACCACGATGCCATGGTTGTTTGCTTGGACAGGTGCTTACAATATTCCACAATGTAATTGGTATATGAACAAAATAAAATGAAACTATTCAGTAGGAAAAAAAATGAGGAAATGGAAAATGATGGCAGTATTAATTCGCATGCGTTTCATTAGATTCAAAGAAAATTACATTTATTAAGACACATGGACTCTATTACATTAAAAATCTCTAGTCGGAAAGCACACTAAATATTTACGAAGTTTATCGAAATTTTCAAAAATATACATTATGACTTAAGTGAAATCAGAAAATCAAGATATACTGTGAAAGGAAGTATAGCTGAGGTTATCGCAACGGTTTCAATGGTAATTAAGGGTTTTTGTTACTTTTCTCGTTATTACTTTCCCAAGTTCCACTTGTGCATAATTAACTTTTATTTTTCACATGCAAATATTTTAACAAATAAGTTTTAAGTAGAAGTGATTTTATGGAGATTGGTGTTGTGTTTTGTTTCTATTCGGCACTGAGTGATCTCAGTTGGGCACCACTGAAAACTGGCCAATTGATTTAGATTAGTATGAGACAAGTCAACAGTGTGCACTAAAAACCCGTCAGCGATAGACTACAGGTCCATCAGGTCTTACAACTAACGCTTAATCATCAGAACCATATGGCTGTGAGATTATCATTGTTGAGCAGTCCACTATTAAGATGAAACATGTATCCAGTGGAGTCTGATTTAAATGGTACCTAGAAGAGAGTAATGTGTGACGAGGACAGACAAAAAATTAAGAAACAATCTTTGCAAAACTACCTTCACCTATCACATAAATGAAAAACTGCACTGTCACCAGACTTTCTAAATTTAACAAAACAGATTACTTGTCTTAATTATGTTATAATGAATCGTTCACTATACTACAAACTAACACACAGGAATGCCAAATTATAAACAGAAGTGTTTACATACTGTACTGCAAACACCAATAGCTAAAAATCGGCTATTAGAAGATTGCAAGTACAGCTGCTGAATAGTGGTAAATAGAACAAAACCTAGGTTTAAGGTCACCTACAGATTACCTCCAAATCATACTGTGGTGGATACTACCCATAAGGTCATCAATAAGTAGTAGGTAGCGGAGCGTCACGGGAAATTGGAAAGAATCAGTCAACAGCATATGAGGCGAGTTGCGAGGTGGCAAGGAGTAAAGAATGATTAAAGTACATAGGAGAATCGAGGACAACCAAGGGAAGCAAGCCGATAAACGACATGGACCAGAGAACGCGAATGATGTGCAAATTGATGGTCGCGGTGTGTAACCTTTAAAGAGTCCTGGTCGCTGTTTCCTCGGGCAGTTCCTTCTGTAATGTCCGAGTTCTCCACACTCGAAGCACCTTCTCCTCTTCTCCGCACGGATTCGGACTGCCGCGACTTGCTCCTTTAGCTCGGCGATTCGCTTCTCCATTGACACTGTCCTGCTGTCTTCGGTTATCGAAGAGATCGTCTTGCTAGTAAACTGTCTGCATAATCGCGCCATCTCCACAACATCCAATGGCTGCACCGCATGCGCCAGTCGAAGTTGTCTGGCTACGTCCCCCAGAACACATTCCAGGAACTGGAACGTCAGCAGCTGCTCCCTCGAGTTGTCATCTAACGATGGTAAAGCACGACGCAGCAGACTTGTTAAAGTGGCAGCCAACACCGATGGATCACTGTCTGGCACCAGACGCACGGCCCTGAACTGCTACAACGCCAACTCCCTATCCGCCGGACTGTCGAACTCGGACACCAACCTGGCCACCACATCTTCCCACGTGGCCCCACCGCCGGCAAGCTCCACATCGTCGAACGCCGCCTTCGCACGTCCCCGCAGCAGGGTCCCGAGGACTGTCACCTTCGCCTTCTCTCCTCGCACACCGACCAGCACCGCAACGGCTTCGAACTTCCACAGAAACGCTCCGACATCTCCATCCTCGAACGGTTGTGGCCACGACACCTCCATCTTGTCCAGAGGCAGCGACACCAAATGTGAAAAGACCACTTGGGCAAGCAATTGCTTATGTAGTCAAAACAGAGAATGTCATAAAACATTACATACATTACTTCTAACCATCAATTTGCACATCATTCGCGTTCTCTGGTCCATGTCGTTTATCGGCTTGCTTCCCTTGGTTGTCCTCGATTCTCCTATGTACTTTAATCATTCTTTACTCCTTGCCACCTCGCAACTCGCCTCATATGCTGTTGACTGATTCTTTCCAATTTCCCGTGACGCTCCGCTACCTACTACTTATTGATGACCTTATGGGTAGTATCCACCACAGTATGATTTGGAGGTAATCTGTAGGTGACCTTAAACCTAGGTTTTGTTCTATTTACCACTATTCAGCAGCTGTACTTGCAATCTTCTAATAGCCGATTTTTAGCTATTGGTGTTTGCAGTACAGTATGTAAACACTTCTGTTTATAATTTGGCATTCCTGTGTGTTAGTTTGTAGTATAGTGAACGATTCATTATAACATAATTAAGACAAGTAATCTGTTTTGTTAAATTTAGAAAGTTTGGTGACAGTGCAAAGTTTTTCAGAGTTATGTGAGTAGTACCCACCACAATATTACAAATATGTCAAATGTCCCCAACTCTTTAAGTCAAAGGTAATGGGGTTTCCTACTACAATGTTATGTTTTTAAATAGTATTTTTAGAGCATTGATTTAGTGTGATAAGCATAAGCTTTTCTATAAAATCTACAACCAATTTACATATTTTCACGAATAATCATAAACTGGAACGGTGAGACAATACATTTTCATTTCTGAACATGTTTCTACTTGAAATAGTAATTCATGGGTGTCAAAATCCTTATGAATCCAATTATTCTGTCATTGAGAATAATGAGTATATAAAGGAATGAAATTTCATTTATTGGGTGTTGCTGAAATAATTGGAGTTTAAGCATTTAAGCATTCAGAAGTAATAAGTTGTCAATTTGACACTGTTATGGTAATTTGAAGTTTTGAGTACTATGTTACTATTAATTGACTATAATTTACCATCATTTAGTAATTTGTTACCTCATCTAACTTCTGGGTAGATTTTGAATCACTAAATCTTTTAAAGAAATTTGTACTTATTGTGTAAATTGTCCTGATAATTTTTCAATTCTAAATAATTCCCAACTTGCCACTCCCCCCCACACACACACTTTACTGTTTTCTAGATGACTGTTCAAATGATCTTCTATGTAGGACAAAAAAACAACCATTCAAACGCAAAACAGATGTTCACAGTTAGTAGTTCCGACTACACAATATAATGTTATCATTAAGTCCGATGAAGGGTAGAATTCCTACAGTTGAAGAAAATATGGGACTCAAAACAACTGTCAACCAACTTCAAAGTCAGACTTTTCGATTCAAACGTCAAGACGGTTCTACTGTATGGAGCTGAAACACGGAGAATAACTGCAAACATCATCAGAAGGGTGCAAGTATTTATAAACAACTGTCTACACAAGATACTGAATGTCCGTTGGCCGGAAACCATCAGCATCAGCTTACTACGGGAGAGGACAAACCAACTTCCAGCCGAAGAGGAAATTAGGAAAAGACGTTGGAAATGGATAGAACATACATTACGGAAATCATCAGACTTTATCACGAGAAAGCATTAATATGGGATCCTGTTGGGAAGTGGAAAAGAAGAAGGTCAAAGAAGATACTGCGTCGAGAATTGGAAGCAGACATTAAAAGGATGAACAGCAACTGGAAACAATTGGAAAGGATTGCTCATGACAGAGTTCAACGGAGAATACTTGTGAGCGGTCTATGCTACTCTCTGTGAGGGGTAACGGGCGTAAATAAGCAAGTAAATTCGATGAGTATGGTTATAAGCAGTTGGTGGGAATTTATTAAAATATGAGTTCATGTTATTCTCGCCTGATTATTTTTCATGCTCAAGTCACAAACCATTTAACCTTGGGAGCCTTTTCGTAGTTATTCGTTGTGTATAATAGATTAGCCCCAACTCTAAGTTGGTGAAAAAGATAAGAACCAATAAGTTCCATTCACTACAACATACAGACTTAGCAACAGCTTCTTTAACTTAAATCATACAGGTTTTGGTGAATAATTATTATTTCCACACACAATTAATCATTCATTCGCTATCGTAGTCATTTGATTTTCATGAAACACTTTCACCTCTGACCTTAAATCATAAAATTATTATATAGCCATCACATAAGTGTTGTTTTTAAAATTAGTCTTATTAGATGATACATTTTTCGACTGAATCTAGTGGTTACCAACACCTACCTTATACATTACAGACTTGTTGAATAAATGGAGCTGAAACTCAAGCATACTGAGATGTCCACTGCAAAATAAACACAGTTTAACAATTATTCACCAGGTTACTGGATTACGATAACCACCTAATATTCAATCGCTGTTTACTTTTGCCAAATCTTGTAACCAAAGTTCGTAAATATTTCCAACACTGAAATCAACAGATTTGCTAAACATAAGAGCATTTTAATACGAATACTGTTGCTACATTACTGGAGATATCATTCCAATTCCCTTTAGTAGCGATTAAATTTTACAAACCGATAAAAAGAGGTTAATGTGAAGAAGTTAGATTTCCATAGTAGACTTCATTATATCAAATAATAGAAAAATAAATATTTGAATGTGATAAAACATCATGAGTCATCATTTTTGTTGATACAAAGTTCTGTAACTCTACTGAATTACTACCCTACTACTAAAACGCATTTTGTTTTTCCTGCACTCGAACTCAGTAATCATCAATCACAGATCACTGACAATCAAAGTTGCCATACTTTACATCAATATAATGAAAGGAAAGCAAAGAAGTAGAAATAATGTTATATATATATATATATATATATATATATATATATATAATAGCAAAGAGGACAGCTTAGAAACAGATGAATGAATGAAATCAAAGACCCAGGTTACGCAATAATATTAAACCACAAGATTTAGAAGAGCAATGAATGCATCCACGTTGTTAAGACCGATTTTAGTTGTGTCCAATCATAGCTATTCGAAAAGAATTAAAGTATCGCTCAACGGCTTTATAGACTGAATTTTTGTTTTAACCACCTATTGTATTCTCCCAACTTGGAGTCAGGGGTTGGTAGTTAAAACAAAAAGACATTTAGCAAATAGGTCACACTTTTAAAATCTGCTTCACATACTATGGTTTGCACAATCAAACAGCAACACAAGCCCTCATACAGTATAGTTGAAGGCAAGCTACATGAATCTGTACATGGTTGATGAGTTACTAAATAATCTCATGACATACGAACAATGCTTCAAAGACTAATAACAGCGATTGACACAAGGATATGTAGGTATCGTAGAAACGAATCATAGGAGTTGTAATGTAGAATTTTACCTTAAATCATGAGATCCGAAACCTATCTACATACGTTTTCGATTTTAATGTTGTAGAAAAATCACTATGTACCAAAATATCCAAACCAGTAGTCGCTTTCTCAAACTTTCTTATAGTTATAAGTGTTTTATGTTAAAGTCATCATCATTATTACTAAATTCACTAAAGAGTTGCAGAGGTAGAGGTACTAACTGATGAATTCCGCTGTGAGAATAAGTGGTTTACTCGGATCTTATTAGGTTGTCACTATACTATACTTTAACTTAAGAATTGAATATTGTCTATGAATAACACAATAATTTATTTATTTATCTATTTATCTTGTCGCTTAATACATTAATATTATGCATAAAATTAATTTTTTGATGCTACTTACAAAATAGTGTAAATTTAAAAATAACTGTAGCTGACCAACCAAATACAAGTGGTTTCATGAAAATAGTAGGCGACAACCAATAGGCGAACAGAAAGACTAGAGCAACAACCTAGAAAAAATTGAAAAGATAATGACCACAACAATACAAATGATATAATATCTTTTTACTTGTAGGCATGTATTACTTTGTTTAAATGATCAAATTGATATGAATAAACAAATAGATGAGTTGATTATATCTTAATCTATACAAAACTATTCATAGTAGAACTATTCAGAATGCTTGTGAATTTTCACACAGGATAAAAAGCAATAAACAAATTCAGTTTTCAATTTAGTTTATCCTACTAAATCTGAAAAAAAAACACCATAGAAGTGACTTTAATCCAATTTGAATTAAAACTAAAAGAATGCAACATTGAATTGTAACAGAACAATGTAATTGAGTCCATTGAAATATAATTAAGTAGGATTAATTGATACACTACTTTAGAGAGGACTTTACGATCGATAGGAATGATAAACTAATTCTTTTAATGGAACTTTATAATAGACAGATTAACCTAGCGAAACTACCTTAGTGACAAGAAACAAATTTAAGACAATACTGATGAAAAATAAAAAATGAATCATTAATCAACAGAAATCTGTATTTTATAACAATCCACAATGACTACAACAACAGATGGTCAAATCAAAAGTAAACTGGATTGGTATATTTAAGAAAAAACTATAAAAACTAACTAATGACTAGAAAACTTGTTAACCAAGAGTGGGTTTGTGTACACAGCTTATAGCCGCAATATTTTCGTTAGGGTGAGCGACACTAACAGGTTGCCTACTAGTTAAAAGCTAAATGCCTTAATCAATTAAATAATTGACGTATCACTAGTTAGGCAATCTCTAAATAATTCAACTGTGTGTAAACATATAGAAAAAGAAGCATAAAAAGAATCGAAAAGTATTTATAGAATATCCTACTTGTAAAGATTCTAGGCTCACCGATAAAACCTTCAGTTAATTGTTTAAACATGAGAACATGTATGTGAGAGTTTACTTAAAAGTAATAGGAACAATGCCACAAACAAACAACAATTAACTAGACACACATGTATGCAGAATTATAAATAACGCCTACATGTTAATAAATATATTCACTTAACGTGTTGTTCATTGTAAGATACCATCCTGCTTTAGTAAATAAACCACAAAATAACCTTAAGTGTATAATAGTTTGCGTATGCTTGTTTTCAACATCTGATAACTAAAGTGTATTTTAGAATGTTAATAAATATGTTTATTGGAATAATTTTGGGTATATATTAGTACATGCATATTTCTCACTAAAGTTTACAACATGATGCAAATGGAATATAAAGAAATAACTACCAACAAAAAAAACTAAATTCTAGTAATATATGTATATAACTGCAAGTTTACAGAATATGCTGTTATATAGTTATAAACCTATTACCTCGACATGAAATATTTGCTGAAGTAGTTTGCAAGAAAGCAAGAAGCGCTCAAATCAAAACATGGTACTAGTCCATAAAATCATAGGGTTTCTGTGAGTTATTTTGTAAATCCAGATTACTGTATTGTGGATAACCAGTGGCTAGAAACACAGGTTGACATGGCCCAGAATCGGTCACAATGGCGTAGATGTATTCACTCATTATCCTCCCTTAAATCGTGAGCTTTAAATTATCCCATAATTTTTTTTCTACGCTTCCTGAACCATATTCTGTATGTTCGCACTCCTTGTTACCATTATTATTCTATTTTATTGAAGTAACTTTTATTAATGGTGGTAATGTTAATCTTGCAGTGCCATAGAGGTATGGCAACTTGAACCGATGCACATATGTTCCAGGTTCTATGTTGATTATACATACATACACTAATTTATACTTACATGATAAATTAAGTTTGGTCGAGTCAGATAGAAAATCAATATGTGAAAACATTTAGATCACTTACTATCTGACTTGTATCAAACGTCCACGGTAGAAATAAAGTACCCGTAATGTATTTTTCCCAATGGGATAGGAGGAAGGTGATGATTAGTACCCACTGACCCATAAACATTTCTTTGACAGTATAAATTTCACCAAGTAGTGAGAACATTGATCCAGAAAGAAAAAGACACACCCAGGAATCACATCCATGGTCAAATAATTCACCGAGAGCCGATGATGATTTAGTTCGACGAGCTTGCTTTCCATCTGTACCATCTAAAGTGAAACGTTAACGTTCAGTTTATAGCGTTACACAAACCTAAAGTATGGGCAATAAATACAAGGAAGGCGGTAACCAGCCAAACCCAAGTAGGAACACTGGCGGCTGAGAGGAAATAGGGATTATAGTAGCACAACAGAAAATAATGTGCTACAGTTAAAAGGAAACCAATGAACGTTATGAGGTTTGGAGCTAACCAAACAGGATAAAACTGTAAATGGATATTAAAAGATGCAAACCGAAAGTTAAGTCATACTTTTGCCAACCAATCCCAGAAAGGATGCATTATATAAATCGAAAAAGGGGAATTGTCAATACATGAGTATTTATACGTTTTTAACCCGGATATCATTTGGTCTGATAGTTGGTGCATTTTCCTTGAACTTTATACTTTGCGTCCAAAGTAACCAGTAGTTTGATTGATATTGAAGGCTAAGATGAAAAGCATTAAAAATACATTACGAAGAAAGACAGAATCAACAAAACAATAAAAACTAATCAATATAAATCAGTCATAATTGACATACGCTGATGTAAATCCGCTACCTCAAGTTGACATTGAAATAAGTACCATATGAGTAGAAATAATAGTAACATCAATGTGAACGAGGAAGACAACAAAATGAACGATAAGACAAACTGCTTAACAACTATCTACGTCTATTCTACAATGAAATCGAATGCCGCAAAGTACAGTATAAGAAGTAACAAGAACATGTCGCTACATTCAATTATGACAAAACCTGGTGCATATGTATGTATGTACAACTTAGAACCTTGCACGTATATGCATCAGTTCAAGTTGCTATACCTCACAGCAGTACACCAAACTAGTAGAAATAGTAGTCACTATGATGGTAATAATAAAAGTATAGTCATATAGAATATAGTACACAAAGGAAGAATTAGTTTGCGGGAAGGTATAAAATAATTTTGCGCTGACAAAACCTGGAGTTTATGTGAGCTGGTGAGTCAGAAAACAAACTTTTTAACTATTATAAATGAAACCGTAACAATAAGGTTTACTAACAGATATGTGGTTTCTCATTCTACCCTATAAAAAGTACATGTACTGAAAGAAGGCAATAAGTGGGAATCTAAATACTATCGTATGAAAACATTTAGAAAGATGACTGGCACTTTCACCTTCTACATATTCATACTACGTCGACTGGAAAAGCAGTATCAGTTGTAGGATTATCATCTATTGACTGATATTGAAATATTTTGCCTGTGAGGATTGGTATATAATAAGAATTTCGATGACCGTCAACTCTTCTTGATGAAAATCTTAAAAACAGCTTAACTAACAGTTGGCTGACCATTATCTAACAGTTTGTTAACAATGCAACTGATACCTAGCTACAACAATATACTCCAAATTGAATGACTGAAAGATATTACATATGCATTGTGAAATGTCTTGAATGTATATTAGACGCAAGATGACTTGTATGCTTCGAAACACAGGTGTCTTTGAAGCGTTGCTCGTGCATTATGTAACAAACAAGTGGAGAATGTTATGATCAACGGTAGAATGCTGTGTAAATATTACATTTGTTTATTTAAGTACAAATAATTTGGTATGAATGGGAACCAAAAATATATACATCACACAATTAGAAACAATATTGTGAGAAAATAAAGAGGGAAAGGTGATCATAAAGAAGATAAAATGCAGTAAGACAACAAGCACACTAAAAAGTAGGAAGTACTACTCGGATAGGAAATTTCGTTGAAAATTGTTGCTCAAGGTAATAAACCCACATCACTAACACAACACTTCCTTCAGAATCGTTCCCAGAATGTCCTTCACGGAAAAGTTGAAAAGAAATAGTAAGACTGAGCAACCCAGCCTAACCTCACTACTGGATTGAAATGATGGAGAAATGTGGTCGTATATCGTCACTGTGCTTGAGGTGTTTGTGTAGTCTTTAAGATGTTAATAAACTCCTCACAAACACCCTTCGCCGACAGACAATTCCAGAGCACAGTTTTGACCAACGAATCAGATGTGGTACTAATATCAAGAAACAACGACAGTTGGTCCGAAATACGTATGAGAGTTCTCCAACAGCCGGCGGGGGGTATGATCAATACATTTACGACTACATCGAAACCAAGTCTGCTCCATATGAGTCAGTCACGCGTTTTGCACAGTCTACGAAGTATAACGAAAACCAATTGTATGAGAGCAATAGAAATAGACTTATCCCTCCGACAGTTGTGACAATGGTTACGGAAGCTTTTTTTAAGATGCGGATAACGACTGCCGCATTCCAAGGTGATGGAATACTTAATTTGCCAAAGTTTTCCCTGACTAGTAGTTAGTCACAGTCCTTAAGAACTGAGGGTAAGCCGTCTGAGCTTGGTGATTTATTACGCTCCGAAGTCGGAGTTCCTTGCAGACTTCCTTTTCGTTGAGTCGATTAGTCGTCAAAGGACAGAAAGAGCAAGGCAATATGAACGAAGCTTCCTGAGTAACAGGCCAGCTGACTCTCGAAGAACTTGGCCTAACGTCTAAGGCGACCGTGGATGTTGGTGGTTGGCGTAACATCAGCTCAACAGATCGTTTCACTGACACCAGACTTCTTGCTGCCAGTGGCTCGGACAAATTGAAGGAGCTCCCGGCAATTACTAGATGTAACTCAGACCACCACGATTTCCTGACGTAAGAATCTACGCCTATTATCAGACTCATGGGTCATCAGAGTGCCACAAAGGGACCTGGAGAAACCCAGTGCTTCTAAGCAAGATGTTTCTAAAAACCAGAGACGTAACTCGCCGTTTTTACAGCATCGTGCAAATTTAGAACGTACTTGTCTACCCTTTCCAGAAAACTAGCATTTAGCCTAGAAATTAACTCGGATAATATTCGGTTGTAATGTAAGCTGCAGCCAATTTACTAGTATTAATCCGCTTAGAGAAAGACGTTTACTGGCCCCTGAAGCACAAGATCAGCGTGACACAAATCAAACCATGATCAGAGCACGGACAAGTGTTCCAAAAGCCTTGAATACAGTCACGTCAGCTATAGCCAGATGTAATCAATATGTCCAGGACTGAGTGGAAGCGAGAAAACGCCAGTTATCACAATGATGGTGGCTGTGCGGGAAGCTGGTAATGGCCAGGGACAGGTCGCAGTCAGCGCAAAGCTGTAAGAGGTTGGCAACGTTATCCGACCTGTGCCCGTTAAGTCTCCATCGGCCACCGAAGCTACTCCCTTCAGTGCCTACACGTCCGAGATATGTATTCAATTCTCTTGCTAGTATTATAATTGCTGTAGAACAGGCTTTCTTGGGATCATCAATCGTAGAACTCATTCCTGTTTGTACCCAGGCCGTAATCTGTCGGTTGTAGGTAGAGATAACGAAGACATCGTTTCTAAAGCCAGTTTCTTTTTATCTTCTGATCTAACAGGACATGAACGATTGTTAATGAGGATCCAGTAGATTAATACTGCCTCTTCCCTGACGCTTAGTGTGTATGTATGAATGTATTCGCAACAGAGGACCTGATACATGTGTGCCTCAGTCCGGTGTAATGGGTTTCTCACAAGTACATATCGAGGCCCTGTTAGAAAACTATGGGTGCTTGGTGAAACCCACATCAATTATACTCATTCCTTGTTGTGTTTAAGCGCAAAGGCAACAACTAGCAGTTGTGCGTTTTTGATGTAAGCTAATCAGTGCTCACCAATGTAAAGAAGCTCATGAGTTACTTTAAGATGAAAAATAGAACAAGTTTAATCAGAAACTCATGCAGAGTACCAACTACGATGAAACGTAGGTTATTAATTTTCTACTGACTGCCTCCAAACACATAACATCGATTCCTGATTAGCTAAAGCCTGGTTTTTACTACCTTTACTGAATCAATCAATAACTGCTTGTTACCCCAAGTGGAGCATAGACCGCCTACCAGCATTCTCAAACCAATTCTGTCCTTGGCTTCCCTTTCCAGCCCTTCCCAAGTGCTCTTCATTCTCTTCGTGTCTGCCTCCAATTCCCGACACAATGTGTTCCTAGGTCTTCCTCTTTTCCTTTGGCCCTTAGGATCCCAAGTTAGTGCTTGTCTTGTGACAAAGTTTGATGAATTCCTCAATGTGTGTCCAATCCACCTCCAGCGTCTTTTCCAATCTCTTCCTCGGCTGGAAGTTGGTTAGTTCTCTGCCACAACAGGTTGTTGTTGATGGTATCTGGCCAACGAATCCGAAGAATCCTACGCAGACAGTTGTTTATAAATACTTGTATCTTCTGAAGGATACTTTTCGTAGTTCTCCAAGTTTCAGCTCCATACAACAGACTTGTCTTCACCTTTGTTTTGAAAATTTTGAGTTTAATGTTGACTGAAAGTTGGTTTGAGTTCCAGATGCTTTTCAGTTGTAGAGATGCTACCCTTGCCTTACCAATCCGCGCCCTCACATCCGAGTCAGACCTTCCTTGTTTGTCGATTATGCTGCCCAAATATGTAAAGGTTTCAACATCTTCCAGAATTTCTCCGTCAAGTGTAATTGGGTTAGTGTTTGTTGTTTTGTATCGGAGGATCTTGCTTTTCCCTTTGTGTATGTTGAGGCCTACTGCTGCTGAGGCCGGTGCTATACTGTTGGGCTTCATCTGCATTTGATGTTGTGTGAGAAAGAAGAGCTAGGTCATCTGCAAAGTCCAAGTCACCTAGTTGCGTCGATGTTGTCTATTGTATTCCGAGTGTCTTCAGATCTTTACTGAAGCATAAGTATAAATAAATTTAAGGAAGTTGTTAAACATATGCATTTTTAAATTGCTTAAATGAAGCCGCTCCACAAAGTCATTAAACATTGAGCGGACTAGTGAACTAAAGATTTCCGGATTATGTAGGTTAACTGAATTAGTTTGTGGAGAGCTATTAACATGACGTAAAATGAGAAAATTTATTCCTTGTATTTGTTTTCTTCAACATTACCACTATTTTTTTCCTGTGTTGCTACAAAGCACTGCAACTGAGACTAGTGCACTTAACGTGTCCGTATTTGCCTAGTTGACAAAATAAACAGCAGAATTTTAGACGTAGTCAGAGACTAGTAGGAAGACTTCATACAATTAGCAAACAGATATACCCCGCGAGGTACGACAGGTTAACAAACTTCATCACATGCAATTCATTAATTACCACAACATGGACAACAATCCTGTTTAATGACAAATGTTAGGCCAGAAAACAATATTCACAACTTAAAACTGGACGTGTTGTAGCTCCAATAACTAAACGATAACACTACGACCAAAATTATTCAACCGCTAATAGATAAACGCAGCAAAATCAGCAGGCTTGACGCATAAAATCCCCACAAAACACTCTAGCTTGACGAATTTTTATTATATCGCTTATATCAACAAAATTTCATCCGGACGAGATAGTAAAATACACTAAAAGCCAAATTTTCAACTTTCCTTTCATACAATTGAGACTAAGAAACATATAGAGATACAATAATTAACAATACTTTTAACTTACCAGGCAGAAAGGCACTCAATAACTACGATTACCACGTTCCGTGGGTACTAAAAGTACGCCCACAAACTGTGACCTATATTTGGATTATTTAAAGAAATTCAAACATTATAGACAAAAAGAGAAAAAGTAAGAATTTCGCATCGCTTTGTATTATCCTTAAAGCAATGATACCAAGATTGACTATGGTCGACAGCTGTTTGCAACTGAAAGTTAAATGAATAAGCTTGGTGATCTTTATTATGAGGCTCAACTAGCTTAACTCCTGTAGTCCATCTAGGATTACTGCCGGTCTCAACCCGAAGAAAAGGAGTAGGGTTGGGCATGAGGCCGGCATTACCATCCCGTAAAATACAAGCTTGCTAAAAAAAACGCCAACCATATTAAACAGCTTAAATCATATAATCTCTTCCCTCAAATTGGAAGGAATAATTATGACGCCTCATGATGAAAGCCGAAATTCTTCGGAAATCATGAAGCCGATGCCCCTTCTAATAACCATAGCAAAAGTTTTTATAGGTACATGGAATGTTCGAACAATGTGGGAGAGCGGGAAGATCAATCAATTAGCTGCAGAAATGAAGCGATACAACTTGACAATACTCGGAATCAGCGAAACCAATTGGACTCAAGCTGGACAGAAAACATTGGCTACCGAAGAGATGCTACTATACTCCGGCCACGAAGAGGAAAATGCTCCCCACACCCAAGGAGTTACTTTGATGCTGTCCATAAAAGCACATAATGCACTTGTGGGATGGGAACCACATGGACCCAGGATCATCAAGGCATTTTTCAAAACAATGAAGAAAGAGATTACAATGAATATTATCTAATGTTATGCACCCATCAATGACGGCAACGACGAGGACACATCTATGTGCTTTCAACAAATTGGTTATAGGTTGTACAATATTCCTCTAAAAACATGCAAATACACATGAGTCTCACCGGATTATACAACAGATTCAAATCGATCATATATGCATCAACGAAAAATTCAAAAGAACAATGGAAGATGTGTGAACCGGGAGAGGAGCTGACAGCTTCAGACCACCACCTTGTGGTTGTCAAAATGAAACTGACGCTAAAGGAGCGATGGAAAACTGGATTAACAGCATTACAGCAGTTCAATACAGCCATTCTATGAGATACTGACAAACTCAATGAATTCAAAATAGCTCTCAATAACAGGTTCCAAGTTTTACAAGTTCTACCGAAAGAAGAATAAACCACTATGGAGAACAACTAAAAAGAAATCAGAGAAGCACTCACTTAAATGTGTTAGGATGTTTTGGGCATAAATAAGCACCACTATAAAGGAATGGATCTCCACTAAGACCTTAAGATAATTCAACAAAGGAGGAACAAGAAGACAAAAATCAACAACAGTCAATCAAGAGTGAAGAAAATCGGCGCATAATTTGAATACACACAAGCAAATAAGCAAGTAAAGAAGAGCATTAGAGTCGACAGACTTAAATACATTGAAGGCATTGCGGCGACAGCGGCAAAAGCCGCATGAGAAGAAAATATAAAACAGCTCCGTGACACAACGAAGAAACTGGCAGATAAACATGGTAAACCAGAGCGACCGATCAAGAACAAAGAAGGCAAGACACTCACTGAGATCGAAGAACAAATTAATAGGTGGGTAGAACACTTTGATGAACTTCTAAATAGGCCAGCTCCACTGAACCCACCGGACATCGAAGCAGCACCTACAGATCTCCCAATAGATATCGCTCCACCAACGATGGAGGAAATCAAGATGGCCATCAAGCAAATCAAAAGTGGGAAAGCAGCAGGACCTGACAATATACCAGCTGAAGCACTCAAGTCAGATATCGACCTAACAGCAAGGATACTCCACGTTTTATTCAAAAAGATCTGGGAAGAAGAACAAGTGCCGGCAGACTGGAAAGAAGGACATCATATCGAGATACCAAAGAAAGGAGATTTGAGCAAATGTGACAACTACAGAGGGATCACGCTACTGTCGATACCAGAGAAAGTCTTTAACAGAGTATTGTTGAACAGAATGAAAGATTCAGTGGAGGCTCAACTTTGAGATCAACAAGATGGTTTTTGTAAGGATCGGTCATGCACAGACCAAATCGCAACACTACGGATCATCGTTGAACAATCAATTGAATGGAACTCGCCCCTGTACATCAACTTCATTGATTACGAGAAAGCGTTTGACAGTGTAGATAGGAGAACACTATGGAAACTTCTTCGACACTACGGTGTACCAGAGAAACTTGTCAACATCATCCGGAACTCTTACGACGGAACACTGTGCAAAATTGTACATGGAGGACAACTGACAACTGCATTTTCAGTGAGGACCGGAGTCAGACAAGGTTGCTTGCTGTCACCTTTTCTCTTCCTCCTAGTGGTCGACTGGATCATGAAGACCTCCACATCTGAGGGAATGTACGGGATTCAATGGACAAGTAGGATGCAACTCGATGATTTGGACTTCGCAGATGATCTTGCTCTTTTAGCACATACACACCAACAAATGCAAGCGAATACAACCAGTGTAGCAGCAACTTCAGCATCAGTAGGCCTGAACATGCATAAGGGAAAGAGTAAGATTCTTAAATACAGCACACGGAGCACCAACCCAATTCAACTTGATGGAGAAACTCTGGAAGAAGTGAATACTTTCACATATCTGGGTATCATCATCGATGAAAAAGGAGGGTCCATTGCAGATATAAAGCCAAGGATTGGCAAGCAAGTGCAGCATTCCTACAGTTGAAAAATATATGGGACTCAAAACAAATGTCAACTAACCTCAAAGTCAGACTCTTCAATTCAAACGTCAAGACAGTCCTGCTGTATGGAGCTGAAACTTGGAGAATTACTGCAAACATCATCAGACGGATACAAGTATTTATAAACAACTGCCTACGAAAGATACTGAATGTCCGTTGACCGGAAACCATCAGCAATAGCTTACTATGGGAGAGGACAAACCAACTTCCAATCGAAGAGGAAATTAGGAAAAGACGTTGGAAATGGATAGAACATACATTACGGAAATCATCAGACTGCATCACGAGACAAGCATTAACATGGGATCCTGTTGGGAAGTGGAAAAGAGGAAGGTCGAAGAAGATACTGCGTCGAGAATTGGAAGCAGACATTAAAAGGATGGATAGCAACTGGAAACAATTGGAAAGGATCGCTCATGACAGAGTTCAACGGAGAATACTTGTGAGCGGTCTATGCTACTCTGTGAGGAGTAACGACTGTGAGTAAAGAACTGCTCTCACATACTGTTAGTTGAAGTGAAACATTTAGGAAAAATTGTTTGAATAACTTGAGTTGATGAATGTAAAACAATCTAAACAATCTTAAAAATTATTTTAAAGTGCATGAAAACATTATCAGCAGCCTATTTCAGCGTCGTCCCCACTTTATCTATGCTACTGCAGACCAAACGTCACTAGTTTTAGTACTCATTATTCCTAGTATATAAACACTCTCATGTTGTTTATTATTTCGAGGTTTTACAAATGATAAGTTTCTATAACTATTTCGAAGCAATAAAACAAACATTGGAGACGGAGCCGTCTGAGTAATATATCAACTTCTCATATTCTGCACATCATGTCAATTTAACGCTTTAAAAATATGAAAACAGAGTCGTTGTGATTTGGGAGTCTGATGTCACATGCAAACTTACAGGAATTTACATAATGGTCTATACGAATAGTCTGACTAAATTAGTTGGCCTAATTCGTAGCTCGTGAAGAATGGCAAAGTGTAGCCACTTTATCCGTGTAAGTTACGTCTGATGTCAAGTTTAGCCTGGCTCACCATGATCCCAGTAGTCAGGCCTCTGGATTAATACGAGGCTAGCAACGAATTAAGCTGTATTGAATGCATTGGTTACAAGAAGGAGCACAAAAAAGATGAAAGATCATCGAAGTGTTATTTTTCCAATTACTCAAATTAATTATTTCCTCATTATCCCCATCACTTTTTTCTCGCCATCTTTAAACAACGTGAACTTCATTAATCATTTAAGACGGCAAAAGATAGGTGCGGAAAGGTCGGATATTATTTTAGCCCTACAAACTAGTAAGGACATCTAATACCGCAAACCACCTATTTCCCAAAGTGAGGAGAAAGTTAAAGTAATCGAGGAAGCTCCTAAATACATCAACATCAAATGTTTTGGCGTGATATATCTTCAGTTATATAAATACATCAAGTTACTTCATATTATTGAACCAGTAGATTGAGATTCTGGATGCAATGCTATAGAACGTTGAGCGATTTATGAACCAAGATTCTATAACTCTTCACAGAGCGTATTTCCAGTAAAATCCACCCTCGTTTTTACTCCCATTCTACTACAAACTTTGGTGTAGCATGTTTGACTATCTGACTTATCAGAAGTCTAAAAATCACACTATAAAATTGTATTCTTGATTGTTTATTTGTCTGTATGAACCATACATTACAAAAATAACAGCATATTAACTTTTGTAAGCATTATCTGGTTTATTTTCATCAACGAAAGATGCAATCTAGTCTTCATATGAAACCAGCTATCTGCCGTGCTAACTCTTTAAGTGGACTCTCTAAATTGTGTCTAACACCAGCTAGGTTACTGATAGACTATGAGAGCTCTACGATAACTTGTTTTAAATGTAGGTACACGGTATAAACCTCATAACTATTGTCTAGTCATCTTAATTGGTATATTTCTCAGGATTTTGAAAATAATTTCTAAGGAACTGTATCTAGATGATATCTTGATACTCTGTCAAGTACAGCATGATTTTAAAATAGTTTATTCATGTCTCATAAAATTTACAAAATCACAGCGAAAGTGTTATTTATTGAAAGATCGAAAGAAATATATGTATGTACTCTGTATTAACTTTTAGATATGCCAGCCGCTGTTGATGATGATAATTTTCTCAAACAAAAAGTTTTACTGTCAATGTTTGATATCACGAATTGATCTGAATCAGACAACCATTGATCGTGATATCAAAAAAAATTGACAATTAACTATCTCTGCAAACCGCCTAATTGTAAAATGTTATACATTTAATGTACAAACTACGTGTTACAGAATAGTATGCTATCGTTTGCTTATATCTATTTAGTGATAGTATAAGTCCGATATATCCATAAATCATGCATGTCACAACGACAAATACGCATACACATGTAATAGTATGAGTATATACCTAAAATATTAATAACTGTGAGTCTACGAGAAGTCTGTTTGAACTGAATGCAGATCTGAAAAGCAATCAACGAAGGTAGGAAATACATAAACGACGAATATTGCCGCAGTTTCTGTTGCTTAAACGCACAATGATCTTAAGATTATTATCAATGAAGTTGTAACAAAGCAGTCTTACGCGTTTGTCCCCACACATTATTAATTATTATTAAATTACATTATTCAGGAATTTTAGATATTGCAGTCAACTATTTTCCGTGTGTCTAAACATTGATCGGTTATTTAATCGATAAACATTGGTCATGTTAAAAACAATGTCGCAAACCTATATGCACTCAAAACCTGGACATATGAACTTCCGAATTTACACCACTCATTGTAATCACTCAATAAACACTCATACCGTATTTCATTTTAACCTTTATTATTTACTGATTGTTCATAGCATATTGTTGATATATAAAGTACACTAAACGGATGATAGTAAATGAATAAGCAACATAACATTAAAGTGAATGCCAAGTGTGCTACCATAAAATAAATTTATAGGTCACTTCACGTTGCCTTACGGTAGCTGCTAGAAGTTTTAGGACCCTTTGATCAATATGTACCGTCTTCAGCCAAATTGATATTGCGACCTTCGTAACTTTGTATAGTGTTTAATGAATAGTTTACAACCAACAAGCCGCCGTCTATAAGAATGCTGAACTGTTGAAAAGGGTTTAAGCAACCTGAAACGAGTTGTTTCCTGGACGATTAAAGCTGTCATACGACAAGCAACCAGCTATAACTAACCTATTCTCTTTGACATACCTGCAAAAAAATAAAATGGATTAAGCCAAAAGCCATGTACGCCGCCTGACATTAGAACTAGTTATGTTAGATTATAGTCGCCTAGGTTCTGATACGTAAATATATTTAGAGCACTTGATCTTGTGTATATCACTCTGGCTTCGTACACATACTAGTGATCAAATACACACAAGATAAGAAGTTGATATGTCAGATGCATAATTCTTTATTTGGAACCAATTAAATCCAACATGAGAAACAAATTCAAGCAAACCGGGAGAGAGAGGAAATTCAATCATATGTTGGGCATACATACACAAAGAAATGTAGAGTGTAAAAGTTGATATTTTCAGGGGGGGGGAATTTGGGCCTCTATATACCAAAGAACTGGAGTGGATCTAAGCACTATCTTAAAATTACATAATAGTAAATTTCACCTGATATACCCTATCTTCTTCCCTTCTAACACAAGGAATTTGCATGGACACTCTAAAATCGTTCATAAAATTAAAACTTATTAACTGCTAGATGACTGTAGACTCTCTAACTGAATAATCAACCCGGAGAACCCTCTACACTTAATACGTGCTTTCATCCCCATCTGTCAACGAATTAAAAAATATTGAATCAATTGACATATTCATGCTACTGAGACTTGAACACAGCATTCTCTTCTTATTAAACTAAAACTGAAATCAATCCAATTTCAAAGTAATAAATCACATTATCTGATGCGTAAAACATATAAATAACATTAAAAAACCCTTAAGCTAACTAACATATTTAGATTATTTTTGATGTGTTTCATTTATTGTGATACCCTTTGGGAAAAAGCCGATAAGATCCGTTTTACTAAAGAAAAAATAAAAAGAATTTATCACTAAACAAATACACCAAGTAGATAAAAGGATAACATGAAAACAATGCCGTGACAAAACATTTAATTTTTGTTACTGATTACTTCATTAAGAAGAAAAAAAATCAATAGTAGGATAACTCTCCAAAGTGTAGTAACCGTGTTTGTATGTTTTATTTCTATGAGACTGTAACAAATATCGAATTAATTATTTTGTATGTATAGGCATTAAACTGTTGTCAGAACACATGACATTGTTTAGTTATTGTATTTATAGATATACACATTAAACATATTGATTGTGCTTGAAAACAATGTTTAACTTTCGACCTCAAGTTAGATAGTTGTTGCATTCGTAAATATTCTATCCACTTTTTGTTCTGACTTTTAACATACATTGATTGTTCTATAAGTTGGATTGTGACTGGCAAGTGGAATCCATGACGCACGTTTTGTCCTAATTGGGACTTATCGGTTGGATGTACCTGTATCCCAATGTTGATGTTCTCAGTGGAATTCGGACTCAATCCGCTTCGTGTTGAACGCTACTGCGTTCACCACTAGACTACTTAGTCCAGACAGTCACACTTGTGCAACGGGCACATTAGTATTAGGATGAACTTGTGTCAGTAGTCTAGTGGTGAACGCGGTGACGTTCGACACAAAACAGACTGAGTTCGAATTCCACTGTGAACATCAACATCAGGATGCAGGTACATCCAGCCGATGAGTCCAAAATAGGACGAAACGCGCGTCCTGGATTCTACTTGCAAGTCATAATTCAACTTATATAATACTTGTGAAAAATTCGCTATATCGAGGCAATCCGCTCAGGGTGCACATATAGCAACAATGACTGACTAGCTTCAGTCTATAACAAGTCAACGGGAATATACAAGTTCATCCTAATACACTGATTGTGTTCCTGTTCTATCGATGTTAGTCAATGAAATAAGGATGTATAGATTATTGGAAAATAGTATTTGAATCACAGCATTCTTCTAATAGTGGCATTCATGAATTCATGCCTGAACCCATTAATATGGTATTAATGTAATTAGTAAAACGACTAAATTTCCTTTAAAAAAACATCACTATTGCATGCATCTTTCTGTTTTTTTCAATTACTTTCTATACATTCTATGTGCATAAATAATGGTCGGTAGATTTTAATTTATAATTTCTATTATGATCAAAGTTTTTGGTACGAATGTATACTGCAGGACTCATATACACACGACAATCGCAAATAACTCGTATGATCAAGAAGTCTGGAACGAAGATGCGAAAGATATATATATTTGAACCTAAAGAATCCAACATCACCAATTGTACAACGCGCTAAGGTTAAGTAGAATAGTACAGTCTAACTTTTCGGTACACATATCAATAATGGGATATACAGTACAAGCATCATAGTGTTAGGGGTAATAGTTAATCAATTAATCAATCAATGCCTGTTACACCATGTGGAGCATAAGCTGCCCACCAACATTCTCCAACAAACTTGGTCCTGGATATTCCCTCCTGGATATTCTCCTCCCAAGTGCTGTTCATTCTCTTCATGTCTTACTCCGATTCCTGACACAATGTGTTCCAGAGTCTTCCTCTGTTTCCTTGGCTTTCAGGATTCCAAGTCAGTGCTTGTCATGTGACACAGTTTGATGAGTTCCTCAATGCGTGTCTAATCCACTTCAAACGTCTTTTCTTAATTTCTTCCTCCACTGGAAGTTAGATTAGTTCTCTGTCACAGAAGGTTGTTGTTGATGGTATCTGGCCAACGAATCTGAAGAATCTTGAATAGACAGTTGTTTATAAATACTTGTATCTTCTGAAGGATACTTTTCGTAGTTCTCCAAGTTTCAGCTCCATATAACAGAACTAACTGTCTTCACATTCGCATTGAAAATTTTGACTTCAATATTCACTGACAGTCGGTTTGAGTTCCAGATGTTTTTCAGTTGTAGAAATGCTTCCTTTGCATTTCCAACCCGCGTTTTCACATCCGCATCAGACCATCAGGGGTGATAATGGTGTCTACAAAGTATAACGTGAAAGGAAATCAAAAAGAACATAAAGTTTTTATGTTCGATAGTCTACTTATACTTATCAACTCGTATTGAAAACTCAAATTTCAGTGAAACGATCTCTTTTCGGGGAATTCATTATCCACTTGTATTTATATAAACATATATGGCTTTTTTCAAAAGTAATTAGATGGGATAGTAATGAGATCTTCACTAAGCCCACTCTTGGCAGATTATTTTACATATAAACTCGAGAATTATCGATTTAATCCAGTTATCAAAAGATTCGACATTTACGAAGGTGCGTGCATGGTACGTTTGCCTTTTGAGATTGAAATGTTGACCGGAACAACGCCTTACATTCCTTTAATACTTGCTAACAAGCTATAGAATTAGGCTAATCGATTTCATTTCTCAATATACTTCTGAAAATGTGGAGTGATGGAACACTAAAAACTTCCCTTTACGAAAAAATGGAAGTCAGATTATCAAGTTTAATAGCTGGGCACAATTGACCAGGAAGAGGAATCTCATTCACTCTGCATTACAGAATAATAAAAATGTGTTTAATGGAATAACTTGGTTTTCTCAGAAAAATGTTAGCTGAAAATGGACATCCAACGTGGTGTATGGATATAAACATTATTAGTAATCCCCGTACGTGAGAGTGAACAGATTGCAATGCTTAAGTAACAGTCTAGTTTTCCAGTACTACAATCTTAGTCGGTCAATTGATTAACTGATAGGAATACAAACAGTAATCAGAGTACACCAGATGTCAGAACAAAGTGTAAGTATAACGTTGATAAATGCAACCACTAACGAATGTGTATTCAAAAGTCAAAAGGTTCCAAGCAAAATATAAGTGTTTGATATAAATTCAAATGTAATAGACTAATCATGTTTAATGTTCAAACAACAATACAACGTTTAAACATACAAAATAGTCAGTTTGATAATTACTTCATCAAAAATATAACATGAAAAGTTATTACTACAACATGAAAAAATCCGATAAAACAGACCAGAAGTTCTAATGCTAAGACGAAACTCATATCAAGCTAGAATTTAAATATAATAAATGTAACATTAGCATGGAAATACGTCTAATCGATTATTGTAAAAAACAAAATGACGTTCATTTCGTATTTCATTGCTACCCAGAGTCAAAATTTACTAGTACGAAAATAAATTGTTATAAAATATGGTTCCCAAAAATAACGAAATTCTACATCGACTACAGCTTAAATATGATCAAAACGTGTCATTTGGAAGGTCATTTTAGAAAGGGATTGAAAAATCATCTATACCGGAGTTGAGTTATAACATCAACAGTAAATCATTTCAATATGACGCATAATACGAGAAATTTTAGTACTATTTAATTCAGATAACAATGATAAGTAGTCACGCACTTATATGCCTCCTCCTAAAGGATAGGATACCACAACTGGTTAGGCTCATTTGCATTTAACAGGTTAACTCATCATGTACAACTAGGCAGGAAAGTCGTTTGTCGAGGTTACTCGTTCTCCGTATCCGAGAGCGTCTTCCCAAATTATTGAGTAAAACACAGCTCACATCAATAACATCTTACGTTCTATAGCATATAGTAAATTAAAGATAATTATTCGCAGATTTATTGTTTGACACAATTTACGAAATTCAGTTATACATGGTAAGTGACCCATGTTTGATTCTACTTTACATTACAGAAGCTTTAGTTATCCAGAATCTGAATCCTGACTTGTGTTTGCGAAAACAGTTCGTAAAATCACTTAGTTATTAGTTCATCTCACCAGATTTATTAATTCCCACTCGTCATTACTTCATATCTCATTCCTACCTCTAATTTTACTATTCACTTTCATTATTACAATTATTAGAATGATAATCATTATTTTCATCACCATTATTTGATTGTTACGAATAGGGTCTCTATCCTGATTTTCATGATCTTCATTTACACATCATTACCCTAATCTTATGATAATTACAGTGGTTGTGTTGCCACCCTAATGATTATATATTTATTATATTAAAAGAATCCCCCCCTCATTCGAAACTACGTAGTTATTGTGTTTGGTTCAGTAACAAAATGGGAACATTGAACCATGTTCATTTTCTAAAGACAAAGATTGTCATACAATCTAACCAAATTCATTTTTTTAACTGTAAGAGTCTCTACACAAAATAGAATGATAATGGACAAACAAAGGTCATTCGATCTTTGATACAACTGACCGAACAATCTAAAAAATGGGAGCAAGAATGTAATTTCAAAAATTGAATTTATTTATACTTACAAATAACTTATCATATAATTGAAATGAGAAACAGTGTTATCCAGATTGATTACTTAAATAGTCAATAATGTAAGCGGAAAATGGTCATGCAAGACTAGCAAATATGAGAGATACAAAAGTAAGTAAGTGTGTGACACAACTTAGAGTCACCTAAATTTAGTAACAGATTACCAACATTTTATGTGTATCTACCCTGTCAGTATGTTTGTTGATACCCATTTTAACTATCTTTGTTTATATGTATTAAAATAATATATCACACAGCACTTCGTCATCACCGTAGTACTTGCTGCATGTATGCTTGTCAGCTGGCTAATAAACCGGTTGTGCTAGTTCTGTGTTACTAATTCTATTGGAGTTGTGAAATTATTGATTAATTGTAATTATTCACCTTTACAGTTCTATCAACGAAATTACTTAATTCATCGTCAACTGTGACATTCTGTAACCTATGAATGTCGGTCATAACGTACTTCGTCTTTTCATCGTCTTTGTATCTAACATTCACTATCTCATCGCATATTTAATTTCTGGTACTTCAACGACACTTGCATTTTGCTATAAATCGCAGAGTCTTGTCATTTGTCAGGAAACCGCATTATATAAACATATTGTTGTGGTGGAAGATATTAGCATATAACCATCGAAATATGTTGCAGCCTTTTCAAGTAAACTAGTGCTATTATTATAAACTTTTACGTGTGTTTGAATGTATATTTATATGCATTATCTGTTACTAAGTATACCCATTTATATATGTGGATTCTTTACTTTATTTTTGCCTATAAATATTCGTTTATTGATACAAGTTGTTTTGGCCACCACAGTAGAAAAATAAATGATTGATGCATATTTTGACTGGGAAGAAAAATTATTCTTAGTTCTTATTATAATCAACAATCTTAGTTTAACTGCAGTTATATGCATTGAGTATGCATGGCGAATCATTCAAATAGTATCTACTTATTGCATAAGGTAGTTTCATTTGAATTGTTTTCATTAATTTTCACTGAACTTTGTATAAATGACGAAGTATCATAATGTAGTATTTGACCCACTACCGCTTCAGGTAAAGCCACCTTATAACTAATCTAAAAGAAGTAGACTACTGAACAACACCACACCAGATAGACTAATGAATAATCAATCTACGTTGTATCTGTGTGATGTATCATGATTTAGCTCAACGCATGAAAGTAATTCCATCTTTTACAATATTGCTCTTTCTTAACTCTCATTGAGAGATAGTAATTTGCAATTAGACTCTAAAAATAGGATTTCGTAACTTCCTGCTATTAAGATGAAAGACAGAAGTGACTCATGATTGGCTGCAGTTCAGTTTTCCTTTTAACATTATCATAGTACTCATTCTCAGTTATGTATTTGTATGCGTGTATGTGTATGAATATTGTTTTGTATTTCCTAGATAAGCCTAAGGTCATAAGTTCACTGATTAATTAATTTTACTGCGAAATCCATACTCAATGAATGTTAGTATAGATGAACTAAAATTGTTGATTGTGATAAGAACTAAGTATAATTTTTCTTTCTATTAAAAATATGCATCAAATTTTTTTCCTTTGATTGAATATGTCACCGACTGGTATTGGCTGTCCAGTGCTCCATGGTTTTCAATGGTACTTACATTCAAGTAGTAATTTTATAAATGACTGCATTATAAGGATGAATATGTCTCGTTGATTATACTAGTTACAGATTGATCTTGGTTGCTAACCATTGAAACCAAATAGTACCAAACATATATTTCGTCCTAGTATAGGATTTCTTACTAATGTATGGCCTTAACCTCATCAACAGACCGTTCACAGAATTTTCTGGTCGCCTGGTGAACCATTAATCAACGTTGTTTATTAAATAACATCAACTTTATGTCTAAAATTTCAAAATTGTCCAGTTTATTTAATTGAAAGTTTTCACATAAACAAAATTTAATATTAAGAAAGTATGCATCATAACTAAAATTAACCGCGGCATCTTCAATGTTCAATGTTCTCCATACTCAGCATTTTCAAACACTTTGCTTTCATTCTACGCATGTCGAGTTTTCTTCGAGAAGGCTAATACAAGTATGTATTGTGTAGAGCAGTCTAACACGACCGATGAAAATTACAAAATTCAGTAAACGTTAGGGATTGACATTAAGTCCCTATGGAAATTGACACTATAATACAGCATTAAACTACTAAATGAAAAGAAAAATAACCGAGTCGGATTAATTCTAACTCATAGTGAACATTGAAATCATTGAAGATGACTATTCATCTCTTCCATATGTGTTTACTGGTAAGAGACTGATCTTTATTAATGAGTTGCATTTAAATCATGTAAGTTCCTGCTAAAAAATTACTGAAACTTCTTTTATTTAAAATGATTCGATGTAACATTTACAACCAAATACCAGTTTCCTGTTAGTCAGTTCATTCTAGGAAACTATCACCAGTAACTTACACAAAATTGATCACAATTATTTACTTTATGCGATCAGAAAGATTTACAATGATAGCCCTTATGGGCTTTCTTAAGGTTGTTAGAAGTATCAGCTTTGATGCTGAAAACGCGTTAGCTTCTTAACATGTAGGAAGTTGTAGAAAATTTTACACAATAAAACACAGATTATAATTTACAAACAGTAGACTACTTACTAAAGATATGAGGAATAAACTTCGCCTCGTCATCTCTATAAACAACTATTAGTTAGTTACCGTTGAAAACTAAGGAACACTTGACAACTCTTTTGTGCTATTAAGAGTCTTTTCAGCAGTGTATACTCACGAATCCACCAGGAAATTATATCCATCGCCTTCAGGTTTTGTAGTGAGTGCCTAGCCAAAATCGTTATTGAGTGTCACTCTATATCACAGGTTGACTGACCTAAGAATTTCACCTTAGGAGTGTTCCTTGGTTTCCGTTACCCTCCATCCCAATCAATGTGCGATGAATAAAAACAATAATGTTGCATACCCATCTTCACAAATGTGCTTGAACCCAATTATCAGTTCACATGATTTTGCTGAGCGGAACATATACCTATAGCACCTACAATAATATACATTTTAACACCATTCAAAGGTAGTTAAGAAAAAGTCGTTAAACTTCAATCCTTGAAAATTTAATTGACTTTGACCACACTGGCATAATTGTTCTTACAGTTTCCCTAATATTTCCGAAGATTAATTCATCTTTAAATGTTTGTAATAGTAGCAGTTATCATCACTAATTTCATTGCTAATACATTTGCATTCAAAAATATCTTCCCGACTTAAATTAATCGTTATGTTCTGTTCTCTTTTTGTTTTCACTTCTCTCTGCCAACATTGTTCACTGTTAATGCGCTTAATCCTTTTTTATATATCAGTTATTATTAACAATGTGATCAAAGTGAATTACCATATTTTTATTACGAAGCACTGCTGGCTTGTATACTATAGATGTATTTGATTGAATGTATGCTGTAAGCCCTAAGCAGTCTTAGTTAACATAACAATCATTATCTTTAAATAATGAGCATTGTTCAATGTTCCCATTTTGTTACTGAACCAAACACAATAACTACGTAGTTTCGAATGAGGGGGGGATTCTTTTAATATAATAAATATATAATCATTAGGGTGGCAACACAACCACTGTAATTATCATAAGATTAGGGTAATGATGTGTAAATGAAGATCATGAAAATCAGGATAGAGACCCTATTCGTAACAATCAAATAATGGTGATGAAAATAATGATTATCATTCTAATAATTGTAATAATGAAAGTGAATAGTAAAATTAGAGGTAGGAATGAGATATGAAGTAATGACGTGTGGGAATTAATAAATCTGGTGAGATGAACTAATAACTAAGTGATTTTACGAACTGTTTTCGCAAACACAAGTCAGGATTCAGATTCTGGATAACTAAAGCTTCTGTAATGTAAAGTAGAATCAAACATGGGTCACTTACCATGTATAACTGAATTTCGTAAATTGTGTCAAACAATAAATCTGCGAATAATTATCTTTAATTTACTATATGCTATAGAACGTAAGATGTTATTGATGTGAGCTGTGTTTTACTCAATAATTTGGGAAGACGCTCTCGGATACGGAGAACGAGTAACCTCGACAAACGACTTTCCTGCCTAGTTGTACATGATGAGTTAACCTGTTAAATGCAAATGAGCCTAACCAGTTGTGGTATCCTATCCTTTAGGAGGAGGCATATAAGTGCGTGACTACTTATCATTGTTATCTGAATTAAATAGTACTAAAATTTCTCGTATTATGCGTCATATTGAAATGATTTACTGTTGATGTTATAACTCAACTCCGGTATAGATGATTTTTCAATCCCTTTCTAAAATGACCTTCCAAATGACACGTTTTGATCATATTTAAGCTGTAGTCGATGTAGAATTTCGTTATTTTTGGGAACCATATTTTATAACAATTTATTTTCGTACTAGTAAATTTGGATTCCAGGTAGCAATGAAATATGAAATGAGCGTCCTGTCGTATTTAACAATAATCGACTAGACGCATTTCCATGCTCATGTTAATTTTTATACTAGAACTTCAATTCAGTATCTATTACTCAGTTCATAAAGCTTTGGAATCAGCAGAATCTCAACTGTCATGCAATAAGAAGAAAGTTAGTATAGTAGTATTTTGAAATCGGAGCACAGCTATAGATTCGCCATTAAACGTTAGTCTTTAATAAAGAATCAATGTAGCTTGAAATAGCTTGAAAAAAAATAATTTCAAGTCTATTATGTTATTAAGGGTACAATAAATTTCATCCTTCAATAATTATGTGGAATTTCTTATCTCATTGATACGTGTCATTACTTAGTGTGAACGTTCTCTACATACTGTCCACATAATTCAGTAGCACTTATTTTTATATTCAGTATTACTAATATAATGTGTTTAAATTCATATGAATATTAAATAAGATGTAATTCTAATTCAATCGTCGTCAAAACATAGATTAGTAAGAATAATCATGTGCTTAATAATGACTGAATCTCCGGGGTAAATCAAGTTAAAGCCGAGTTACTTCGGATGCCACTAGGTTGATGCCCCTTCTGACAACCACACCGACAATAAATATAGGTACGTGGATTGTTCACACGATGTGGGAGACAAGGAGAAGCACGCAAATAACTGGAGAAATGAAAAGACACAACCTGAAATATAACCTCGAGTAAGTGAAACCCATTAATAACAAGCTGAACAACAAATATTATCTCCTCGATAAACACGGAGAGTCCGATGCAGATATGAAGAGGAGGAATTCAAAGATTAGGCTAGGGCAGCTTCTCTACAACCGAAAAACAACTGGAGCTCAAATCAACTGTCAAGCAACATTACATTCAACATTTCCAATATAAGTGTGCATCATCCAAAATATACAAATATTTATAAACAGCTATCTGTCTAATATACATCGGATCAGTTGGCCAGATACCATCAGCAGCAACCTTCTGTAACAGGGAACACATCGATCAGGTTCCAGCTGAGCAAGAAATTAGGAAAAGACACTGGAGGTGAATAGGACACACATAAATGAAATCGCCAAACTGTGTCACAAGTTAAGCACTAACTTGGGATATTTAAGGCCAAAGGAAAAGTGGGATACTGAAGAACACATTGTTCTAGGAATTAGAAACAGATATGAAGAGAATGAATAGCACTTTGGAAGAAGTGGAAAGGGGATTTGAAAACAGAATTGGTTGAAGAATAATGGTGATCGGCCTTTGCTCTACATGAAATAACAGGCATTGAGTGATTGACTGATTGATGAATTGATTGAAGGCATTTAAAGTATCATGAATAGTGCATAAATATGCATCATAAAAATGATCATTATTATAAATTAAACAAGATAGACTATTACCATATCTAATAATTTAACTAGAAATTTATTACAACTTGGTGATTTTTTTCTAATATCATTTTTCTTAATGAACATTTTTTTTTGGAGGAAGGGGGGAAACAAACAAATAAACATTGGTAACTAAGTCTTCACTGGAAAAATAACTAACAATTTATTTTCAGTGTACTGATTTTCGAATGAGAAAGTTAAAAGGAAAATTGTAATTCTAGTCTTACGTAATTCATTATTTTTACTATGAATCACATGAGAGTGTTACTAACTATCTTTTTTTAAATATACTGAGATATCTTAGTTAATGTATTTATCAATGGAACATAAAGTGAATAAATATTAGTTGATTGATTAAAGTCATTAATTGAAAGATTTATGCCTTGTAGAAACAACACTGTTTAGGTACTTTCTTGAGTTTAATGATGCATTAAGAACAGACCATCTTAAATATAATAAATGATAATTTACTTCAACATAGAGATTTCGTTTCGGTGATTTCATTTTCAAAGCTGCACAATCGTATATGTATATATCCCTTCGATTCCGTCGAGAGATCAAACCCATGGTCTTCAATTCTCGAAGCGAATGCTTAACTATCTTTATCACTTATAATAAGTAATATATATATGTAAAATTCCAATGACTAGAAATTAAAATTTCTGACGTTTTACAAATGTATATCACTTATTATAAACAATCTATCCAATGCTCAATTCATTTGAAATTATCAAAGTTAACCATGGTAATGATATCTTTATCACTGGACTAGCCAGGGTCCAATAGAACAATTTCCACTTCCACCAATTTACGATATATCACGACTATCATCCATTGTCACTGGTGACAAATGTCCCACTTCTAACATGTCTGAACTCTACTAGTCACGACTAGGGGAATTGAGGGTTTGCAGTGCTGAGGAGTCCAATACTAGGAAGAAACGGCTGTTCAGTTCTCACTACTTTTGAATAGTACTTAATTAACATTAATCTGTGATGAATACATAAAACTCAACTTAATATCTCTCCTCACAAAACCAATTCATTTCGTATCCTTAGTGTATTTAAATGACTTAACAACAAACGATATAGCTTGATATAAAAAGTGTAATATATGCAGTGTAAGGAAATAACGATAGTTTGTCTGTGTGTTAAATATGGCTAAAATTTGATTCAGTTTATTTGTGATCATTTGAAAAGATAATCCATGTTGGATGGAGAGGAAGACCTATTCATCGGCTAAGTGAACTAGAATTTACCAACTACTCACTTTTCTTAATAATTAAAAAGAACCTTGCTTAGTAATTTGACTGTTTTTAATATCGATATGACAATTATTGAATCGTGAATCTTTAACGTAATCCATGTAACATTTTAGCGAAATCGTCATAAGCATGCAATTGAATTACAATCGATGAAGAAATACACTTTCAAATGCTTTTTCAGCTTTAAGAATCTACTATTCATCCATAAGTGCATATATTTTTTTAATAGTTTCACTTTGACCATGACTATTTATTATTTCGCCATATAATGGTTTACAAAAAAAGCCTGCTGTTATGTTTTTTCTATTAATCGGCCCCTGTCGCTAATTATTATACTCAATATAAATTCGGGCCAGTTACAACGTACGGCAAATATAATGTGTGACCTTGACATCTACTAATCAGTGCCCTTATACGTTTACCGCGTAACCATGTCCCCAAGCCGGAAATGAATGAGCCAACCAGACAGAAATCATATTGTATAGCATACACTCCTTTATATATTGCACAAAGTTAGACCACTCATCGAACCAATTAGGAATTTTACATTAATACAAAACAAAGGATATTGTAGTAGTGAATGGGGGGTAACGTGTGCACAACTCATTAATTGTAGTTCATAATAAGAGACAATATATTAACAGTAAATATACTGAACGGGAGGATAGGGTAAGAGTAATGTAACAATGATAGAAATGAAATGTCACCATTACCCATAGTTAAAACAACTGAAATAATGTTCTAAACCACAATTCTGAGAGTCTGTTACTCTTCTCTAGTCTTCCAATATAACACCTATTAACTATCAAACTTAATTTCACAGTATTTACCTGCAGTTTGTAAGCTGATATTAAAGGTGAATAAGTATAGTATAACTTTACTTACTTACTTACTGCCCGTTACTCCTCGCTGAGGAGCATAGGCCGCTCACCAGTGTTCTCCATTTAACTCTGTCCTGAGCAATCCTTTCCAATTGTTTCCAGTTGCTGCTCATCCTTTTAATGTCTGCTTCCAATTCTCGACGCAGCGTGTTCTTTGGCCTTCCTCTTTTCCGTTTCCCAACAGGATTCCATGTCAATGCTTGTCTTGTGATGCAGTCTGATGGTTTGCGTAGTGTATGTCCTATCCATTTCCACCGTCTTTTCCTAATTTCCTCTTCGGCTGGAAGTTGGTTTGTCCTCTCCCATAGTAAGCTGTTGCTGATGGTTTCCGGCCAACGGACATTCAGTATCTTGTGTAGGCAGTTGTTTATAAATACCTGTATCCGTCTGAGGATGTTTGCAGTAATTCTCCAGGTTTCAGCTCCATACAGCAGGACTGTCTTGACGTTTGAATTGAGGAACCTGACTTTGAGGTTAGTTGATATTTGTTTTGAGTTCCAGATGTTTTTCAACTGCAGGAATGCTGCCCTTGCCTTGCCAATCCTTGTCTTTACATCTGCATCAGACCCTCCTTTTTCATCGATGATGCTCCCCAGATATGTGAAGGTATCCACCTCTTCCAGAGTTTCCCCATCAAGTTGAATTGGGTTGGTGCTCCCTGTGTTGTATTTGAGAATCTTGCTCTTACCCTTATGTATGTTCAACCCTACTGCTGCTGAAGTTGTTGCTACACTGATTGTCTTCGCTTGCATTTGTTGGTGTGTATGTGCTAAAAGAGCAAGATCATCTGCGAAGTCCAAATCATCGAGTTGCATCCTACTTGTCCATTGAATCCCGTACATTCCCTCAGATGTGGAGGTCTTCATGATCCAGTCGACCACTAGGAGGAAGAGAAAAGGTGACAGCAAGCAACCTTGTCTGACTCCGGTCCTCACTGAAAATGCAGTTGTCAGTTGTCCTCCATGCACAATTTTGCACTGTGTTCCGTCGTAAGAGTTCCGGATGATGTTGACGAGTTTCTCTGGTACACCGTAGTGTCGAAGAAGTTTCCATAGTGTTCTCCTATCTACACTATCAAACGCCTTCTCATAATCAATGAAGTTGATGTACAGGGGCGAGTTCCATTCAATTGATTGTTCAACGATGATCCGTAGTGTTGCGATTTGGTCCGTGCACGACCGATCCTTCCGAAAACCAGCTTGTTGATCTCGAAGTTGAGTCTCCACTGAATCTTTCATTCTGTTCAACAATACTCTGTTAAAGATTTTCCCTGGTATCGACAGTAGCGTGATCCCTCTGTAGTTGTCACATTTGCTCAAATCTCCTTTCTTTGGTATCTTGATAAGATAACCTTCTTTCCAGTCTGCCGGCACTTGTTCTTCTTCCCAGATCTTTTTGAATAAAACGTGGAATATCTTTGCTGTTAGGTCGATATCTGACTTGAGTGCTTCAGCTGGTATATTGTCAGGTCCTGCTGCTTTCCCACTTTTGATTTGCCTGATGGCCATCTTGATTTCTTCCATTGTTGGTGGAGTGACATCTATCGGGAGATCTGTAGGTGCTGCTTCAATGTCCGGTGGGTTCGGTGGAGCTGGCCTATTTAGAAGTTCCTCAAAGTGTTCTACCCACCTATTAATTTGTTCTTCAATCTCAGTGAGTGTCTTGCCTTCTTTGTTCTTGATCGGTCGCTCTGGTTTACCATGTTTATCTGCCAGTTTCTTCGTTGTGTCGTATAGCTGTTTCATATTTCCTTCTCTTGCAGCCTTCTCCGCTGTCGTTGCAAGGCCTTCGATGTATTTCCGTTTGTCAGCTCTAATGCTTTTCTTTACTTGCTTATTTGCTTCTGAGTATTCAGCTTGAGCCTTGATTTTCTCTGCTCTTGTTCGGCTGTTGTTGATTTCTATCTTCTTGTTCCTCCTTTGTTGAATTTTGCTCAATGTCTCAGTGGAGATCCATTCCTTATATTGGTGCTTCTTGCGGCCTAGAACTTCCTGACACGTTGACGTTAGTGCTTCTTTGATTTCTTTCCAGTTATCCTCCATAGTGGTTTCTTCTTCTTTTGGCAGATCTTGTAAGGCTTGGAACCTGTTGTTGAGAGATATTTTGAATTCATTGAGTTTGTCAGTGTCTCGGAGAAAGCCTGTATTGAACCGTTGTACTGCTGCCACTCCAGTTGTCCACTATTTCTTTAGCTTCAGTTTTATTTTAGAAACCTTCAGGTGGTGGTATGAAGCTATGTCAGCTCCCCTCCTGGTTTTTATATCTTCCATTGATCTTCTAAATTTTTTATTGATACATATATGATCGATTTGATTCTCTGTAGTATGATCCGGTGAGACCCATGTAGCCTTGTGTATGCGTTTGTGGGCGAATATTGTACCACCTATTAATTTGTTCTTCAATCTCAGTGAGTGTCTTGCCTTCTTTGTTCTTGATCGGTCGCTCTGGTTTACCATGTTTATCTGCCAGTTTCTTCGTTGTGTCGTATAGCTGTTTCATATTTCCTTCTCTTGCAGCCTTCTCCGCTGTCGTTGCAAGGCCTTCGATGTATTTCCGTTTGTCAGCTCTAATGCTTTTCTTTACTTGCTTATTTGCTTCTGAGTATTCAGCTTGAGCCTTGATTTTCTCTGCTCTTGTTCGGCTGTTGTTGATTTCTATCTTCTTGTTCCTCCTTTGTTGAATTTTGCTCAATGTCTCAGTGGAGATCCATTCCTTATATTGGTGCTTCTTGCGGCCTAGAACTTCCTGACACGTTGACGTTAGTGCTTCTTTGATTTCTTTCCAGTTATCCTCCATAGTGGTTTCTTCTTCTTTTGGCAGATCTTGTAAGGCTTGGAACCTGTTGTTGAGAGATATTTTGAATTCATTGAGTTTGTCAGTGTCTCGGAGAAAGCCTGTATTGAACCGTTGTACTGCTGCCACTCCAGTTGTCCACTATTTCTTTAGCTTCAGTTTTATTTTAGAAACCTTCAGGTGGTGGTATGAAGCTATGTCAGCTCCCCTCCTGGTTTTTATATCTTCCATTGATCTTCTAAATTTTTTATTGATACATATATGATCGATTTGATTCTCTGTAGTATGATCCGGTGAGACCCATGTAGCCTTGTGTATGCGTTTGTGGGCGAATATTGTACCACCTATAACCAATTTGTTGAAGGCATATAGGTTGTAAATCTTCCACCATTGTCATTTCTGTCTCCCAGTCCTTGTCGTCCCATGATTTCTTCATATCCAGTGTTGTCCATTCCGACTTTGGCGTTTAGGTCCCCTATCAGGATTGTCAGATCCTTTCCTCGACACTTTGCTATAATTGATTGCAGTCTATCGTAAAACTGATCTTTGTCTTCGTCGTTGCCGTCGTTGGTTGGTGCATAGCATTGGATAATATTCATTGTAATCCCTTTCTTCATTGTTTTGAAAGATGCTTTGATGATCCTGGGTCCATTTGGTTCCCATCCCACCAGTGCATTACGTGCCTCCTTGGACAGCATCAGAGCAACTCCTTGAGTGTGGGGAGCATTTTCCTCTTCGTGGCCGGAGTATAGTAGCGTCTCTCCCGAAGCTAATGTTTTCTGTCCAGCTTGAGTCCAATGAGTTTCGCTGATTCCGAGTATTGTCAAGTTGTATCTCTTCATTTCTGCAGCTATTTGATTTGTCTTCCCGCTCTCCCACATTGTTCGAACATTCCATGTACCTATAAAAATATTTGCTCTGGTTGTTAGAAGGGGCATCGGCCTCATGATTTCCGAAGAATTTCGGCTTTCATCATGAGGCGTCATAAACAATGCTTCCACTCCCAGGGCAGAGTTTAAATGGTTTATCTTGTTTAATCTGGTTTGCGTTTTTTTTTTAGCAAGTTTGGGTTTTACGGGATGGGGGTGCTAGTCCCATGCCCAACCCTCCTCCTTTACCCGGGCTTGGGACCGGCAGTAACCCTAGGAGGGCTACAGGCGGAGTTAAGTATAGTATAAGCATAATACATAAAAAGGTTTCGTTACAATATATTTAGAATAAGTAACTATAATCCAATATTTATACAATTGAAAAAGTAAGTTGGATAGATAGTTTTTAAGAGATCTCAACCTTCTACTGTAGTACTTTCTTAAACGTACTTCAGTTAATTAGACACAACGATATGGTGTATTATAATTTTCCTATCCTTGTTACATAATCTAACTCAGATTACTGAATACTTTGATGAAAATGCATTTACCTAAGCTGATAATCATATGCGTAGTAAGCATATCTTTAAATAAAATTAACATAAAATTTACTAGATCATATGACAAACTAAATGTATTACGATGGGAAAAGTTTAGTTTACTTCTTAAAAAGGTAAAAGAAAAATCGGTTATAGTATACTGTAACGATAAATTTCAACTATTCTCAAACTGTCTGTAACGAATGACCAATGTAGCTATTCATCTATGATATGGGAAATCCGAAACCAATTACAAAATACATTGATTTACTTGAGTTTCGCACCTAGAAACTATGTATTATAAAAGAGAAACTTATACTAAGTCCTCACTAAAAGAAAACGATGAACAACACATATATCATTATCCTATATCTGACCTTAACTCTAGCATAACCATAACCCTGAACCCAAAGGTGAACTAGATTAAGAGTTCATAAGCAACTATTGACATCGATATAAAAGGTTTTCTAATAAATAGATAGAAAGCTTAGATTATTACAATAATTATGGGAAATCTGCATATTAACTTAAATATTACTTTTCTAAGATAATAAAACATTCATTTAAAATTGATGACTTCTAATTTTTTATAAATTC